>CM031237.1:634875160-635220160 GCA_018340775.1 Taxus wallichiana var. yunnanensis | reverse complement strand
TTTAGGAAAGAAAATTCAGTTCCCTCTAGGTGATTTTAGGAGCTTTTGGAGAATATCAATTTTGAGCAGTTTTGGGAAGGGCTACCACTAGCCTTCCCGGGACTAATGCACCCCCCGGAGTGGAACAGAGGAGAAAAATTCAACATGGATATGCATTCAAGTTCCAATAACATCCAAAAATGGTTTTGGGAGATTTTGGAAAGATCTGGAGGTTTTGGAGCCGATTCAACAAAAGTGGGTTTTCGGGCCTAAAGGAGCAAACACCACGAAGGAGTGCTTGAAATTCAAGAAAATATTTTGGGAGCTTCATGAAGATTCAAGAGCCCAAAAAATTACCTATGGAAGTTATTTTCCATTCCCTAAATTTTGGAAAAAATGAGACATCGTGAAACATCATGCACTTCCCTAGGCAACTCATTCTTTTGGCACACAATTGGTGGTCCCAAGAAATAAGGGGCCATTTTGAGGTTATACAGTAAGAATTGAAGATTTAAACTATCACCATTTAACTCATTGGGTGGTTTTCAATCAATTTCATATAAAATTTTACCTCGAAACTCATTCGGGAGCTCAAGATATCGTCGTTGCAAGTTGGCCTCAAGGTAAGAGTTCTTACGCTTAGTTTTTTTAGGACACGTGTCAGCACCAGGAGCCTAGTGGGATTTCATGTCCCTTTCGTACCTTTATCAAAGGGACATAAGGGACACAAAATTTTTCCCATCCCTTTTATCCCCCAAAACACCAATGTGACCTCTTGTTTGCCAGTTAAGCCCCAGAGCAAGGAAATACGGGACACAAAAATGTTCCCAGCCCCACTTAAGCCTTTTGGTTCCCCATACACCCAAAACTCAACTCCCAGGTGCTTCTCTCAAGCCCCCTCACTCAAACGCATATCCAACAAAAATTTGCCAAGTGTTACAAAGAAGGCACGAAGGGGAATTTTGTCCCTTTCATCCCTTTAGAAAAGGGACATAGGGGACACAAAAATGCATCCAACCCCTATTATTTCTCTTTATGGATGAATATATGCCAGGACTTAGCCATTTCTCCATCCCATTTCATCCCCCACACCTCCATACCCTGTCAAAACTCTAGAAAATTTCTTCTAGACATTCCAACCTCCATTGTTGCACTTAGTCACTCCACAACTACTCCCTCACATTAAAAACACAAAGGTGATCTCGAAATAAAATTGGATCAAAATGATGAAGAACGGAGAGAAAACGAAGATCTTCATCTGAAAAAACCCTCGTGGTGAAAACAGAGAAATCCTCATATCTCACAATCTAGAGCATGGATTGAGATGAAATTTTTATAGACCTCCTCATTTTCAAAGGCCATCACGATGCAATAGATGGAGGTTCAAATGATGCTCCAAATTATTTTTACAACAAAAACTTATTTTGGTGCCCTAGCTCTCATTCGTCAAATTTCCCACCAATCTAACAATCGATCAAGCTAAAAACATGCACATGGACTCCAAAATTAAAAAAATATCACACAGAGTTAATTTCATCACAATCAAAGGTAAAAACCAAACCTCGTAAATTTTGAGCTCCATTAATGGTTGTCGTTCTCATGACCGCTACTAGGTGAAAATTTTTAAATTTTAAAATCTTACAAACCGCGATCGAGTATATCTAAAATTTCGAGGGTTGATATTAGGCCAAAACCCATATCGAAAATATTCATCCCATTGTGATCTGATCACCGAGAGAACACTTACTAAAAATAGTAGGCCTTCATACACGAGAGACTGTTATTTTAGGTAAGTCACCATCTGAAGAAGTTGTGAAGAAGGAAGCAAAAACAGAGGAAGTATTGTGGGAGAAAAACATCAAAAAGGTCATCTCGGCCCACAATTGACACTTACTAAAAATAATAAGTGGCTCCACAAGCACCTACTATAAATAGTAAGATGGCTCAGAAGGTGAGAGGAAACAAAGTGAGAAGAAGGAATTCAAGCTGCCATAATCGATTGAGGTTTGAAAATGTTCATTTTTACACTTACTAAAAATATAAAGTTGTCTCATTAGACTCGCTCAAAATAGAAAGTCATTCTAGAGTGGTCAAAATGAAGGCAAAGTGTACATAGGAATAACTAAGGAACCCGACCTCATTAAGATAGTCGAGAAAGTAAAATTTCATCACTTACTAAAGATAGTAAGTCTCCCATTTTGGCACTCGCTATCAATAGTAAGTCACATTCTAGGAGCAATGTTGGAAACAGAGAACAAAGAACACCAATCATGCAAGGGTCCAAGAAGATGAGTTCTCACACTTACTAAAAAACCAAAAGTTGTGCTCTCTAAATAAAGTGTCAAGAGACAATGAGATTCAAGTTTATAGAATGGGCATCACATCAAACACATCGAATATTTCCCTCACCAGGATTAATTTCCTATCTTCTCAATATACCATCTTTTCTAGTGGGTCATAACATTGTCACAAGGAGCATCTTTGACATCTCTTGTAGATCTTTCAGAGATGATCTCAGGAGACCCCGACAGTGTTTTTCGACACTCACTACATGGTTCGGGTCATAGGTATATCATGTGCAGGGTGGAAGTTACAATCATCGGCGAAATAGTTCATTCAACTTGACAGATTGGTTATGAGCTCCTATCTCTTCGAAAAGGATCTTTATGAGTCATTGTTCATGGTCATCAATGAATTCATTTAACAAGTGTTTTTGAACACTTAACCCAAGGTTTCCTTGAACCATCCAAAGGAGCTTCTCGGATGCAAATAGTTCAAGGGATTCAAAGATCGTCACATTGGGACATTCCATCGAGCCATTTGGAAGGAGCTATGGACTTCATCGGAGGCAGATCTTTCATCGTCAACATCATTCTTCCCCCCTTCTTCTTCCTTCTCTCTCTCCTCTCTTCCTCCCCCAACTTTCTCTCTCTTCAAATGTTCTAATTCTTCATTGGGGTTTGCACTTTTTGATATGCCTTTAAGTTATTCAAAAAAACTTTAGAAACATAATGTAAATTAAGTCACCTTGATTATATAAAAGGGACTTAATATTTTCTTAGGAATATCAAGAGTCTAAAGTTAGAAAAAGGCATATGAAGTGTCATTAGGAAGATGAAGAGGCATCTCTCTTCTATAAATTGTATTGAGCCCCTCATTTGGGCTTATTATTAGTTGGAGATTGATTTTATAAACTCAAGAGTGCATTGTGCTTAGAGAGAAAAAAGGAGATAGCCATTTTCTTCCATTTCCCCCTCACTATTTTTCCTCCATTCTCACACTATGTACAACTTTAATTGAAATGCTAAGTAAGGAAGAAGTTTTTGTTTTCCAAGGCATATGAATGTGTGCATCTTTGTATGCATGGTTTCCTCTAGCCAAGAAGCATGGAAGTTTTGGTTGTTTCTTCTCATAAATGCATGTGTTGAAATTTCTAACTAGTGTGTGTAGGAATCTGATTTTCTACCTGCAACATTAGTTCTCCTATCTCTTTTCTCACTCCCCTTTCCCGCCTCCGAAAAAGTATTCTCTAGCAAGCAATTGTTAGCTTTGCCGCAGGGTTAGTGGAGTGCCCCTGTTGGATCCCCGAACACAAGGCCACTAGAAAATCCACTTTTTCAAGTGCATGTAAATATGGAAGTTGCACCGTTTAAGTAGAGGGACTTCATCTCCTAGAGCATTGGAAAGAAACCCATATATTTTTCCACCCGAAAAACTTTCTCACCAACATGATTGTATAGATGCAACCACCTTAGCATGAATTTCAAACAAATGGAAAGCCTAACAATTCTTACACAAAAAGGTATGAATTCCCATAGCCAAATCATACATCTAAACCTTGCAGAGCACCTCTAAAGATTTCTCCTCTTTCAAATAAAAGAACCATCTCCCCTTCTAAAACCCCAAACCTTCGTATATATCCTTATCCACACAAGGGTTTTAGCGAATATTCCATTAGAATCCTAACTCGTTCACGCCTAGGCCATCCTTTGGAACCTCCAAGGAATAACAAAGAATATTCCTTTATGATAACCTTCAATTTTGTTCAACACTTCCTTATCACCATCTTGCCAGCGTGACCAAGTGAAATATTTTCCACATCATACTGATTTCCGATTTGATTTTCCACTTGAGACTAAATTGTGACATGGCAAATAAAGGTGTTAAATTGATGAGACCTTTATTTGAAAAGTGTGAACATTTAATTAGCTTCGGTGACATGCTTTTCATGAATGATTTACTTTTATTTAATCCCATTTTTTCCCACCGACTTGGGCGGATATGAAAATTAATGGTGACACATGGTTGATACACATCATCCCATATCAATCTATCTATTTAAACACAACTTATTCCTCCAACGGGTCACAAATTATTGCCTGAGTTTTATAGATATTTCCATATTTCATTTTTGTACATCACCCATCCATCATTACCTTACCAATCTTAGGAGCAACCCATCGATTAGAACTTAAAATTCTAGGTGAATTTTTCTAGTTAATCGGACCTAATCAAGCCTTCATTAGGTTTGTGTTCAACAACTCGAATGTATGAGCCAATCCTGGATGGCTCTTCTCATAATGTCTTAGTTTTATATTTTTTAAACCGACTTGCCAAGTTGTGTGCCTCCTTTCTAGTTTACCAAACCCTACATTTTCACTTCCTTCTCCCCTAATACCAATTGGACGTGGAGCACTTGAAAAATCATTTTGCCCCATCATTGCCCTAAATCCATTATGATCACATGCATATGTGCAGGGCTTATTATGCCCCTTATTTATTAGAAATGAATCGCCCTCCCAAACCACAAACCACTCATCCCAAGGGGAAAAACCACCTCTAAATATGTGAATGGATGAAGCGAGAGGAGAGGCTTGTTGCAGTGGAGGTTGTCATGGGAGAATTCCAAATCACGATGCAATGGCTAGGGATCCTCCCTAAAGAAATAGAAGGCCACCCTGAAATATTTTGTTAGAAAAATTACATGGACCTCGGAAGGTGAACATCGTCAATCTGTCATTCAAGAACTTATCTGAAAGGGGGTCTCCATCTCCACAAGTGTGTGAACTCACTCAGCGAAGGAAGAGTTCAACCAGATCTTTAACATGCCACTTGTCGGGGTACCAAAGCTAATGGTAAGAGGCATGTCACGAGGCCTAACCAGTGACATCCAGCCGTGTTTGGAAATGTGGCTCATAAATAATTCATGTATCATGGGGACCAACTTATAGAACACCTTCCAATGCTCCCGAAAGAGGCCATGGACATAAAATATTAATCTCTTGCTTATATGTAATCATTTTCTTTTCTTTTTTGTGCATATATACTATCGATGCTAGGGGTCCCTATAATATAACCCCATTTTGTTTACAGGATGCATTGTTTCAGTCTAATCATTTCCTTTTCTATTGTATGAAGTGTTTTTCTCTTTTGATTTAACATTTCTAAGATACAACAATTCACTTCTAATTTGCGTACATTGCACCGTAAAACAAACTTGCACAATCAATCTCATCAAATAATGCATGCTACGCATGCACAATTTAATAACTCTAAGTTGTTCCACAAGGAAAACCCACTACTAACTACTCAATTAATATCAAACCCTCAAAATTAGAAGATTAAGTGTTTCCCTACACTTTTAACACACACTGGAGAAATATGAAAGGACACCAAACATTAACCGACTACAATACCGGATGCTCGGGCTCATGATGAAAATTTCCATCGGCACTTAAAAATACAAGGAAAATAAAAATGCAAACTTAATTATGAAACATGTCGGATTGACCAAACACACTTCTCCGATCGAGTTAAACTAACACTTTGCACATTCTCAAACGCGTGAAACAATTTGACATTATCATCCCTTCTCCCGACCGCTATATTTACATTTTCTTTCAAGTCGTGGGGTCAGGAACTTAACCTGCATTTCACATAAATGCAAAGTGCATCATTATGATTTTTCATGGCCTAGAAAATATTTCCTTTTCACAGGTACCGAGGAAGAGACTGCATTTTTTACAGAATATGTATATCCTACAAATTCAACCAATTGTCTCAGGAATAACACACGAGATACCTACCGCCACTTACTTCAAATTTATGGAATCCTCAACACTTCAAGTAAGCATATAAATAGATAGGCATATAATTTGTAGATGGGCAGAAGGATTTGCATGAAAAATTTGGAAACACTGACATTGAGCATGGAACTAATTTTGAAAACGAGAACAAGTATATTGACACGGTGCCTAAATAGGTCTTGACAATTATGGGAACTAACATAGTTAATGGATTTTAACCACCCTAGCTCTTGAACCACTATATTAGAGCTTATATAAGCAACATAAAAGTAATCAAGGGAAGACGGTCTAGAAATATTTTAATTTGAAATAGTATACAAGGATAGAGGTGACTTCAACTAACATAAGGTATATGCATATAATAACCTAAAATTTCATATGTAGGCATTCAATTTATTTAAGTTAAACAAGCTAACAACTAAAAAAATTTAATCATTGACAATATGGAAAGCCCACTCAAGGGTTTAATAACCAAACTAGATAAATTCAATATAAATTGTAATTCTTGAATCATTTCATTGAATTATTTGTGATTTGGGTTTTATAAAGCACATTATGGATATTAGTTTGATGTTCCCTCCATTCTTGATTCTAGATTGTAGATCCAATATTATTGGCTATTGTAGAATGTGAGAAACTTTAGACACAAAAACATGATAATTGTGTGTTTGATAATAAGAATTTGGATTGTATCTTTTAATTAGGAGTTGCACACACAAATTGAGCTTAAACACACTATCTTATTCCCTTCATAGGCTTACAAAGACTTAATATTCTCTCACTTTGTTTCTCATATACCTACAAGACATCTCATAAATATTTTTTCATACTTCTCCATATCTTTAGTTACTACATTATACTCCCTAGACATTACTATAGATATTTAGGAAAAACTATTTGTGTATGGTTTTTTCCTTTGTGATGATTTTGTCCTTCAAAGGGTAATGATCAATTTTTATTATGTTTATTTTATTTCTCCTCCTAATCAACCTTAATATGAAATTATATCTTATGTATTGGTATAAAATAAATTTAGACACACTCATTTACTCATATGGAATTCTCAAAATATCATCTAGAAAATACTTATCAAGTATTATTCAAAGCTACCCTAATCTTCCTAAATCGAGAGTAGACATTAAGAAAAAAATGTGTGTGTGTGTGTGTGTGTGTGTGTGTGTGTGTGTGTGTGTGTGTGTGTGTGTGTGTGTGTGTGTGTGTGTGTAAAATTCTCTAAACTATGTTAAGAGCATACCACACCAAGTCAAGACCATCTCAAAATCAAATTAATATTTATCAAATGCCTAGATAGCGAAGGACATTTCAAGGGGATTTTTTTGGGTGAATATCTATCTACAAGCACTATATCTTGGAACTCTACTATAAAACTCTATCCAACACTCACGAAGGGTAAATTATAAAGTATATAGATTTATGTTCAATATTAGTGGTAAGGCACAATGGAAAATATAGGGGAGGAACTTTATATTTATATTCACTTTTACATGATAGCTAGGAGAACTACATAGAGTTTGAGTCACTCGTTTAAGAAAAATAGTCTATGATGGGTAAAAGAGAGGTTCCTAGCTGGGTTATCAAATTTAGGGATCCAAAGGGCATAGGATGAAAAAAGGAGGAACATAGGCTAAAATGTTAATAGGGGTAAGTGATGAAGGCCTAGAGTTACTGAAAGTAGGGATAATAATGTGCAATAAGAGAAAACAAGTGGACATAATGGGGAAATTAGACATAATGAGTGTAATGTGTGATAAAAAGTGAAGAAATTATGCAAGTATAAGGTAACTAAGGATAACAGTGACATCTCTCAAATGTTGTGGTTTAGCCCACATGACTAAGTCTAATCATACCCCAATCCTGGTAGGCCTCTTAGGGAACCCACTCGGAGAATAATACATCAACCTCTATAAAAAATAAATGGTTAGCAAGCATCAAAATTATGGTATATACATATACTCCAACCGAATATCATCAAATGTCACAATAGCTAAATACGAGATGGTATTTAGGAAAATATATATTCAATATGAAATCAAAAGGAAATGTTGAATGTAAAGTTGAAATGAATTTTGTAACGAATGATAAATGAAATATACCTATCTCATAATTACCTTCTAGTGTAACTTTTTTACCTGTGGTGGGCACAATAGCTACTTAGAACCATGTATAAGTAAGACTAAAAATAAACACTAGAAGATAATAAGTAAAATAAGACATAAATTTCATACCTAGGATGTCATAGGAGGGATGATAGAAAAGAGGCAGCTAATGATGTTAAAGAGCACAAAAATAGGATAGGTAGATGTTATAAGGATGATAAAGTGTGATTAAAAGGTGTTAACTAGGGTATGATGCTATGGAGTTAGCAATCTGAAGAGATAGATATATAAGTTACCAAAGCATCTAAGATAGGAAGAAATGGTCGTATAAACAAAGTGGGAAGAATAAACACAAGTGAGATGAAACTAGTGTAAAATAGTATGTTGATGCTATAGTTAATTGGAAGATTGTTTGAAATGGATAAGCGAGTGAGTCAAGAAGAAAATTTCTTGATAAAATAAGCATTTTTGGTTCTTTGATGATGTGTCATTCATTTTTTTTTTTGTAAATGGTAGGTATTGGAACCTAAGATGTCATTAATGAGATAAGGATCCCACAAATTTTGAGTGTATTTTCCTTCTTTATTGTGGGTATAATATAACTTCAAGATGAGATCACCAAATTCAAATTTTTAAGGTTTAATAAGTTTGTTTTGTTTTTTAATGACACACTATTTGTATTAGTGGTTATTATGGATAACGTTGTCACGTTTTCATCAAGAAGATCAAGAGCATGGAAAAAATCTTCATGGATATCCTCATCAACAATAATTCCATGTAGGGAAATATAGAGGGAAGGTAGCTCCACCTTGAGTGGAAGGAGTGTTTCATAATCAAATAGAGGTGAGAATGGGGTTTTCCAATAGTTGTGTGGACACTTGTATGATAATCCCAAAGTGTTGGATAAAGCTTGAGGTGTCATCACAAAGATGATTCTTGAATGGTGTTATGAAGAAAATTTTAAGGATTTTATTAGAAGATTCATCTTGTCCATTGCATTAAGGATGATAAGGAGTTGAGAATTTGTGCTTTATTTTGAGTTTTATGTATATTTGTTTCATTTCTTTTCATTTGAAATTCCCACCATTTTCACAAATGATTTTGTGAGAATTTCAAAGTGACATGAGATGATTTGGTTAAAAATAAATTTAAAATTAGCAAGGTCTGTCATACTAGTAAGAGACATGGCTTCAACCCACTTGGTAAAATATTCAAGTGGTTGTAATGATGAAAGATGTCCATTTTGAGAGTAAGGAATTTTACTGATATAATCTAATCCCCACATAGTAAAGAGCAAGGGAGCTTCAAGGATTTGAATCTCATATGGTGGAGAGTTAATACCATCATCATGGTATTGCCAGGGTTTACATTTTTAGTGAAGGCATGGCCAATAGTAATACATATGTAGGCATTTGCGGCATATAGTATGGTTTCTTAAATTTCCACAAAGCAAGCTCCCCATACACTTCTTTGATGAAAAAGGAACTTGATACTCAAAAATATAGTTGAGTATAACACCGTCAAAGCTGATATTATAAAGGATATTATATTTGAGAATGCATTTTAGGGATTTCTTACGAATTTTTGTACATTGTGAAAATTAGAGTTGGGAGGATAATTTTTGTGGTGGATAAAATGTATGATGTTATAATACCATGAATTTTTGGAAGTGGGCATGATATCGATGTGACAAATGAGACAAGACTTGGTAAAAGGTTGCGTGGAAGGTTTTTTAATAGATCTAGATCGTGGACTCGATCATATGGTAGATCCAAGTGAGGTTGAAATCGGGTAGTAGATGAGGCCATAGAATCAACCAAATCATTGTGTTTCCAGGAATATATTCAATGGTGAAAGAGGAAAATTGGTGTGTGATTTCTGGATGGTTTAATGATATGATTTGATATTATCACTTTGGAATTGGTAAGCATTGCTTAATTATTGATTTATGAATTGGGAATCATCCATGACATGGAGATATATAATGGTAGATGTGAGAGCATATTTTGTGGCAAGTATAAGTGTCTCGTATTTAGCCATGTTGTTTAAGACATCAAATTTAAGTCAAAGGAGAAAGGAAGTGTCTCACTTGATGGATTAGTAAGAACACATCCCGCCTCATCTCCCTAAAGATATTTTTCTCATCATATGGAGAGTCCATTTGTCTTCATGAACTTTGATTGTGATTTCCTAATCTTGAGTGATGGTCTTTACAAGTTTAGGTTTAAGAATATCACAAGTGAAGCTATATTAGTAGTATTTTATTATAAGTTATTGGTCTATAACTTTAATGAGTAATACATCCTCATCACAAAGATAATCATGAATAGATTGAATTATGGGTATTGGAGCAATGATGAGCTAATTAGCAATTACTTTAACTTTGACATCCTTTTGTGTAATGATGCTTAAATAAAATTCCATAAGGAGCACCATCCATTTTCTGATGTGATCCATTGGGAGCATGACATAGGAGAAGAAGTGGTGAAGTGGGTGAGTGTGAACAATGACATAGGTGTTCGATAGATCATGTAATGAAGAATCTTGGTGGTAGTGAATTAAATGGCCAAAAATCTCATTCAATAGAGGTTTAGTGAGTTTCATAGTTAAGGAGGGAACAACGGATGTAGTAGATGGCATACTCCTTTCCTTTTTCTAACTATTGAGTTAACATTTCCCAATAGAGATCGGTGTGGAAGAGGTATAAATAATGAGAGGTCAGTTAGAATATGGAGGTTGTAATGTAGGGATGGTGAGAAGATATGTTATCATATTTTCAAGGCTTACTAATAGTCTCTATTCCATTTAAGTGATGTATCCTTTTAGGGAGGTTGTTAATGACATAAGTATGATATGTGAATTCGAGACAATTTGGTAGATTACCCCAAGATTCTTTAAAGAAGTAAAAATGTTAGTTATATATATAGGATAAGGCATGTCAAGGATGGCCTTGATCTTTGTAGGTTCAACATCTATTCCACACTTGGAGAATAGGAAACCGAGGAGTTTTCCTTAGGTGACACAAATATGCATTTTCTCAAATTGAGGTGTACTTCGTATTTATGAATCCATTGAAGGGAAAGGTCAAGGTCTTGGGCATGATCCTTTGCATGTTGATATTTAACATTAAGGTCATCCATATAAACTTTAATGATCATGAGAATAAGACCATGGAATATATGGGTCATAACTTGTCGGTGGTCTTATGTTGATCTTAAGGTACTATTTGGATTTGGTTTTATCCTAAAACCCCATCCGTCGTGATAACTCTGTCATGGCATCAATGATGACATTGATTGAAGGTAAGGGGAAAGTATCCTTTGGACATAAAAGGTTGAGGTTATGAAAGTCGATAAAAATGTGAATGGAAAATGTGAATGGCAAGTGTGACCTTATTCTAAATGAGGAAGATATTAGATACCCATTTAGAATAGTCAAGGAGGTTAATAAACTTAACATTAGGAAGACTAACATGGTCTTTATGACATAAGCTATCAGTTTTGGGAGGAAACTTATGAATCTTTTGTCGAATAGGAGTGGTGTTGGGATAGGTGATAATGTTATTGAAAACAATTTCTAGGTCAATGCCAAGCATGTTGGGATATCCCTAAGCAAATACCTCATTATTTTTATGAAGGACTTCAATATGTCTATCGTGGAGATGAAGGGAATATTATCCTAACATAATAATATGAGAAAGATCATCATCAAGTTAGACATTAATGGTGTTTTCAGCCAACATAATATTATCATCCCGAAATGATATAGTAATTCATGAATTTTGGTGACCACTTCATTGACAGGTCAATCAACAACAACAACGAAGTTTTCATAAAGTGGAGTTTTATTATGGAGGTAGTCTCTTTTATGATGTTTCAAGGAGAATATCCTCATAAGAATGGAGTAACTTGAGAATGGCCTCGTCATTATTGAGAGTTAGAAATGGATCATCATAGTTGACATAAGGCCTAATGGTCGCATATCATTTACTATCATGAAGCTCATGAGAATTTATTTAGCATACATCTAGGACCTTAACATCTAGAGCGATATAAGGAGGGGATGGTAAAGGAGAAGCATTTGTCTTGACAGGATCGACCTTTCGGGTAGTACAGGGGCGGATGGAATTAGTAATAGATGAATCAAGAAATATGAGATCAATTGTGTTAGTACCAATGGGCTGACGATATTGTTAGATGTTGAGATAAATGGATCATTCGTGCAACACTCATATGGACCGAGTACATCAAATAGAATAGGGATATGTTGGGTAGAGTTGGATATGGGCATGATGGGATCCATAGGTGGATGTGAAGATGTATAATTAGAGAATTTTTAAGTACCCAAGGAGTATTGAGAAATGGAGGATTGTCCAGGTGGTATATAGGGTAACATCTCATCATCCTCATTATCGCTAGCATCATAACAAGGAGAGTTGTAATTGTAAGATGAAAAATCATATAGATGTCATGGTGAGATGTATGTGTTCATGTAAAATTGTGTTGATAGTGAAGGATATTAAGATGACGTGATTCGACATGAGACCAAATATAATCTCCATCACCGATAGAGGTAGGAGAATTATGGATGATTGGAGCACTATGATTCATGTCATGCTTGATGCGATCATCCAATGTCATGACTCCCACTCTACCGAAAGAGAGTGGGGAGGGTAATTCTGCAAGGAGGTACAATTTCAAGATTGTCATTTTTAGGTAGATGATAGGAGGAGGTAGCATTACAAGGGGTTTCCTCAAATTCTAATATGAGAGGAAATCGATCTCAAGGTAATAGAACCAGAGGAATCCATAATGTGATATTATTAGGAAAGATATTTTTTGTTAACCACATTTTATAATTCATTTGTTTTATCATCAACCGAGTATGCTAGGGTGATCTTACTTTGTTGGGTATGTAGTCATAAAACTTGAGATATGAAATGTTATGAATCATGATAATGGTAGGAATATGAAATGGTGAACAACTCTATTCAATAGAAAAATATAGGTAATGGAAGTTGAGAAAAGGTACATGCATATCCCAAGGATTAGGATCAGTGTTGTGCCTATACCATTGATCATTATGGATGGATTTAATGAATTGGTACCCTAGGAATGTGATTGTGTGCATGCAGTGTGTCTATGGGTGACCAAGTAAGAGTTTATAGGGAAGAGGATGATCAAACACCATGAGTATGGTGTGGACTGTCATGAGACCTATCATGATGGGAAGCCAAATATATCTAAGGGTTTTTGATATGTTTAATCGAACCCACAACAGTAAGTCAGGTATATTTTAGATTATCAACAGAGAAGCCTAAGTTTTGAATAAAGAAAAAGGAAAAAACATTAATCCCAAATAATTCATCTACTAAAACTCATATGACTTGAGCATCATGAATGATGATAAGGATCAGTGGGATCATCAACATAGAATCATATTTCATTGTTGTTCATATCATTTTTTGATAATTTGATAGTAGGGGTCTTGGTGTTTGATGGTGGATAGTGGTTTCAATGTTGTGAATCTCAAGGTTTGGTGGAGTAAAGGATAATCCTACAACTTAACAAAGGCATCCTCCAAGTGATAAAGTTGTTGTATGAGTAATACTCAATGTTGTGGAGAAGAACACATGAGTTCCATCAATGGGATGTTGCAAGTTGCAGCATTAATATCATCTAAGAGATTCCATTAAGTCATAGGATAAGTTCCATAATGGTATTTGAGAAAATGAGATGAAGGAGATGCTCCATATTTAAATGAGGTTTATATTTATGAGAAACCTTGTCCAAGGGTGGTGGGATAGGATTCATGTTGGAATCTTACGTAGATGGATTTGGATCGAGGCTCAACCGAGGAGCGGAATCATTTTTGGCTTCTCGCAAAGGTGTTAATGATCTTTTTACCATTAGGGAAGGTTTTTAGGTTTATGAACAAGATATTTATGTGTATTCTTTCCTTAATAATTGAAATTAGCCACATTAACATATTGTTATGCGAGGTAGTTATGTTCATAAGACTTGTCAACCATACTTACAAAGTGGTTCATAAGTTCCTTATTATAGTTAGCCATACATTATCATTCTTTGCATGGGATTGAAAAAGGTATTGCTATTTTTCATAACATTATTGAATGTTGGCCTTAGTATCAAACCGAGGTCTAAGAAATAAGTCAAGGGAATCCTTCTTAAGATCCCTCCAATCTTCATAGGAGTGTCTAATGGTATCTTACCACCACCAAGAGATCAGGTTTAAAGGAGGTTGTTTGCTTCTTGTTTGGAGAGAGAATGTGAGGGTATGAAGAAGTAATAACTATTTGTGGGATAAAGGTCGATGATGTGGATTATGGGAAATGATTTTTGGATGTCATTACTTGGGGAAGATCATAGGATTTAATTTCCTTGAACAAGGGCTTGAGAATTCATGGAATTAGACATTGATTTGAGGGTGTTGGAATACTTAGGTGGTTGTTTTAATTCTCTATTAAGGTATTCCCTTCATTTGGCTCTTTCAAGAGCCTCTTCCAACATGATGGGAGAAAAGGATCAGACCTTATATTAGATATCAGGAACAAGTTCCTTAAGGAATAGTTGACAAATATTTTGGTCATCAAGATAATGGTTGGATTGATTAGATAAAATATATTTTCTCTTGATGAAATCTTAGGTTGATTCGTTAGGAGATTGCTTTCAAGTTGATGAAGTTTTGAAAGGTGTTTTCAGGAAGATCATGTTGTTGAAACTCCTTCACTAAAGCTTGAACCAAGCTTTCTAGATCGATAATAGAATGTCAAGGGAGTTAATCATACCATTCTAAAGCATCTCCTACAAAGGTTTTTGCAAGAAGTTTGGTAGTGGCATAAGTGTTGGTTTGGATCCATTCTTTGTAAATATTTCTAAAGTTCTTAAGATAGATGACTAGACAAATTGAACCATCACAAGAAATGTTGGGATATGTTCCCCTTATATCCATAGAATATGTAAGGATCTAGGATTTAATTTTATAATGTTTAGAGAACCGTATTGTGAATTAGATGAGGAAATATGGGGTTCCCATTAGAATTCAAAGAAAAAGGAGTTGTTGAAATATTATGAGAATTCATTAGGATATAAGTTCATTGGCAAGCTATTTGTAAAATCTGGTTTTTTATTTGGAGCATGTTAAAAGTGATAGAAGCTTGCGTAGTGTCCATTTAATCTAATAACTTGATAATCATGAGATTAGGATCGGGTGGTGGATTAGGTCCATGAGAGGAAGAAATATAAATATAACTATTTTGTAAGGGATTTTTTTGGGATTGATTAGGGATTGCTTCAATTGTTAGAGGATTATAGTGATTTATATGTTTAGAGTGATGTTCCAAAGTTGTTTATTCCATACAACCCATACCTTGACAAACTTTGATCAATTTCTCCTCTTTGATAGGTGTATAGATTTCATTATTTTTCACATTTTGAATAACCTCCCTAGGGTAAATCCTTGTAATTTATACTACATTGCATTCAGATGTGGGATATTCTTCTAATAGGATTGTTCGTGTTGATGTACATGGTCCGATAGATTAAACTAGGAGAGGGGAAATTTCATAAAACATTGGCCTTGGAGAATTCGGATAAATACTAGTTTCAATATGTATGGTTAGGAGGATTTCTATAGAAATTGAAGTTACCAAGAAGATGAGGGAATGAATGAGTGACCTATGGGAAATAGGAAGGGATTTAGAGTATCCAAGAATATCATGAGAGGAGACATAATGGAGGATAAAACAAACGATTTCCATATAATTATGCTTAGGATACAAATGGGATCATCCATGATAGGATCACAGAGAGACGATTGAGTTGAGGATTAAATAAGATTGGTGTTTAACTATATTGGACATAAAATATAATTTATACAGGGGAAATGGTATATATAAACATTACTACATTGAGAATAGAATCATTTGTGTAGTAAGGTTCTCGCACAAGGGTCGATGGTGTCAAAAATTAAGAACATTTGGAGAGGGGATAAAATATGACCTAATTTAGGTAAAATTATGCTTCACATTGAGTTCACAAGAGTGTGTTCTAGCTAAAAGAGAGTTTCTTAGTTGGGTTCTCAAATGTAGTGATCTAATCTAAAACTAGCCACACCGTATAAATACAAAGGTTCTCAAGGAGCGCTAAAGTCATAAATCTAGAAAATAATATCCCTAGCCCTATGATAGTTATAGGTTTCAAGGCCTACAACTAAGATAAAGATAATTATCCTACTAGGATTATGAAATAAAGAGGGAAAAAAGCTCGAGGGTGGATAAATCCAATGGGTGATAATAAGACAATGTAATAAAATAATACAAACATACATCTACTATAGTCTATAACAATGAATGACCAACATACAACAAGCACATGTAAAATAAGAGGCCAAAGAGGGTTCGAGATACTAACAAGTAGCGTGTACTTGACCATTGATGCATAATCCTCCCCGAAACAACAACACCAAGAGAGAATCAATATGGGTGGAGAAGGGAAAGCTTAATAAGAGCATCTCTAGAATTAACTCACTATGGTGACCCAATACAAAAGACACAAGCTCCAATACTCCAAAGTTATCCAATAAGTGTGAAATAGTGTCGAAATAGAAAATAAGCAAGTGATTGTAAAGTAGTCGGTGTAATTTCAAAGTCTTTGAAACTAATAAGAAAATAAAGGGTTATATATACCCAACGCCATCACTGTGGGTGATGGCATCACCTATGGAAAAGCAAAAATATGCATCATAGAACATGGGTGATGGCATCGGTCTTTGGGAAACCCTATGTACGTAGGATGAAAACATGAGGAACGTAGGCCAAAATGAGAATGGGGGTAAGTGATGAAGGTCTAGAATGACTAAAAGTAGGGATAATAATATGTAACAAAATGAAACAAGTAGAAATAAAGGGACAAGTAGACATAATGAGTGTAATGTGTGAAAAAGGGGAAGAACTGAGGAAAGTATAGGGTGACCAAGTTTAATAGAAACATATCTCAAATGACGTGCTCTATCCCACATTACCAAGTTTGACCATACCCCAATCCTGAAAGGCCCCTAAAGGCACCCACTTAGGAGGAGAATGCATCAGCAGCCCCTACATAAAAGAAATGGTTAAGCAAATGTCAAAAATGTGGTGTATATAAGTATTTTATCACTTGGTTAGATTCAATAAGGAGTTTGGCCAAAAATGGTAGTTCAACTCCAAAACATGCCACTTTAGTATTATCTATAGCCTATTTGAGTGCTAGCATGGTAAAATAGGGTGTTGGTCATTATAGGTGCATGCACAAGGACTCTAGAAGAATTAAAAGAGTATGAACTAATTAAATACATAGGTGAAATGGCCTAGATCGAATCGGATAGATATGATGCTAGTATCCACTAGGGATCCATGCTTTTGAACTCGGTTCCATATCCACATCATCCTATGAAGCAATAAAAAAGCTAAGTAAACTCATCCTCTCGTGCTTTATTATATTTAGCATGTTCCCTAATTGAATGAAATTTCTTTGTAGTATTTTACATATACTATTTGTCAAATATGAATGTTTTAAAAGTTATTTATTAATTTTATTTGACATTTATACATTTAAGATTTCAATCATAATTAGACCACCTTTAATTCTAATTCATGGTAAAATTTCTTGTGAACATACTTATGAACTATTGGTATACAATTTACACAATAATATTTTACTTCATTATTTCATATGTAAATATTACATACATATATAGATTGAATCAAATCCTATAATTATGGAGTTAATTTTGTTCATAAACAAACCAATCCCTATTAACTCTCACACATTCTCCTACATACGTGAGTTATTCTAACAACTCAATCATAATAATAACATAGAATTATTTTCACTCTATATTAAGTTGGTTTACTAAAAACTATCATTCACAAAACTAATATATTGACTCGAGTGTAACTAACTAATGTGAGCACTAATTCCTAACATTCCTCCTTTATTGAGTATATGGAATAATAGAGTCTCATTCTTCATAAGATTCTCTCTGAAAAACAATTCTCAAACAAGGTACGACTCAAATCAAGTTGTCTTGCAACCCTTGTAAAGGTGTAGCTCCCAAGTTGAATTTATAATTTTTTAAAACCTCTCCCAAACTCCTAAATTAAAAATCTATAATATTCAAAAACTCTTGAATTATCTAGACAATCATCCAAGTTGAGTTTACCTCAATTTTATCTTTCCCTTAAAATAAATCTTCTTAAAACACTATTCTTTGAAAAATGTTGCATCACATTAGGAAATTAATCAACACACCACGAAAATAAGAAAATTCTAAAAATAAAAATAATTAGGATTGAGTCATTGTTGACACATTTGTAGCTATTTTTGTAGATCACTCCCACTGATATTGAATGGTAAAATATGGTCACCCTACCACTAGAAATTTTCCTTGATGTTATTCATTTTGGCTTGATTTGTTTTTCATAAACGTAATTTCATGGCTCCATCGGTAGTGACCGACAAGAGATCATTGATTGACCTCTCGACCTTGGTTGTCTCTTTCCTCCAGCTTAGATTTCTACTTACTCTTTAGATTCGACATTAAAGTGTAGTTGCATCTCATTTGATTAGAAAATGCCCCCTTTAATTTTGACGTACACATCTCGATGTCGTTCATCCATAATGCATTGAGATATAAGGGAGAAAAAAAAATTGACTCTTTTCTACAACAAATTTGACTATTGATATAAATGTACTTTTGACAACATTGAAAATAATGATTGATAGGCCAACATATAGTCTATTTAGATAAAAAATACATTATCAATTTTGAAACTCATATGAATCTCATTCTAACTATATTATCAAAGATAGAAAAATAAATATATAATTCCTTTTCAAATAACAACATTCTCAATGTTTTTAAAAATTACAATGGATTTTGACTAACAAGATGTAAATTTGTACCCTTTTAGTTAAAGTATCTTCATTCTTTACTCCCTTATTTTTCACTTTTGAATGTTTAAGGAGGTTTTTTTTTTTAATCACATGTATCCATTTAGAAATTATAAGCATTTTAGAGGAAATCAAGAAATCATTAGAGTATTTTAGTTATTTAAAAATATATTAAACTACAATATTTAACTACCTTGAATCAACCATTCAATCACATTTATAGCATGTTTAATCTAGTTTATTGTTGAAAGTAGGAAATATGACATAAATGTAGATGTAATATTACATTTTTAAAAGCAATAAAATGTCAACCTTAATTTAAACTTAAAGGCACATTTACATTTACAAAATAAAAGTTTGATAACACACTTAAACATGTCTCTTTTGGGTGACTTAAATGTTGACTTAAACATATCTTTTTGATGTAGAAGTTATTCAAATGAAACCAAGATACGACTTAAAAGTGACTTTCTATGAGACTTAAATGTTGACTAAAGGTCCATTAATGAAAATAATTTTATATTTTTAAGTATTGATTGTCCCTAAATTATATATGCCACTCGACATGGTATTCATTTATCATTGAAGCATTGGAAGTAGGTTCACCTTAGATAACTTCTCAACCCTAGACTTATAACCTTTTACCTCCTTGAGCCTCTCACCTCACCTAACCAGTATTAAAAAAATGATTATTTATATATTTCTTAAATTTAATATGATATTTACATTTTTAATGTCTTTAAATATCTTATTTGTATGTACTCTTTACATGAATCAAAGTATGATCTTATAAGGGGAGGGAGCATGATTTAATATGAGGAGATGCACTTGTAACATTTGACAAAAATTCCCTTTGAAATGAATAGGATTATGATATGAAAGGTGAAATGGTCATATAAAATATGGTGAATTCTTCACGATGTAGAAGTATGATCTCTGAAAGACCCACTAAAGCTTAATGGAAATGGGAATTACGTTGATTTGGATTTTTACATTGGAAGATCACAAACATGAAACTTACATGCAAGACTAGGAAACTCCTCATTTCAAATCCCCTCAAATCATTTCTTATACATTAGCATTGCCCGTAAATTGTGTATGTGGTTTTCAACAATTTCCATAGATTGAATCCGATGTGAAACTTCTTACCATAGATTTCATTATATTTAATGTTTTCTATGGATTGATACATTTTATGCTTGGTTTTTATATTATATGATGCCATCTAATTTATGTTATGGATTGACCTTATTTTAACACTATAAATCATATTCAAGTCACCTTTGAGTTATTTGAACCACCTTTAACTCTATCAATGTCAATGTGACTTAATTTGAGTCACCTTATATTTTATGATTTAAAGGTGTTTTAATCCATACTTCTATTTTTAAAAATTGAGAAAAATAATATGGAAACACTAATGCACCTTATGATTTTATACTTAAAATGACTTATATAAGACAAAATGTTTTAGTGTTAGGAGGAAGGTCATAAACTACATAATTTTGGTATTTTAAGAAAATGAAATATGTAATCATTGGTGTTATTTTTCCAATATTGTTACTTGAGTTAAGAGACTAAAAAGTATCAATATAATTATGTTATTTTATATTTTATGACAACTTCCAAAACATATATTTAATTTGTCATATACTTATCTAGATATTTATTCCTAATTATGGAATGAAGGATTATGTATATTGTATCTATTTTGCATATGGATACACATTTCTACCATTAAACAAAGAGGCTCGAGTGTGCAACCTTTATAATCCAGTAACAAAAAATGTGATGATAAATTGTGATGTGATTTTCAATGCGGGAGGGGAACAACACTTTGTAAAGAAGAAGAAAAGAAAGAAAAATCGACAATCCTCAAGATAGATTCATCGCATGATGATAGAGCTCCTCCATCCACTAGTTTAAGCATTCATTTGGTTCTAATAGAATTACAATTTCTTCACCTTCAATACGCTATTTGATAAGTTCCAAGAAATGTTTATAATAAATCCCCAATTCCTTGAAGAAAGGTAAAACTACTCTTTAAACTTTATCAAAGAATGCCTTTAAAGATCATATTATTAATTTTGCACTTGTTTCTAAAGTACAAGTTGAAGAAATTTATTATGAAGATGCAATGAATCATACAACTTGGTGTGAAGCAATGGATGCTGAAATTGATGGCATATAGAAATAAACTAAACATATGAATCAATTACACTTCTTAAATGAAAGAATGTGATAGGATTCAAGTAGATTTACTAAAAAAATGGATGTAAGATGAATTAATTGATAGGAACAAAGAATAATTAGTTTGTACATGTTACTCATAACAATTAGGTATAGATCATAATGCTCCGATTGTAATATTAGAAACCATAATGATTGCATTACCTTTAGTAACACAAAAAGGTCGAAAGTTTAGGAAATGGATGTGAAATTGGCCATTTTGAATGTTCTCCTAGATGAAGAATTATTTTTAGTACAACCATTAGGTTATGAAATTAAATCAAAGAAACATAAATTCTACAAATTTATATGGATCAAAGTAAGTTCTTAGATACGAACTTATTATGTAATAATAGACGGGTATACTACTCATAATGAATTTAGTATAAGAATAAGTGAACCCACTCTATATGTCATGCCGGATGGTAAGAATGGCTTATTGATTGTTTACATATATGTAGATGACTTGATTTATATACGTGTTGACCATTGGAAATGCACACCCTTCTTCACCAAAACAGATCTTTGGTTCTCTAAAGCAAAAATAGTGTTGAATACCTCTTGAGGTGTGGGATTCTAGCCCTTTACAATCCTATAGAAAAAATTGGATTTTTTCATAAACTAATCATATGGTATTTCTACTCCTAAGATAATCTACCAATTGCATGGAAAAAGGAGAGGAAGAAAATCAAACAAAATACCGAGATGCACTAAAGGAACTAGGGATCACACCCCTTTGTCTTATAACACAATGAATCAAAAAATATATTAATATTATCCACACATATTATGATCACTAAGAAATAGATATAATAAAAAAATGTATTAATATCTGAAATATGCACGATTTATTATGGTGGTGAGAAAAGAACTAGACCTTCTAAGAATAAAATGTAGAGGCTAGACACTTGGAAAATATTTGGTACCCAAAATTATATATTCATAGACATTCTCTATGGGAGGAACTCTTTACAATGAAAATCATTTATGATTTATAGAAACAAAGAGAAGAGAAGGAGAGAAGTGGGGAAATTTGAATCTTTGGATCTCAAAATCCCACGAAAAATGTGGTTGTAATCCATAAATACAACATATCCAAATCCCAACTATAAAATCACTACGAATGGAATGTCAAACCTCTAATTTTATGGGGAAAAGGAACCTCCTTGGTGAATGTGATATTTAATTAACTCCAAAATCTTCCATTCCCACTCCAAAATGTGGTTAAAAATAAGCACCTAGATCTCACTTTTAATGGTAAAGTCCTTGACAAAAAAATGTCTCATCTCAAATCCTTTAAAAGTGGGGATTTCAATGATGTAGAATAAGTCAACATAGTAATCAAGGTGTTGGGCCCAATAAATAGCCTCCATTGATATTTGAATTTTCCTGACGAATGTGAAAAATGGGTTGCATGAGCTTTGATTTTTTTTTCTTCCAAAACATAGAGGTTCGGGACCTAAAAAGTGTTCCATTTGATTGTAGTTTTAGAGACATTTCAAAGTGAATCCACTCTTGTATGATTTTATGGCCCCATTCAAAATATATGATTAGAAAAATAATTATTTTTCATTTTCCGACACCATTAAAACTTGGAAAAATTCCCATTTTAAACTATAGTCATGACTACCTTTTTATCATTAGGTCACATGGCAAGATTTGAATGATTTTTCATTTGGCACCATGTGGCTTCCTATTATTTATTACAAGATTAGGGCTCTCTCAGCTTTGTCTCCACTATTCTATAATTTCTTAAGGCTCGGTCTGTACTCTTTCCAATTCCTTATTGCACATGAGTGGTTCCATGTGTTAACCTATGATTGCTCAAACAATCTCAAAATTGGTGTCACATGGCAAGTCGTGGTTGGCCATAGGTTCTCCAATTTGGTACCACATGGAGGCTTCTCATTTGTTATGTGTTTTAGCTCACTTCACTCTCTTCTTCACCTATTTTTACTACCCAACACCAAATATTTTGAATGTGCACCATGTTTCGATCTCTAGTTGTCTATAGGATTTATGGATTGGTGCCACATGGAAGTCTATGGTTAGCCATGGGATTCCTACATCGACAAGACTATTTTTGTCACATGGTAGCTTCTCGTTAGCTAGAGGCCCTTTAGACATGTGTCATGTGAAGATTCATGATTAACTATGGGATCTAGGATATTTCTTTCCTTATTCAAATTTTCTCCTTTTGTTTGGCTTAACTTTCAACTTCTAACTTTCACGTATTACGTGCCATATGGCACAATCACAATTTTCCCTTCTTTCGGGATCTATGTTTTTTTCCTTAACCAAAATTATCACTTGAGTGAATACTTAGTCAATTTTGGACTTTGCAAAATAATTGAGTGTGTGGAGAATTTTTTCTAATATAATAACAAAAATATTTTCAATTCAAACTCCACCGTGGTACTCGTGGAAAATGTGGGATCGATCTCTCAATTTAAAACCAAAGGTGGCCACCATTTTTGAATATTAAGTGTAATTTTTTTGAACTGGATGGAATCTAAAGTTTCCCAAGGTATAAATTTACCTTACAGAGCACTCAAAAGATCAAAATTAAATCAAGGTCGACTATGAAAGTGTGCAAGGTTCCAAATCCATCCCAAAAGCATGTGCAAACTATGTAAATCTTGAAATCCATCCAAAGATGAATATTCAAAAACAAATCACCTCTGCAAGATGAGAACATGTCTATAAAGAGTTTTGAAGACTTGGAAATACCTAAAACATGGTGGTGAGAATGAGGAAAATCTTGGATATACAGAGAATACCAAATGAATTAAATTAGATGAAGAGAAGGAAATTATCATGATTCTAAACCTTCCAAAACCTCTAACACTACGAACTAAAAACATTAAAGATATTGTGAAATCATTTTAAAATGTGAGAGAGATGGGAGAAATATAGTTCAATTGATTTTCTTGCTAAATGAATTTATACCAATAGCCTTTTCATTCATTAAGCATGGAGTTTGCATGAAACCTATGAAGTCTTTGTAAATGTTTATAATCCCTTATATCTTTCACTTTAACCCCTCTCTTCTTACCTATGAAACAATAGCTCTCAAGATAGTGCATGAGACAACTTATTTACACGGAGAAACACATAAATTCCTAAGAGAAAAGTACAAGGTGTGCAACAACACTTATGCAAAAAGTAGATCCCCTCATGTTAAAACAAACAATCTAACCTAAGAAAACATTAATATTTGGAATTATTTGGAAAGTGCCTAGAGAATACATCAAACTTCGTCTTTAAACAAATTAAGATCAAAAACCAACAAAATAACAAGGAAAATCACATAAAAAGGGAAAGAATAAATAATTTAAATCTAATATAATATGATGCAAATGCTTTCATCCGACTCTATTTAGGAATATCCCATTTATTGGGGTAGGAAGAGGCTCGCCATATAAATTTTCCAATTTGAAGGCATTATGTTTTTTCTATTTGTGACCTAATATGGGCCACTCCAAATTGTCTCAAACTTTTGGTGTTATCCATGGTCGAGACCTATCTCCATCCCATTTCAAAGACAGGATCTCCTTCCTTGAATTCTTGGGATACACTTTCTTGTCAAGCCACCTCTTAATATTTTGTTGGTGATCTATAATTCTTCTTCTATCTCTTTCCCTAACCTTCTCTAACTCAAAATCTCTATAATTATAATTGTTCTAGCATCATGGTGCTCCAATAATAACTTGTGAGATATTTCAAGGATTGGGAGCTGAAGTAAGAGTGTAACCATTGCTTTAACCATGACATACACTAACATGAAAGAAGAGTTTCCAATGGAATATTTTGGTGTTGTTCGATCAACCCAAATTATTGTCCTAAATTTGGTATGTCATTTCCTCTAATTTTCCTCCATATTCCTTTTCATAATTGTCACAAGGTTCTTGTTTTAAGACATAGCTAGGCCATTTCCTTAAGGGTAGGAATTGGAGGATTCTTTCGATACATTTCATACCTCAAGGAAAATTCAACAATGTTTCCACACAAATTCCTTAGCATTTTCGGTAGTTATAGTGTGAAGGACTCCAAACCTTGTGACCACCATTCAAGAAAGTCCATAATCACATTTTCATTGGCTTCCTTGAATGGGACAGCCTCAACTCATTAAGTGAAATAATTAGTGGATGTTAGCACTTATCGACGATTTCCAATGGAATGAGGATTTACCATTCCAATGAAGTTTAACCCTTATTGAGAAAATGGTTGGTATACAACAATAGGTTGAAGGGTAAATAAACCTTCTTCTTGTTTCCGTTGAAAAACAAACATTATTTATAACCCCTTGCATATTTAAAATCATCTGAAAATAGTTTAGGAAATAAACAACTAACCTAAATGATTTTGGTTAAATTCTTGGTGTAGAAACAAATTGACAAAGAAATTATTAATTTCTTCTATTATTTTGTATTCAGGTACACACAAATATATAGCTTATGTTGCTCCTATAATCTAGGAAACAACTTTACCAACATTCTGTCCACAATCCTATTTTACGTGTAGTTGTAACAAATACAACTAACACGAGATAATATTTACCCACAATATATCAACCCATATAAAGGTGAGCACTAATATTATTAATTCCTAACATTCCCCCTTAGTGCGAACATGGTAGAAAAACATCCACACACTCAACTGTAGTATGATCACCCCTGTGAAACATGTCCTACAATGTGACTCATGATCTTGATCAAAAGAAAGGCTCTCTCCTTCCATGGTTTTAAACAGGATTACCACAAACCTTGACATGAACAGGCCCCATCAATTGTCCACCTCGTGTGGTTTTCTAGATCCTCCCACAAACCCTTTCAAGATCCATGAACTAACTTACTCTGGTGCTTTTGTTCACCACTATGCTTGTACATCGGGAAGTATATAGGAATCACAACTCGCTTATTACAAAATTGCACAATAGAACATATACAGGAAAGATATTTCACATTACTTCCTATAAGAATCGCAATGTTCTTAATTGCAGCCACTGTTATCGATCATTGCCACTCGATCTCGAACAACATAGGAAATTGCCACTGCCACTGGAAGCTTCCTTTGACTTTAGTTGTTTTAGGTGCAGAATGGAAATGGAACATTGGTGTCATGTTCCCCCATAATGTGAAATTTCCACACATGAACACTGAGAAGAAAACTGTATCGAAGACATACAACTGACCGATCTTGCTAGTTAGATCTTATCTGCACATGGTCACCATTGCAAGTGAACATATTCACAAGCGGACCATCTTCCAATGAAGTATGGTAGTTAGAGGATCACGTCAGTCAGAGGATCATTGACAGTCATCTGCGCTCCAACGCAACTCTTTTTCCAAATCCAAAATTACACAAAACAGGAACTCGGAAAAGAAACACACTGCTAAAAATGAAACCAAATACTCACACCATAATAATGTCACCACAAGAAAATGTAAACCCATCATTGGCGACTAACGAGAGGTCATTGATTGACCTCCTACCTCTGATGCCTTCGTCCTCCAGAGACAGTGCTAACTTTCGATCGGATGTGATCGTGAAGTTAAAAAAATAACCTCCACAATTTGGACGTCGCGTACGGGGAAAATGTGTTCAATTATTGAACAGTGAGGCAATTTTTTTATTATTTTTACAACTTTTGACAATGACTCAGAAATTTGACGATTTTTTGGACAAGGACACTACAATACAAATTGACTTGACTTAATGACAAACTCAAATATATTGACAACTAGACTTTGACTCAATTTTGGAGACCTTTTACAATGCTTCTCGGATCTACATAAAAATAGATGCAAGACACAATTTTTGACAATTTAATAAAGACTCTAATAATTACTTAACAGTGGTGGTGAAAACAAATAATAAACGTGACACTAACATGGCCGACTATACTAACTTTATAATCACAATAAAATTTGAAAAATTGATGCACAATATGACACATTTTAATGCATTGACAAATGCGACCAATATCAACATGACTAGACAATGGATTTTGTTTTCAATACACAATGACATGACCCAACTATTTTAGACCATTCGACCTAAGCAATTGACTAAAGCTAAATACCACATTAAAATATAAACGCTAATAAAGACACATGCTTTTATAAACATAACCTGGCAGTGTATGCGATGACATAACAGAGTTAAGAGACTCCAATAGTCACAATTAGAAGCGAATGAGTCTAGCAGAGACGTCGAATGTATAGTTAATGAAATCAATGTAATTTGAAAGCCGAGCTGCAGATACCACCTCAGGAAAATAAATATGAATCGACTTGGCAATACTATCACTTTGACTTTGAAATAAATCAGTCCAAGTGCCTTGCAGATGTGATCTTTAAGCTGCCACGCCATTCCACATGACCTTCATTTATTCTTTGTTTTGCATGTTTCCTTGAGTGGACGGATGATATATATAAGTAGATTACACGGGCATGCATGAAGCAGATCACGACTTGACATTGAGAATCTCTTTTTCAGAAGCGGAGGTTGTTCACGAAACCAAAGCAAATAACAAAGGGACTGGTCTGAGATTAAATCAAGACATGCATCTGCCACAAAAAGTGGAATATGTAAACTTCAATGTGATTACATTCAACCACCATATCTTGATAGCCAAGTTGATTCAAGACTGAAAGATTCTGACAGACTGATCACAGTTCCTTGTGATATCGATTGTGATACAGTTCCAATT
This sequence comes from Taxus wallichiana var. yunnanensis, assembly GCA_018340775.1. Taxonomy (NCBI): domain Eukaryota; kingdom Viridiplantae; phylum Streptophyta; class Pinopsida; order Cupressales; family Taxaceae; genus Taxus; species Taxus wallichiana. The sequence goes on along the minus strand of CM031237.1, from coordinate 635,192,082 downwards.
GATATGGCAGATCGGATGCGCAGATCATTGAATGGAAGAAACTGTGGATCAATACACAAAATTCATTGAAGCCACTAGCACAATGAATCCACTGAACACCTATTTTCCAAAGTTGTATGAAGCTATAGAAGCTAAATCAATACCAAAAAATAAAAACTACAAAGCTAATCTAGAGATATTTATTCGAACATGAATTCCATGCCACAGGGACAAAACTCACTGGAGTTGCCCCTCACAAATTCTTAGAATCCCATCTTGGTCTGATACCAAATCTTGGTGCAGCAACAAATTGACAACGAAATTATTAATTTCTTCTATTATTTTGTATTCAGGTACACACAAATATATAGCTTATGTTTCTCTTGAACAACTTTACTAACATTCTGTCCACAATCCTATTTTATGTATAGTTGCAACAAATACAACTAACACAATATAATATTTACCTACAATATCAACCCATATAAAGGTGAGCACTAATATTATTAATTCCTAACATAAATTAGTCTAGGCAAAAATGGCTTCCACTCCAAGTACTATCACTACATTGTTAGGTGTACACACCTAAGAAACACATCATCCAAATTTCTGTTGAAGAGAGCTCTATTAAGCAAATAATAAGAGATGACATGTAACCTAAAGTATCTCCTCTTATCTAAGTATCTCACTTATCTCTAAATACCTCAATATGTCTCGTAAACCATCCACTTTCCAACCCTTTGACTACTATAATTTATTATCCTCGAGCATAGAAAACCTTCGGAGGGTTCTACAAATCTTTAGAAATGTGTTAAAAAAGAGCTCATTTCCTAACCATTTTTATAAATTTATCTCCACATCAAACTCCATTATATTGGTGATCCAAGAAAATATATTTTCTCGTTGTATTATCCTTGATACTTGGGTGGATGACAAAGATTTTAATTTTATTTTGGATACCATGTGCCTAAAATTTTAGAGCCTTGAGTACTTGCATAATTTTTATTCTTAATGAATTTGTATTTTAGTTCATAGACATTCAAAGTTTTAACGGAAAAGAACATTGGATGCTCTTAACCATGATGATTTTCTTGCGTTAGAATGTGGCATGTGTTGTTCTCACCCCCTATATTATAGAGAATGAAGTCCTTTTTGAAGGTGGTATTGATTAGAGCTAGGTATTGAGAAATTGATTACTTGATTTCCCTAAAAATTCATTCCCCTCTAGAGTCCACTTAAAAACATCACCCTTTTCTAGCATTAGACCGACATGTATCACTATACATACAAATTGAGTAGTAAATTTTCTCACAAAATTGATTTAGGTTTGGAGTGATTTCTTATGGGGAAGAAGTGAGAGGGAAAATATGACTTCAATTCTTTCAAGGTCAATGGACATACCATCTTTTGACATTACATCACCTAATAATATACCTACATGGACAACAAATATGAGTTTTTAGGATTTAGGGATTCTCTAAACTCCCTACATTTGTTGAAGGTATTCTAAAGATCTAGTTTGTCTTCTTGCTTCTTTTTAAAATAGTTATATCATCTAATTAAACTAGGATGATGTCATTTATCATATCATTAAAGGCCAATTCCATGGATCTTTGAAGGTAACACTAGCATTTACAATCCAAAAAGAATTTTGGAATAGGCATAAGTACCCCACTTTGTGGTAAGGATTGTCTTGTGTTGATTAGATCCTTAGACAAGGATCTAATTATAACCAGAATTTTTTTAAAAAATGAAAACCGTTCATTTCTAAACACATTTGTAGAATTTCATCCATTAAGGACAGGGATAATGAAACTTAAGAGAGGCTTTGTTAAGGTCTCTAAATTCAAAACCTAGCTTGATTTCACCATTTTTATTCCTTGCGTAGGACAAAATTTTCTACACAGTTAGAATGTTTGATTGAAAATATGATATTAGCCTTAATCAAGATGGATAAATCTATTCTCATGAGGGTTGAGGGTTCAATATTGAGGTTAATTTTACTTTTCTTTTTCCTTATTATTTTGACATTGGGAGATAATTCAATGGCATGTTAAATGTTTTTAAACTTTTACCCCTTGAGATCATCATTAAAAAATAATTACATCATCATACTTTTGACATAAGTGGAAAAATGTTTGATGTTTCTCGAGTGCATACCTTAACAATATTAAGACGTTTGCATAGAGATATGTCCACCTCTTTGTATTCTTATTATTTTATCTTCATGTTTTTATCCCCTTTGTATTGATCATATAGGGTAATTTTTTTCTCAAAAGTAACCAACCATTTATGCAACTTAATTTTCTTGAGTTGAATGATTTTTCACTATATCTATGTTCTTACCTGGATTGTAGTTCTTAAGATAATCATACCTCATACTATATAAATTTGAAAATATGTTAGTCACTCTTAAAGACCTACTAATGAAATTCATTTTTAGGTATAATAGGTCTAACAATTAGCTTCACATGCTGATTTGGGCACTTCATGAGATCTCGAGGGCATCAAAATAGGTTCTAATGGATGTCATTCAATTAGATTCAACATTCTAATTTCTAGGGATAGTTTGGAAGTTAAGTTCATCAAAAAATTCTATAAAATTTCATACCTTATGTTTGTATGCTTTGAGCAAACAATTCTTTGTAAAGTATTGTGATCTTACTTGGTGGACAACTAACTCTATGTCTCTAATGATCTACAACATCTTGATACCATTCCCTTTGGAAATTTACATCCCCTTAATCAAGGCCTCATATTCTACAACATTTTTGTGTAATCAATTGGAGTATATGTGAGAAAAAGGTATTTTTATGAGATGACACTAAGATCGCTCTTTCACCAACAAGTATTTTAAATTTTGATCCATCAAAGTAAAACGCCATATGCCTTCCAAATCTTCCTTCTCTTTCACCAAACTAGGAATTGGGCTATCTTCCTCTTGGATGTAATAAATACATAGGCTAGTCTCTTCAAAAGCATCATAAGCTTTGAAATTCCACCTATCATGGACATATTCATCCAAAGAGTTCATTGGTAAAATTTCCTCTTGGTTCAAGAGGCCCAAGGGCAAGCTCTTATTATACCTTTGAAATAATGGCACAAATTTCCTTTATAGGAATTGATCAAAAGTTTCAACATGAAAGTTGCAAATAGGCTCTTCCTAATTATAATTGTTCTCCATACCTTATTTTAATAAGCATGTGAGACCAATAAGAGAAAAGATAACTCTCTTCCTTCTATGTGAAATCCTGAGATAAGAACATTGAAAACACTTGGAGGAAGTTCAATAATTAAAATATGTTAACGAACAATGATGTTATGTGACAACACGAGACTCCACCGAGTACTCTCCGAGCCTACCATTTTAAGATTCCAACACGAGGATCAAAACTCAAAGGTTTCTTTATATTTCTTAAAAGGCCTTTATGGCATCTACAATGCAGTTGCTCTCAAATGGAGCTTATAGTCTTTTACATGGAGCTTTAGACACTTCTATTGTGTTTCGTAAAACCTACCCTAGACTAGATTGTGCTCACAAGAACATTTAACAACCTTGGCTCTAATGCCCTATAAGATATTTGATGTTTTCATCCTTTGCCACACTATCCTTGATCCGCTTTACACATTTGGCTAACCACCCAAAATGGTGAACTTGATCACTTTTTATAGTCGTGTGCCCTGCTCTTTTCTCGCTTCTCTCTCCTCATTTTAAATTTACCTTCAGTGAGTTGGTTCCTTATAGATGCTTCCATATTCCCACTCACATTCAAATTTGAATTAATATTCTTTAATGTGTTGATCTACCATACCTCTACTCGTGCCCTGTCGATCTGGTCGTTGGTTCTTCCGATCATTGCATCTTTTCCAACATTCATGTCAGATAGCTTTTGACATATTTTTTCAATTCTTTCAATTATCCATAATGGAAAACACTCATTTCTCTCATGTTCCTTCACCATGCCTTGTTTCACTTCTATCACGCTCTCTTTCACCTAGTTCCACTTTCAACATTCTCTTGCACATTATTTCTGGGCTTCTGAACCTTCTCCAAAATATTTGTGTGCCTCCTTAGCAATCATAGCTCTTGTTCAACCCTCATTGATGCTCGACCCTTGTGCATAACTCCTTTGTGAACCTTGCAAGCCTTCGCTTTGATGACTTGGGCCAAGCTCCATCTAGCTACCACAATCTTATGTGCACGGGGGTTCATTAGCTAGGCAATATCCTAGCACATGAGTTCATATTGAGGTAATTAAAATTAATAAAAGTAAAGTCAATATACCAGTAGACATGAGGGGGTGAAAGAATTTAATTTATTAATATTTTGAATCAGGTATTGGGGGTAGGTTAGAGAGGTGGGCCAAAGGAAAGGGAGGTTTAATTTTAATATAAAAATAAAACATTTGAACCCTAGTTTTTAAAAATAAATACCTTAAAATTGTAATTTAAGGATTGTGGTCATAAATTTAAAATATAATCTATTTTTGAGTAAAGAAATCTCAATTAAGAGATTCTTAACCAAGAAATAATAAGATGGTAGAAAACTAGGATTGAGTATGCTTTTCAACACAAGTGATATTATTTTACCATCTTAATTATTTGAAGAACTATTGATAAATTATTAAAACTTAACATTTATAAGGTAATTGGTAATAGGTCTTGAATGGCTTCAAACTATCTTTCGAGAGAAAATGCATATTAAAAAAATGGAGTGAGAAATATGATATATTTTTGTTTAATATATTAGGGTAGAAATAAAAAGGGGTAAATAAAATTGTCATGGAAAAATGGGTAAGTAAGGTACATGGAAAAAATAGGGGTTATTTTCATTCTAATAATATAATGGGAGGGGTATTATCAATTGAATAATTAGAGGTAAAAACTAGAATTAAGGGTATTCTTTAATACCCTTCAAACAAACGTGTTATACCATACTTTTACTAAGTGAACCCCACGTGCCTATGTGTATCTCCATGTTTTATTCTTACGTGTCTACTCTACTCTACATCCCATAACAAGTCTTCCACGTACTTTTACACATGTTAATCCTATACCTATTTCCATTGTGCAACGTGTTTACGCACATTTTCACAAACTTCCCTTTCCCTTCTATGATTCCTCTTCCTTCTCATATGCCCTTCATTTTTTGTGTGTGTGTATTTAAGTTTCAATCACATTGGTCCTTTGCACTTTCGAATTCTTGCACGTACCCCTACTTAGGAAAAATTATGTAGGATTGTAATGAACCTTGGATGCTACTACATCAAATACCCGAGGTAATTATAGCTTGAGGTCCTCCTCAAGTAGAATGATTCAGCGGTAAAACCACCCTTCAAACTATTGAGGAAAATAATTATAGTTCCTTCGTCCTCAAAACTTGTTCTAAGCCTTTGTGCTTCTTCTCCGCATCTCTTCCAGTCCCTTGTCACCTTCTTGTGACTTCTTCGTGTTATCTCATGCCTACTTGTGAGATTATTCCCACCATAGCCAAACCTCCTCCTCCAAATGAATCTTTTACATGAGCCTTCGCAAGTATCTTCTCACTATTACCCTTTTTCCACGTAAGTTTTTTCTTTCCTTGAACCATCCTCATCCTCCTAAGGCTTCTCCCATGATCCATATGTTTTGCAATTTCACGCTTGCCTCCAAATTTCTCCTACGTGATTCCATGCTCACCCTTGTTCGTCCACCTCCACCAAAATACTTCAGTGATTTTCTTCTCTTCCCTTTCCCACTTCTTCTATGGGCTTCCTCCTCTTGTGCATTCCCTTTGTATGCACTTCTCTTACCTGTCTTCTTATCTTCTTCTCATGTTATTCTATTGCCTTCTCTTTGTGACTTCTTCCCTTCATGCCCTTGTCCTCTTCACAGGGACTTTTCTTTGCATGTGACCCTTGTGCACTTTCTCTCCTCTCTTTCTTTTGTCTCCTTTTTGTTGCAACATCTTCTCCTTTGCATTATCCCTTTGTGCCTTGCACCGCCATTTTTTTAATTCTTTACAAAACTTTTATCTTTTGTGCATCGTTCTCCCCACACACTCATGTACTTAGGACCATATCTAACCACTTCCCTATTGGTCTTCATCTCTCTTCACCTTTGACTTCCCGGGGCTTCTCTCCATTGTGCATCTTCTTCATTGTGTACTTTGTCTTACACATTTATTCCACACATTCTTTATCTTTGTGCCCAATATATTTTCATAGGTTCCTTCCTCACTTCTCCTTCTCTTCTTCCTCATGGTTGCTTTGCATTTTATTATCTTCCTTGGTACATCTTCATCCTTGCACACTCTCCTTTGTAGGCTATGGGACCCATTTCTTCTCTTCCACAGGGCATCTTTATTCTATCTCACACGCCTCCTTGGTGACATCCTCTTTTCCTTCACCTTTGAGATCTACTTTGATCTAATTCTTCTCCACTTATATTCTTGTGCTCTTTTCCTTGCACAATTATTCTTTATTTTTTTCTTGTACTTCTCCTCCTCTCTTTCCTTCAAGTAAACTTATCTTTCTTAATACAATCCCTTTACTTATCTACACCCTTCTTCATTCACACACTCTTCTACATGTTTCCTTATTTAAGACCTTTACAGGTCTCTCCCTCCTTTGGTGCATTCTTCTTCACACACACTCTAACAACCTCCTCCATGGGTTTCTCTACCTTGGTTTACTTCAGAAAACTCCTCTCTTCTCCTTTGCTTCCTTCACGGTGGTGCCCCCATTGTTGTGTGCATCCTCATCTTTGCACTCCTCAACCCCTCTACCCAAAGTTCCTTCATTAATAATCTCTTGCACCTTGTCTCTCTACTCAGGTCTCTTCTTGTGTGCATCTGATTTGTGCACTCCATATGTCCTTCCTCCGGGACGTTTTCTTACATGTAATCTCCTACACCCTTTAGTCCCTCTCTTTGGGGCTTCTCCATTTCATGCTCTTCATTATTCATCTGCAAATCCTTCTAGTCCACTCCTTGGAATCCGTAAACTCCTCGTCATTCTCTTTCAATGGCCTCTAGTTGTGACATCATGTCACCTTCTATGTACACATGGTCGTCGGTCTTTTCTTCCTTCCTTCCATTGGCTGGGACATTCATCTTTTCACATCATTTTTCACTTAGTTGTGCACTCTCTTCTTTCCTTTCCACCACTCCAGATCACGGCTCCGCATAATATTTCACACGCCCATGGTCCTTAGTAGTGACAGTATCTTCTCTAGCAGTCATCTTTTTTTAGTGCAATACTATTGTGCACTACCACTTGCTTATGGGTGACTTCTCTCTTCACCCTTTACTCATATTATGAGCTCTCTTTATGCACTTTGTTTCCTTAACTATCTCGGTCGTAATCTTGCACATGTTTCCTCTTAATTCTTGTTCTCTACTTGCACAATATTTGGTTGGGCCTTTGTGCACACTCTAATTTCCTTTCAAAGACTCCACTTTGCACATCCTTTGTGCATAGTTCTCTCGCACTACATATTCCTTGTTGAGTCTTTCACCTCCTTCAAGTTGCTTCGCATCACAAGACCTCGTCTCCTTTAGTGGTATTTCTTTACATCCTCCAGTCTGGTCTTAACACCATTTAGCTCTTCTATCACTCTCTCCAACATTTCTATGACTACTACATCCGAATAGTACCCTCTTCTTGGTACCATCATGCCCTATCGCTCAAGATCATCAACTCCTCCGACCGCTACACTCACTGGGATCACTCCTTATTTTCTCTACCCACCCTTTTCTTCATGATGGAGAACACAAATTATGTGTTAGCTATCTCACATTTGGTGATCTGTCACCATTCTGATTTCTCACTTTTCCATAGGAAAGAACCAACTCGATATCATGAGACTCCATCAGTACTCCCTGAGCTTTCCACTTTTATAGTCCAACACAATGGATTAAAACTCAAAGTTTTCTTTATATTTCTTAAAAGGCCTTTATGGCATCTACAATATAACTACTCTCAAATGGATCTTATAGTCTTTTACATGGATCTTTAGACACTTATATGGTGTTCCTTAAGACCTACCCTAGAATGGACTATTTGCTCACAAGAATATTCATCAACTTTGGCTCTAATGGCCTACATGGTCTTCTACATCTTCCACCTTGGCCATGTTATCCTTCAACAACCTTACACATTTGGCATACCACCCAAAATGGTGAATTTGTTCCCTTTTATTGTTGTGTGCCCTACTTTTTCCTACTTCTCTCTCCTCATTTGAAATTTTCCTTTAAGCGGGTTGGCTCTAGACGCTTCCAGATTCCTACTTAGATTCAAATTTGAATTGAGATTATTTGATGTTTTGATCTACCATGCATCTACTCATGCCACACTCGATCTAGTTGTTGGTTCTTCTAACCATTGCATCCTAGTCAACATTCATGTCAGATAGTTTCTTACATATTTTGTCTCTTTTTCCAACTATCCATCATGTCATGCACTCCTTTCTTTTGTGTTCCTTCACCATGCCTTGGTTTACTTCTGTCGCGCTCTCTTTCACCTACATTCCACCTTCAACATTCTCCTATGCATTATTTCGGGTTTATGGGCCTTCTCCAAAATATTCATGCACCTCCTTAAAGAACCTTATCTATTTCTCAATCCTCAATGATGATCAACCCTTGCGCATAACTCATTTGCAACCCTTACACACCTTCATTTTTTTGAGCTACATCAAGCTCCATCTAGTTACCATAATCATATGTACATCTCCGCACTTTATTTTTCCGCACCTACTCTACTCCATCATCCTATAGCAAGTCTTTCGCCCAATTTTACACACACTACACCTATGCCTATTTCTATTACACAACATGTTTACGCAAATTCATGTAAACTTTCCCTTTCCCTTACGCACTTCCTCTTCCTTCTCATGTACCCTTTATTCCATGTGTGCTTATCCACTTTTCCATGTGCACTACTCCTTTATGCTTTCCAATTCTTGTGTGCACCCGTACTTAGGAAAAATTATGCAGATTGCATTTGAACCTTGGATGCTCTGCATCATTAGAGAAAGAATGCGAAGTAAAATTGAGGCCATGTATGAATCCTACTTCTTTTACAAAAATCCCATCCAATTTAACCATTCCCTTATTAACATGATCATACTTGATTGCCAACACATTAGCTATTTGTTGGGGTATTACATAGCTACTTACATTGAAGCAATCATGTAATAATGAACAAACTGTTTACCAATAATGAGAGACACATAAAGGGGGTCATTTTGAAAAGAATCCCACTTTTCTCACATTGGTCTAATATAAATTGGTTGGATTGAACTGGATTCCTTTTGATATTTTCAAACATGCTTGAATTGATTTAAATATTCCTATAGTGAATTGATTTGGTCGGTACAATAAAGCCATCCCTTATTGTGATATTCAAATTTGTATTCCTCATTTTATTCACCATGTTTAGAGGTCAAGGGAGATACTTTTAGACGTTATAGGCTTCCCAATATATTTTGGTGTCTTAGTCATATGTTGATAAACCTTAAGATGCAAAATGTTTGCAAGTAGCTACTCCTCATGCACTTCAAGTGATTTTTTAGACCTCCACTTATAACAAGGTCAACTATCTTTGAATGTGACTGCATGGGGTCATGATTGGTTTGCACATTTGGCTCCAAATTCCTCTTTTTGGATCATGTGTTAAAGCTCGACCGCACTTGGGATCTAGTCAAATATCCCTCGGTTTGATTCATTCACAAATGTCTCCTTATGTCCAAAAACTAGGCTTTCCCTAACAACTATAAATGTAAAGGGTTGTGATGGATTTAGCTCTTAGATTTACTACAATAAAGAACCTCGCACTATTAATGCTTGTCCAAAAGTCCCATTAAGACATGTTTTTATGTCATGAGGTTGTGCATAGGGGTAACACAATATCATATCTTTAGCTAACTTTTTTTGGAAAAGGGCCATTCCTCAATTTAGGTTTTTATGGATGGAAATTGTTGCAAAGGGGACCGTCTGGTAGTAGGAGAAATTTGATTTTGTGGTTACATTTTTTTTTGTTGGTAAGAAGGGTTGTAAGGTTGGTTAGGCTTACTGTCTTTTAATGGAAGTAAGTTCATTTATCATAGTTTTACATAAGGTTGTTAGCTCATCTAGCCCATTTGAATATGTATTGGGAATAGGATCAATTGTTTATGGAGGTTCATGGGGATTGTTTGGAGCAACTAGGGCTAGTTCAGGGAATAAATGCATGAGAGATCTTAGGGATAACTTTTGTACTTATAAAAGGCTATTTTTAGCTAATATGGAGGTGGCATAATCATTTGGAAATATTTTCCCTCCCATGAACTAATTCATGACAACAATGTCATAGTTTAATACTTTGAGATGATAGATGAAAGTGGTATGGGTAGATAGCCTCAATAGGAGTGGGATCGTGTTTTAATTTATTTGAAATCTATAATTAAATTTAGTCACTACCTCTATGGGTTCCCTCTTGTATGTAGTAATTTTCTCCATCAATGAAAATATTTTGCCTCCTTCTTGAAAATAGATTTCCTAAGAATTATCCCAACTCATCCAGTTGTGTATAGATTCAAGAGGTAAACCTTTATACTAATCCATAGCTTTCTCTTTTAAAGAGAAGGCTAAAAACCTAACAAAAACATCATCCCGGGTTATGTGGTATAGAAAAATATCAACCACATCTTTGATATGTTTAGAAAGGGTTATAGGGTAGATTCACCATTATAATATGGAATAATTTTCAAAGCTAAGGTTGGGATATCATTCATTGTCTCATCATTAAATATGGAATACTTTTCAAAGTTGAGACTAGGATATCATTCAAGGAAGCTAAGGCTAGAGGATTTCCCCTATTAAATGATACAAATGAGTGATTTCATTGCAAGATTTGGGAACCAATGGATGAATATTTCTTATAGAAAAATGGGGAGAGCTATTATTTGGGGTTGTAGACTAAAAATGTTAGGAGGGGGCGTAGGATTATGAATGGGTCTACTTCTCCTTCTTGGTGGTAGCTAAGAACTCAAAAATATCACCCTCTTGAAGCCTTCTTCTTATCTAAATTATTATCATACACTACAATATAGGTCTGATCATGCAAAACAAATAATATTGGAGTCACCATGTCCTTAAAATGGCTATAAAATAGATAACTAAGAACACACCACAACTTAGTAAAAATTAGAAATTCTTGCACCTAAATTGACTCTTTCTTATTCTTAAAAGCAATAAAGTGTCCCATGTGGCATGCCACAAAAAAATTCCACTGGAAATGTGCTCCCTTCTTCACTAGAATAAATATTTTGTGCTCCAATCGTGACATTGAAGAATCCATCTTAAGGTGTGGGATTTTAGCTCCTTTTTGGGGTATTCCTCCAATGAAAGCTAGCTTTAATCCTAAACTACTCCTAAGATAATCTAACAATTGAAAGGGAAAAAGGGAGAGGAAGAAAAATGAAATAAAATATGGTGATGCACTGGAGGAGTTTGGGATCTCATCCCCTTTTTCTTTTAGAACACGGTGAATAAAAAATCTATGAATACTATCCACACACAATATGTTCAATAAGAAATAGAAGTAAATATCACAAAACATAAGGCCAAAGGGAATATATAAGCCACAATCAACTTTGTATTAATCTTTAAAATATGCACAATTTATAACAACAAAGTGAGAGTGAAATTAGAGCCTCATGGGAATCAAATGCGAGAGGTTAGACAATTAGAAAATATTTAGTACCAAAAATTATAGAGCCTCCTCACATTATCTAGGAGAGGAACCCCTTAGAATGAAAATCCTTCACATTTAAATAGAAATAGAGCGAAGAGAAGGAGAGAAGCAAGGGAAATTTGAATCCTAAGAGCCCAAAATCCCACTCAAAATGTGGTTACAAGACATAAATGCAACAAATCCAACTCCCAACTATAAAATCCTTTCAAAAGATATTCCAGGCCTCTAATTTGATTTTTAAAAAATGGTAAGTGCCTTGGTGAATGAGATCTTCAATTAACTCCAAAATCTTCCATTCCCACTCCAAAATGTAGTTACTGAAAAATAAACACCTAAGTCTAAATCCCGATTGTAAATCCTTTGAAAATGGGTGGTGCATTGATGTATAATAGGTTTTCATGGTAATCAAGGTGTTGGGCCTAATAAATAGCCTCCATTGAGATTTGAATGTGCCTCTAATTTGCATTAATGTAGAAAATGGATTACAAGAGTTTTGATTGTTTATCGCTCCCAAAACAATGAGGTTTAAAACCTAAAATATGTTCCATTTCATTACATTTTCAGAGATATTTCCAATGAATCCACTCTTACATGATTTAGTGGCCCCAATCAAAAGATGTGGCTAAAAACACTAGATGTATACCATTTTCCCATGCCATTGAAACTTAGGGGAAAAAATGATTTAAAACTATAGCTACGTCTCATTTTTCTCATTAGACCACATTGAATTATTTTATTGGTTTTTGTTTGGTGCCACATGGCTTCCTATCGTTGGTTATGGGCTTTGAGCTCTCCTAGATCTATCACCATTGTTTTATATTTTCTTAGGGATTAGTCTCTACTCTCCTCGATGCTCGATCACCTATGATTAGTACCACGTGTTGACCTTTGGTTGGCTATGGGCTCTATGGATTAGTGCCACGTGGTAGGAAATAGTTGGCCATGAGATCTCTATATTTTTGCCATATGGAAGATTCTCATTGGCTACAAGATTTGGTTTGTTTCACTCTCTTCTATGCTTGTTTCTATTCACTTTGAAACCAAAGCTTCCAAATGGGTGTCACTTGTCAATCTTTGGTTGGGTACATACTCTCGAATTGATGCCATGTACTAGGTCGTGTTTAGCCATAGGATTCCTACACTACCTCATTGTTGGTATTATGTGGATTTTGTTGGCTACAAACCCTTTGGACATGTGTCATGTGGGGACATGTGATTAGCTATTGGCTTCGATCTCTTTCGAGCCTTAGCTAATTTTCCTCCTTGTTCTCAACTCGACTTTTTGACTTCTAACTTTTTGGGATAGCACCACATGGCACAATTTTGAGTTTCCTTCTTTCGGACTCTATACTCTTTGCCTTAGCCAAATTGTCACTCGAGCAAACACTAAACAAAGTTCACGTTTTGCAAAAAGCATTGAGTGGGCAGGCCCTTTTCTCTAATGTAAATGTTAAGTACTTTTCAATTTAAAATTTATATAGATCATGTACATGGCGAATGTGGGATTAATATCTCAATATAAAACCAAAGATGATCGCCATTGTTGAAGTTTAGTACAACCGTGTTGAACTTGGCGACAACTTAAATTCCCAAGGTAGAAATTAATTGTAGAGAACATTGAAAATCTCAAAATAGACTCAAGACAAGGTGTGGAAGTATGTGAAGGCCTAAATCCATCCCAAAAGCATGTGCAAACTCGGGGCCAAATTAAAGGTTAGGAGTGCCCTAGGCAGTAATTGAAGTGGACGCCCTTCTTAAAATTTTAGTTAATAATTTATTCCCATAAAATAACTAAATAAAAGCCACATACATTATCGTTTTTTAGAATTTACATAAGGATCATAATACATCATAAAATTATCAAATAAGGACAAGTGATAATCCATGGATGGAGAAAATTAATCATAGGATGTGCTTAGAATATGACAAATACAATTTTGTATACAAGCTTGGTTACTTGTCTTGTTTACCAATATCAAGTAGGTGATGAGACTTAAAGCTAAAAAAAGCACCGCTTTTTTGAAAGAAAAAAATCTTAGGTGGCTCCCATCATTTTATGCATAGTGGTATATGGACCAAGCCTACTAATTCCTCCATAAAAAGAGACATTTCTCCTAAAACATTAGGAATAGAGAATTAAATAATTATTTCCTTCAATTGTACTTGTCTCTATTAGCTTCAACGGTGACATTATAAAATATACATGAGACATTTCTGAAAAAAAAATTACACACTTGAATTATTTAGAGCTACATTAAAGAAAGGGTAATAATACCAAGAAAATTGGATGAGCTTAAAAATATGCATATTTATTTTACTTGTAAAAATATTATAGTACATTTTTATGTTTATGCATTAAATTTATATTACTTTATAATAATATCAATAAAAGGGTCAATTAATATTGACTTTAGGTAAAAGAATATTAATATTAAGTTATAATAATAAACAAAAATAATGATTTTTTTAAAATTTTGGCGCCCCTTAGTGTTGGCGCCCTAGGCAGTTGCCTAGTCTGCCTAGGGCTTAATCCCCCTTGTGCAAACTGTGTAAAGCTTGAAAACTATCCAAGGACAACTGTGCATGACATTTTTCACCTCTACAATCTGAGAACAATTGAAGTGACATAAAACCCGACTGTGAGAGCAAGGAAAAGCTCGAATATAGAGGAGAATATCAAATGAATTAAACCAGATGAAGAGAAGGGTATTCTCATGATTCCAAACCTTCCAAAACCTCTGCACACACTGCTACGAGCTCCTACAAAATGAAAACATTCAAAAGAAACCATGAAAGCTTAAAAAAACAACAGAGATCAGGGAGAAATATAGTTTAGTTGCTCGAAATGAAGCAGGAAGCTCATTTTAACAGCAACGAGGAACAAGTTCAATCGGGTGGTTAAATTTATAATAAAAATAAATTTAAGTGAATTCGAGATAACGGATCTATGATCTATTATTTAATTTCTAGAGATGGAAGTTGAACATTTGAATGATGCAATTTTTATCTTACAGTTGATTTACTTAAGAAGTTCATAATGATAAGTTGTAAAGTACTAAGAATTTCCATTTCCATAGATGAGAAGTTAATCACGGAAGAGGGCAATATGAAAGGTGATCCTGCAATTTATGGAAGATTAGAGGGTAGTCTCATCTTTCTTACTAGAGTTGATATAATGTTTGTTATGCTTGGTTTCAAAGTTTATGCAAGATGCGAGTGACATACACTTTCGAGCAAGAAAGAGAATATTACTTGGTGTGTGAAATATACATGTAATTTTGGTAGCTCGATAAAACTATGTACTCCATTGATGAATACTACAAGCCATGAGCAGTAAAATCTTAAATAGAAATGAGGAAAACATGAACAAGAAGTAAAGGGGATGAATGCTTGCCTTGTTGTCCATGAATTGAGCCCAGAATCTGGCAATAGCTCGGTCATATGGGGTGGAAGGCAGGAAGTTTTTATGAGGCCATTCTTCGTCGATGTAGTGCAGGATAATTAGAGAGTCGGCGAGGGGCTTGGCGTTGTGAAGCAGCACAGGGATCTGTTTGTGAATGGGGTTCTTCTTAATCTGCACAACATTCTCTTCATGGCATTCGTAGCTGATGCCCTTTTCTTCCAATGCAATCAACACTCGCAATGCAAATGGGTTCTCCCATGTTTGAATAACCTTCACTTTCTCCATGCTCAAATGGAAATGGGGATGCGTCCTATGTAAGTTTTATTTATCAACATTGTATAATATTCGCATTTCATCCTGAACGAGATATGGACGAATTTTGAGCTTGCTTTGTGCTTTGCGGAGATGCGTTTTGTCGCAGCCTCCGCACCTCACGAATCTCACACTTTTTCCTACTCCTTTCTTATTTAATGAAAGAAGGAGTGATAATATCGAAAGGGTTGTATTTCAACTCGTGAGGATGATGCTCACTTAAATGTTTTGTATTAAGGGTGGTAATGGTGATGGTTTGTTATTTACCCTACATTCCTTCTAGATATTTGATATGAAAAGTTAATGAATAGGGCTATGTTTGTTTTTCATGAGTGAATTTGATGGATTTTGTTATATGTTATCTAAAATAGATTGGATTTCCTTAGTCGTGGTTGTTTAGTCAATGAAGGCTCGATTTAAATATATGTTTACTCACCTATTGTAATATGCTATATCTAAAACATGAGCATATGAACAAAGATGTTGATATCTATGTAAATTTGGGATTACCCATTAAGAAAATAGAGCTAGCACAAAACAACATAATGGCACACAAGACATGAAAATGATTGAAATTTTATTTTTAAAGAAAAACATAGACTCTTAATTCACACAAGATCAATAATCAAATCAAACATTCTAGAACAAAGAAGAAACTAAGTAAACACAGTCATGAGACCAATAATAGGTAGTTATTCTCAATCATCTAATTTTTCTAACCACCATTCAGGTCATCACCCACAAATATAGGCTCTTACTCGATGTTTACGTTGTTTTCCTTTTTGACTCCCTCCGAATTATCTTTGGGCACATGTTTGCATGTGATTTGGAGAAGGCTTGTGAGGAGGGATTCCTAGGTTCAACCATAGGGATTTGTCATACATGGGAGGTGGAGCTCATATATGATGTTGTACTAAGAGGGAGTATGCCTTTTAAGTTAAGACCAACATGCTTGATGTGAGAGGAGAAACAAGAATGATTTTGACAACACTCCCTCATAGCTTTCTATTTTGCAAAGGAAAAGAAGGAGAAAAATGAACAACTTCTTAGGGAGCATTTCCTAGATGATCCTACAAGGTTTAGACAAGGGCCACCTCTAGATTCCCAAGTTCAAATGAGGGAACTTTTCATATAAGATAGGCGGAGCTTAAGTGAAAAATCATTGAGTTAAAATCACTGACGTAGAAAAGACTCGCTTGTAACTCGATATACTAGTGGTTATCCAAGGGGTAGTCAAGTAACATGTTGATGATTCTTCCCACTAATTGTTAACCTAGGGGTATATGCTTGGCACAATGTCGGTGATATATGCACAACACTATTAACCTTCAAGGCTAAGATTCTAAGAGTTGTGTATAGGGAAACACACTTGAAGGAAAGGTAAAGTGGAACAAGGAAATCTAAAACTAGCTCGAAGATTCACACACATATTACTCAATTTAAGGACTATATACATAAATTCAAATGCAAGATTCTAGAACATACACAATAATGATTAAATGAAGGTTGCACACATAATGCAGATGCAAACTAAACTAACATATGAGATTGTTACCACAACTCCTTCATGAGTGGGCCCTACCTTGTTTGGACTCATGTTCCAATGTCTTCTTCTATAACTACTTCTTTATTCCAAAATACCTTTTATTTCATAAGTAGTTGTTTAGCACTTTGGAAGGATTGTTACATGCATAGATATATAAAATATTATACTAGTTATTCTAATCTATATTCTACGTAATATTTTTCTTTTTCTACTCTAATCAAGATTGTGGTCAGCAACACTCTATCCATATATATGGGAGATAAGTATCATTATTAATGTTAGGGAATCTAAAAGTGACAAAAACATAAACTATAAAATGTTGAAATACATAAGAAAAGAAGAAAGAAGTTTGACATGCAAAATAAAACAACCCATTAGAAGAAGAGACAAATCAATTTTCTATGTAGATATGTGAATGAAAAAAAAATCACCATGGAGGAGATTCCAAAACTTCTATCTCAACAAATTTTCATATTTTTATGCTTGAATTAGTTGCAACTTAAGCCTTCTTTGTAGTTTGTTTTGATTGATTTCTATTTGGAGAAAAAATCCTTCATTAATTTGTACAAGTGATTCATACAACTAGTTTATATGGGATGCACACACCAATTGCTATGGGATGTCAAAAACCCGATAGATTCCTTTCCTCTTATAGTGATTTAATAAAAATTAAAATTAAGCTTATTGTTGAACCCTTGATATTGTAAAGGCATGTATGATAAATAAATGCTAAAATACAGATTTGACACAAGTAACAAGCTAGATAAATATGAAACCGTAAATGCAAGAGGGAGAGTAGAAGACTTAGTTGATTTCGCACTTGATCCCAAAGTGTTATGGATTGGAAGACTAATGAACATGAAGGGAAGATTGTCGTAATTACCTCTATAAAATTCAGGAGTTGTCAATAAGCCTGTACTCAAGGCACCTAGAACGGGCTAGGGCACCTAGGCGTCGAGACCTCAATTAGGCACATGTGACTCGCAAGATCTCGAATCTATTTTTCCCGGTGTTGCAAGGTGGTTGCTAACCTTTTTGTTGGTCACATGTATGTCGTTGGATGATTGCATAATTCACCTATAACTCCGCAAAGAGAAGAAGACCTATAAAAACCCTCAAATTACATCAAATCCCAAAAATAAAAGATGTAATATGGGAGTTGAATCGACTCCCGACGATCACTTGACTAAGTGAACTTACGACCGAGCATTGCACTATATATTAGACTCCATGTATTTTTGTGAGCGTGTGAGAGAATCATGCCCTAGGAAGCCCTTGTGCAAGCACGCATGTGATAGCGGGCGATAGCTAGATGTACCAATGTAAATAGATGTGTGGATGGAAAAATGAAATTCCCCTTCCTATGAAGTGTATACAGAAAATACAGTCCCTTTTCCCTTGTATGAGTGTTATATGGATGCCTTTGATGCTCTTAGATGCCTTTGGATGCAATCTTAGGTGATGATAATAGATGCTTAGAGCTTGGTCCTTTATTTTGGTCACATAGCATTATATTTATATGATTCCCTTGGTTGAATATCGTAATTGACAACCTGGAAGGCCGATACATAAGAAAATAAGATGCATGTAAGATAAAAGAGGCCAAAAATAAGAAAGTAAGCTAGAAAGAGCTCGGGGCGCCCGCAGGGGGACGAGGGCACATGGGCGCCGGTGTCCCGGTTGGGCACCGGTGTCCGAGTCATAAAAGATAAAACAATAAAGTACCAACTAGGTCAGTAGGGTCTCGAAGACCAAGAAGAAGACAAGAAATAAAGCAAAGAGGCCAAAGATAGTTATCAATTACTAGTTTTCTCGCTTAGGAATCATGCAAATGTAAGTATGTGCTTAGGACCTAGAAATGTACCCAAGTGTGTGGTTTTGTGTCTACATTTTCCTTAACTTAATGTTATTGATTGAATGCCCGATAACATAAAGTAGTTAGAAGATGTGTAACTTTTATTCATTGTAGATCAATGGCAAAAGTGTGTTGAGTGGACAAGTGAAAGCGTGAAGTGATAAAAATGAAGTGTGGAAGCTAAGAAAGAGGAAGTGACCCTAGGGGTGATGCGTATGTGTAGACATCAATTTTTGGTATCGCTAGTCCCTTACCTCATGTTTGCTTCCCTTCGTTATCATTATTCACATACATACATAAGTTCTTCCCATTTAAATCCCCTTTTCCCTCCTAAAATCTATTTATCCTCGTAAATGTTATTTCTTATTCTAGTCCCATCCTAACCATATCATTTATTCATCTTCCCTTAATCAATCCTTAATCAATCCTTAATCATGTTCATTCATCCCTAATCATCTTTAATTAATCCTAAATCCCCATCTAATCTATTTATCCTCCCTAAATGTCCCTATTTACCATCCCTAGGTCTTCATTTAATGATTTCACCTCCCCTTTTCCTTTATTTAATATTTTCCTCTCTCACCTACCCTTTTATCCATCCTAAGCAACCCTAGCTCATCCTTATCATCTAAAACCCTAATCCCACCTCATAAGGGCTCATTATCTCAAGCTCGTCACCCTTCCACCACCCAAATGGATTAGCCTCCATGATCGGAAGTGACCCATCTAGGTCATTGTTGACCCTATAAATATGACCATACCCCTCATTTTTTAGGGATGCAACTTTGGAGACTTCGAGCTTTCTTGCAACCTTGCCTTTGTTTCTTGTTCATCTTTGCAGTTGTTATCACTATTTTAGAGCCATTTTGGAGATATTGTTTTACCCTTTGGATATTTAAAGTTGTATTCCTCTCTTACATGCTTAGATCACCCTTTCCATTTCAACATTTTTTCCTCATCACCTTTTTTGCAGGGTTCATCACCATACAGAGCTCGATCTTTACATTTTTATAGCTTCATCATCATCTACAAATCGTCGTTTTCACCCATCCAACCCTAGATCATTCCTAGTTGTTTTCAACCTTGTCTCGCCACCGTCTACCCGATTTGTATTTTTAGCTTTTTGGTCATCCCTTATATCCCTCATCTACTTTCTTACGATATCTCAACCCCTTAGAATCCTCAAATCTTGTTATTCGCCACACTTGCAACTTTAGATCCCAACTTCATCGATCCAGGTCATCGTCAACCTTGTCAAGAAATTCTCATCGCTCATTGATTTTCTCGCATCCTTTCTCGATTCATATCCAAGTCTCTAGCTATGTTCATGTTTTTATCTCATCTCCATCTCTTCTTCATCACCAACTCCAGATCTACCTCTAAAGCCTTCATATCTACATTTTCTATTGATGTTTTAGTTTGTCTACTATAGTCAAATGATTCCACTGCAGCCTCTCGGGTCGTCATCGACCTACCCAGGTTTGATTTGGTTTACATTTACTTAGATCAAATATGCATTTCTACTTTATCTCTGTCATTTCAACTTTCTGTTTTATCTCAGATTTTGTTGCATTATATCAAATCCATCATTTACTTTACTTATCTTTATCAAAATGTGGGTTGACATCCATCCTAGGAAGTTTTCACTTCTCGGGACTGACATTGTTAGGAAACCCACCCATCTATCTACTAATACATTTTTGTTGAATTCTCTTTGTTGTGCAAGTCATCTAGCTCGTTGTAAGGATATTTCTTCTTTTGTGCCCATATCCATCATCATCCCATTTAGAGGTACCTTAAACCCTCTCATACTTGGTGTTATAGATTTTTTTGTTATGATTTCACTAATATGAAACAGTACAAGAAAATTGATTCAACATTATGATTTTTTACATGTTGTTGTGCTTGATGAAGGGTTGCTTCTTGTTGTGTATTAAGGACGAACCTATAAAAGAAGAGCGAAATAGTAGACAAAGTCATGTATTATGAAAAATCTTGTAAAATTATATAAAAAAGAAAGTGTGCACCTAATCCATGAAGAGTGAAAAGGTCGAAAAATGTCCTAAAATACTCAGTAGAAGAACAAGTTTTTTTGGGAGGCCTCGTGCCAAAAGAAAGTTTTTTGGGCAAGATCAAGCCAAGAACAAGTTTTTTAGGTGATCTCACACCACGGCGAGGAAGAGTGTTGGGGAGAGAATTGTATTGTTACCCTCATTCCATGACCGGTTCCCATTTATAAACCACTTCAAATGGTGTGATCATGTTTTGTTATGTGTTTAGTTCCATATTGTACTTAGTTGAAATGGAGAAAGAATGCATTTTGATTGCTCAAGGATCGTGCCTTTACTTGTGAAGATTGCTCTGTGAACTACTGAAAATTATGTTGATATGAGAAAATAATTATAACTTCCCTTGTTCATAGGCACCCAAGAAAGGTCAAGAGCACCCAAGCACTAGTTTATGTATCTGGACACTGGATTTTTTGTTGAACTGAGGACCCAAGTCATAATTTGGGTTATTTCTAAAACTGTAACATGTGTTGATTTTGTATTATACATATTTGAATTGTGGCTCTAAGTTGTTGTAAGGGTGACTAATTCACCTAATGTATGCCCCCCTCATTTGGGGCACATGCGACACTTAGAGGAGGATGTGATCCAAAGGAGAGGACCTGAAAATGAGCTAAATTGTATCCCTACGGGGGAGAGGGAATGTGCATGGTAGAAACCAAGGAACATATAAACAAAGTGGCTAGATACATGTGTTAGTACAGATCAAAGACAAGTATGCATATAGAAGACAATGTAAACAAGCAATAGTGCGAGATAAAGTAGACCTCAAAAAGGTGTTTCAAACATAGGACATCACTCACAATGGCATAAGACAATCAGGTCCGAAGCGGCCAAAACCACACAATGTGCACACAAGACAAAGGGCATATCATGAAAACAATGACATATAATGGCAAACAATGGCAAGCAAGATAAATAAGATAACCATGGTGGAAAATAGTCCTACAAAGTTAATGTTGTACATGAAGCACCCATTAGCATGTTAGAAAGATAAAAAGTATGTCAAAGTGTGTATAGATCAATGGAAAGTAGTGTGCTAGTAAGAATAGGAAGTAGTAAATAATGAAACAATAGCACATGTGGTGTGTGAGAAAGTAGATGCCCCTAGGAGCCTCATAAAAGGTATTGCACCAAGCATCATTACTACAAGTAAATATCTATATGAAGTATGCATTCACAACTAGAGAACAAGCGAACGAGCATCTCAGTATATATAAAAGATAATGACATACTATGTATCTCCTGCACTTTGAAAAATAAAGTGTACATGTAAGTATAAGTACGCAAGAATAAATGCAACCAAGATATGCAATATGTTGTGAATGAGTGGATTGGAATGAAATGCAATGTGAATGTGATAGGGCATTATACCCCTCCAATGGATGTTTATGAGTATGAGACGAGGTTCATTTATAAAAGACCCCTCTACAATCAAGAATGAACCATACAACAAAAGTGTGTCATCGGAAAATGGTTTGAAAATGTATGTTAGAAAGATATATCATGAAGCGTAGAGCGTGAAATGGGAATGTGGTGAGGTTCATTTTAGATTTAGACCCTCAGCAATGAAGTATGAGCCATGGAACTAGAGTGCATCATAAAGTAGTGACAATACAATGTGAGTATCAAAGGGTTTGAAAGTGATGCTTAGGAAATATTAGACATCAAGCGAGGAGGATGAATTACATGAGATGATAGAGACATTTGATAGAAATGCGGGGGAAGATATGATGCCCCCAAGTATGTGAGTGATGGAAATCTATGCGGTGATGTGAGAAGGACCTTGCCATGGTGGCAGAGCTTGAAATGTGTCTTGGCCATCAGTATAAGGAATAGTTTGTTTGAAAAAATGAATTGGAAACGGAAGTGGAGTAGGGTGGGCAAGGATCTTGAATGGTGGTAGCTTATTTGGGATTGATAACACTGCTATAGACTTGATAGGATAAGAGGATTGACTGATTTTGAGAGGCGGTTGCTTAGTTTGACTTGGTAACATGTTGTAGATGACTTAGTAGGAGGAGGGATTGGAACAATTTTGAGAGGAAGTTTCTTATGAGGCTCTAACACCTGCTATAGACTTGATAGGAGAAGAGGATTGACTGATTTTGAGAGGCGGTTGCTTAGTTTGACTTGTTAACATGTTGTAGATGACTTAGTAGGAGGAGGGGTGGGAAATTGAGACTACGAGAATAGTGCTATGATTTAATAACAAACAAAATCATGCACACAAGATCTAAACAATTCCCAAAATATACAAAGCAGTGGAAGTATAAACTAGAATAATCCAAATCAAGACAAAGTACACACACATAACACAACATGTACCATGGTTCACCCAATGTGGGCTATGTCCACCAAAGATAGAGATCTCATATATATAATACAACAAGATTACAAACCAACTCTTCAATACAAGAGTACAATGCATCTCTCCAAGAGTATCTCCTCTCCTCCAGATCTCTAAACGGATCTCCATGAGTGCACTACAATTGTGCCTCCAAACACCACCAACAGATCTCACATAACCAGGAACTACTACATCTCTGAACTACTACCAAGTTCTCTCGTGGATCTGCAAACAAGACCTCTTGCATGGGTCTACCAATGTGCAACCATGATTGTGCACCAAGAAGTAAGTATGTCTCTCCATCACTGCATGCATAACTTATGTGCAAACATGAAGACAACCTCCTCTACAATATCTAGATCTACATGGATCAACAATACAATATGATCTCATGGATCTATAATACAAGGCTAGATCTACATGGATATATAATACAAGATCTCACCAACATGTGGATCTACAAGAAGAAACTCTATGTGCTTTGCATATTATGCAAGCTATTACAATGAGACAATAACTATACAAAGAAAATATAGTAGAAGATGTTACCCTCTTCTCACCATTTAGATGTACCTATTATTTCCTTATGTCCAGCTCCTCTCCATGGAGACTTTGTCTTCATGTAACCTATTATTTATTTATCTTCTTCTTCATCATCCTCTCAATCTAGGAGAATCAAGGATCTAATTCAATCCTTCTCTTAATTCTCTTACTTACCCTCATACAATGCATACATGTATATATATCTATTTTGGGTAACTTAACTTTGCTTTTACAATCAATAAATCATCTTTAAAATAATTTATTTATTCTAATTTTAGTCAAAAACAAAAATACATCGCATACAGTAACCATCACCGCCATTCGCTCGATCGGTTCGATTCTTTGTCGTAACCCGAGTAACATGTACAAGCAAGTTTCTTGTGAAGCAATTAAGCTCCATTCTCAACAGTAGGGTGGGCGGGGATCTTGAATGGTGGTAGCTTATTTGGGATTGATAACACTTGTTATAGATTTGATAGGAGAAGAGGATTGACTGATTTTGAGAGGCGGTTGCTTAGTTTGACTTGGTAACATGTTGTAGATGACTTAGTAGGAGGAGGGATTGGAACGATTTTGAGAGGAAGTTTCTTATGAGGCTCTTGATTTAATGTGGACTTTAACACTAATAACGATGGTATGATTCTCACGAGACATAGATGAATCAAATTTAGGAACCCATTGAGATGTAGTAATTGGAAATGAACATGTAGCAGAATTTTGTGTAGCAAATTAAATGAGACCATAATATTTAAGGTGGCCAATTTGTCATTTTAGAGCATATCAATCATTGTCATTATGTCCATTAATTCTATGATAATTGCAATATGGATGACCTTGATATTTTTACAAGCTAATAAGGAGGATAGAAATGAGTAGTTGGCAAGTTGATCAATTGGTGAGTGAGGAGTGAGGAAGAATATCATGTTGCTTAGCATTGTGATCAAACTTGAGAGGTGCGGGGAGTGGTAAGTCTTGAGGTTCACTGATATGAGCACATGTAGAAGACATAGAATTAGGATGAGGAGAATGAGATGTAGAAGGAGAACTAGCATGAGCTTGAGAAGCATCCTTGAGATGTTGGATTTCAGATTTAAGAGATGTAATTGTTGTTTCCATAGCTTGAATTTTGTCTTGAAATAAAGAATGCAAAGCTTGGATGGACTCTAGGATAGGTTGATTAGATGGAGGATTAGGAGCAATAGAGTCATCAGATAGATGATAAAAATGGCACTTACTTGAGTGGGTGGTGTATAGCGAGTAAGATACATAGTGTATATGGTTTTTTGGGGAACAACCTTGTAATTAGGATGCATTTGAAGTAAATCATGCAAAGAAATTTGAGGAATTTTAGGAGCCATGAGAGAAGAAAATGAGGATTCAAGAGTATTTGAATGCAGGTTCACCAAATGATTTAACAAAAATAAAATATAAGCTTATTGTCAAACCCTATATATTACAAATTCGCATTTATAAATAAATGTTAAAGTAAAAATTTGACACAAGAAATGAGCTAGATAAATATGAAACCCTAAGCGCAAGAGGGAGAGCGAGAAGACTTAGCCGATTTCTTGCTTGATCCCGGAGTGTTCTCGATTAGAAGACCGATGAACAAGAAGAGCAGATCATAATTGCTTCAAAAAATTCGGAGTGGTCGATAAGCCTGACCAGGGTTCTTGGAATGGGGCTAGGGCGCCTAAGTACCAAAACCTCTCGTTAGGTTCCTATGATCGCGGGAGCTCGGGGACTAGGTTTTTCTGTTATCACAAGGAAGTTCTTAAGCATCATTGTTGGTTGCATGTATGTCATGTCTTTGGATGATCACGCAATTTTCCTATAACCCGCAAAGAGAAGATGACGTGTAAAACCCTCAAACTACATCAAATGCCAAAAATAAAAAGATGCAATATGGGGAGTTGGAATGATCCCGACAATCACCCAACTGAGTGAACTTACGACCAATCGTTGCACTACATCTCATAATCCATGTAGTTCTTGTGAGTGTGTGAGAGAATCTTTCCCTTAGAAGCCCTTATGCAAGAACACATGATAGCGAGTGATAGCTAGATGTACCAATATAAATAGATATGTGGATGGAAAAATGAACTTCCCTTCCTATGAAGTGTATGTAGAAAATGCAGCCCTTGTCCCTTGTATGAGTGCTAGATGGATGCCTTTGATGCTCTTATATGCCTTTGGATGCAAGCTTAGGTGATGATAATAGATGCTTAGAGCTTGGTCCTTTATTTTGGTCACATAGCATTATATTTATATGATTCCCTTGGTTGAATTTTGTAATTGACAACTAGAAGGCCAACCCATAAGAAAATAAGATTCCTAAAAGATAAAAGAGGCCCAAAAGAAGCGAGTAAGATAGAAAGAGGTCGAGGTGCCCAAAGGGGACGAGGGCGCCTGGGTGTTGGTGTCCTTGTTGGGTACTGGTGTCTAGAGTCATAAAAGATAAAATAGTAAAGTATTGACTGGGTTGTAGGGTATGAAAGACTAGAAAGAATACAAGAAATGATTCAAAGAGGCCAAAGATAGTTGTCAATTACTAGTTTTATCATTTAGGAATCATGTAAATGCAAGTATGTTCTTAGGACCTAAAAATGTACCCAAGTGTGTGATTTTGTGTCTACATATGGTTTATGGTGTGAATGTCTTTCAAGATATATACTATCCATTCTTCATTAGTAATATCATATGATAAAATCATTAAAGCATACGTCTTTATCTCTAAATCATATACTTTATGTAGTCACAAAATAACGCACTTACCACTATTATTATACCGCTAAGTATATTGTTTTATATATGGATATTGCATAAGAAAATTATTCATTGATGACCCATCCCCTAGTCCAGTTGTTAGTCTAGTTGGTCATTGTTTTCATTTTTCTTACAAATTTTTCACTCACTCGCATAGTTCCGGTCAGGTTTTAGGGGCTCTTATCTGTCATTGTTCACTTAGTTGTCATCTTTAGTCTTTGACTAGGGCACCTAAATAGGGATTAGGGCGCCCGGTCTTGATTTCTAGGCACCCTAGTCCTCATTATACTTGGTTTTAATTTAGAAATTTGAGGTTAGTCCTTTCATTTTTCCCTCTCATCTCCCTAGGTACTAGTCGGCATGTCGGGTCATTAGTGTCAAAATTTGAGCAAGAGATCCCTATATAAACACAACATACACACTATCTTATGGGCGAACTATTTCTACTAAGGGATAGCTATCTACATAGAGTAAGGGATTACATTTGGGAACTATTCTACATCACACACTACATAGGAAAGGGAAGTCTATTCTATTACATCCACCATTTTGCATTTTATCTAGCTATTTCTCGTTATCTCTGCATCATTGGTGCTAGGGCATCCTAAGCACATTATTGCACACATAATCACATAGAACTACATTGGGTTTGAGATGTAGTGTAGCGCTTAGTTATAAGACCACCATTGTGGTTGTTAAGGATAGTCTGACCCCTTCATATGCATCTTTCTTTTTTATGGTTTGATGCTTTGTGTGGGGTTTTGCAAGTGATTCTTCATTGTAGGTTTACGAAGACATCAACGAACTAGGTGTGACATTCATGCAACCAAAGGCGAAGTACCTTTGCAAAGACCTAAGAACCATAACAGATCAAATCCTAGGCTCTTTTCAGCAAACCAGAGCACCCAGTGCCCTAGTTTGGTCGAGATATGCCTCCCTTGTAATTTTCGAAGGTTTGTTGTGATACTATGTTCCACCATTTTAGCATTTTATTCAGTCCCAAATCACCTGCAAGGTAAGTTCATTTCAGGTTAGTATCTTCCCCTTTCATTTCATTTCATTTAAAGTATCAAATAAATTACTTATCATTTACATTTCATTATATTTCATTTATTACATTGTTGTACTCTTAGATTCATAATAAAATTTAGATTTTATAAAATCATTTTGGTGAACCCATAGATTAGAACATTTTCCCCTAGGATCCACTAAAACCCTAATGGCTAAGGATAGATCTTCTCCTTCTCACTCATCATGCCTCATGTTAGTGTCAATCCAATATATGATGAGGTCGTTATTACCGAGCTCACGACTCTCTATAATGAGATTCACCAACAAATCTTAGTCGTCGAGCGTCATCTCGCCTACTAGCTTTGAAAATTCTACTATTGGCCTTGTTTATGATGTGATGGATTTCACTCGTTATACACCATGTTATACGGTTAGCCATGATCCTCCTTCTGACATTTCTAAAGAAGTTCTAGATGATTCTCTTATTGATTTCATGTTTGGTCTTGACGATAGTAAACATGTGCATACCAATTCTCTTCCTAGTCAGTGCCACTCCTATAGTTACATTTCATGCTTCTTCTATTTCTAATAATACTTCTCATGATCCATCGCATACTAGTTCGCATACTCATTCATACTATGTTGATGATCCCATTGATGATATACTTAATGACATTTTCATTTATGAGTCTCTCTCTGATTTTGATGACACAATTGATAGTCATGATTCTACCACTTTACATATTGTTGAGTGTGAATCTCTTGCTCCATTGTCATCTTCTTATGAGGTTGTATCTAATATCATGCATGAGTCATCTTCATCTATTAGTTCATCTCCTCCTACCATTTCTTCACCTCCCACTATCGATTCATCTCCATCTATTAGTTCATCTTCGCCTATCATCACATCCATCGATTCATCTCTTAAGGGTGTTTCTGATTTTATTTCTACCACTTTTATGGATGTTTCATGTCTTGCATCACCTATAGATTCTTCGAAACCTACACCTAGTGTGCCCTTAGCATCAGAATCTCCTTTATCTCCTCTTCATATTCCTATGATCACTCACAATGGAAAGTTACAACCACTTAACACATTATTTCCATCCTCTACTATTCCTTCACATGATATCTTGTCTCACATGCATGTTGTCGGGAACTTACAATCTCAGGTCCAATCACTCACATTAGAAAATAAGGCCTATTATGCTTCTATTGATAATAGTTCATTGCATGACAACCTTATTCCTGAGAAGATTGATAACTCAACATTTCCTAAGGATTTTATCATGCCTACATTTTCATGTTTCGATGGTACTGGTAACCCTTACATCTAAAACATTATCACATGGTTATGGCTTTCTATTCTAATGATCAATTATTGCTTAAGCCCTTTTGACATAGTCTTATCGATGATGCTTTATAATGGTATACTCATTTCCCATTTGGATCTATTAGCACTTATTGTGAGATGGAAGAGGCTTTTCTCCATCACTTTATCATCAACAATGGCCCTAGAGTTACCTATGATCATCTACCTACTTTATATCAAGGAAAAAAAAACCTATTATGGATTATATCTTATGATTTAATGCTTGTTTATACCAACTAGTATTTCAACCTATCGATTTAGAGAAGTAATTTATCTTCTATCGTGGTTTGATTCCCGTATTAAAACAAAGATTGCAATATGACACATGTGAATCATTCACACTTCTATGTTATAGAGTCATTGATCTAGAACAAGACCTTATTGCTACACATGTTATAGATCCTCCACCTATTGTTACTATTGCTACATCATCTAGTTCTTCTCCATTGCCATCAGTTGAGTGTCCTACACAATCTCCATCTCCTCCTCGTAAGCAAGTTCAACCTACTACATCACAAAAGTGTCCTTCTTCTCCTACTCTATGGTAGGCTACACCTCAATCTTCTACACTTGTTTCATGTGAGCCATTACATTTCTCTCATCATGCTCGACCACATGATGTGCTGTGTGATTTACTTAACAAGCATTTAATTCGCTTACCCTCTAACTAGCATCATCCACAACATCGTCTACAACATCAGCATGATCATCCCTATTGTAATTATCATCGTATCAAAGGCCATAAGGATAATGATTGCTTTACCCTTCACGATCGATTACAACAGTTAGAGGATAAGGGCATCATTTCCTTTGGCTCTCACTCACGTGAGCGGTCCATATCTCCTCTCCCTCATCAGCAAGCTACTACTCCAATTGAGTTGTCTCCTCCATCTAGTGCTAAGGTTGTTGTCCATCCATTGCCATAGGTTGTCACTCATGCACGCTCTCCATCACGTCCATCTAATGATGCATCATCATGCATCTATCTCATCCACTGCGTCATATTATTGCTTCACATTGGCTTCCACACCCTCAAAATTCATACTTATTACTGCTTCTTTGCATGACATTTAGTTTGGTTCATACGCTCATGTTGTTTTCATTCCATATGCTTCCACTTGCTTCACGCCTCGGTCTCTGGTGGGTGATTACCATCACCTTATCCCATGATGATGCATTCATGTTCTTATAGTTCTTACATTATTGTTGATGGATTTTCTATAATAAGAACCTCTCTTCATGTGCTTCATTGATTCATCTAGCGCACTCTATCGATTCATTTCTCGATGACGCACTCTTGCTTTATGGTTCATTCTTGACTATTGAGGGGTCTTATCTAAATGAACCTCATCATCTATTTACTGGGGGGCATCTCTAATCTTCTCCCCTATCTTCATCCTACTAACATGCGACAACATCATACTTTTACATCACCAAACAATCATCACAAAAATGTTAATTTTCAATCATACATTATCTATCATCACATACATTATACTATCATCATCACATTACCTAAGTATTACAACTAAATTCAACACACATGAACAATACTCAACACATCAAGTCTCATATATAAAGCAACAACAATTACATACATCATTAATCACATCATGAAATCAATACATAGAAAATATAATCATCATATTCCAATCAATATGTCTATATATATATATATATATATATATATATATATATATATATATTATTATCATAGTTTCAAAATATCTCATTACAAGGGGGTAACTCCCTAAATTGAATACATCAATACAACTCATATCTCGTCATCAATGTCGCTTATCCGGTATTGCAAGTGCTCTATAACTCAACTCCATGCCACTACTTGTACATCATTGATCGCAACCTCGATATCTCTCCACCTATCTCCCTGGTGGTGTCACCTCCATCGATTGCTCTGCAAACCGACTTTGTAATGCAATGAATTATGCAAACACATCATGTGTTAAAGGACCATCACTCGCCACCTCTCTATCTCATCGTGTCTCCTCGCATGCCTTATCCCTCTTGATCAGCAACATAATACATGTTGTTGTTACTATGGCCACTAGATCAAACAAATGGATGTGCTCGCCTGCAATTTCATCCACACACTCCAACATCCCTCCACCCACAAGTATGTCACTAGGCACATTCCGCGTCAGGTGCGGATCGATGTGTCTACTATCAAGGACCAATACACGTCACCTACAACAAATAAACAACACATTAGTCAACCATAACCATCACATAAGCAAGTAACTAATTACATAACATAACTATGTAAATACTCATGTTCCGTTATCACCGCTATATTATTGGGGGCATCCGATTGCCCCTCCACTCCTCCTCCCCACAGGTAAAACTAACCCAAAAAGGTACTTAAGTGATGACCACCACGGAACTCTCTCGAGTGGATATCCCTCTACATGACACAAAACAACACCAAACACAATGCTATAACACCATACGAATAAACACATGCTTCCTCACGACATCATTACGCATCACAAATCACATTCACAAAGACACTCTAGACTTGAAATCACACTTTTTGGACATGGGCACCCGAGAATTTGAACTAGGATGCTCGGGAGTAGGACACCGGTGCCACATGTATGGGAACTCCTGTCGCGAAGGCCACTAGTTCCTTCACCGCCATTTTCAGTCCAAAACATCGAGAAAAACAAAAATAAAAAATTCACAAAAATTCACCAAAATGACTACTACACATGCATTTTTTGAAAAAAATCACACTTACTAACTCCACCATCATACGTGATGCCACAATGGTTGCTACCATCTCAAATCGACTCCAATCGTCTTGCTCTAACTTACTGACGGCATCCTTACACACTCATAGCTCACTCTCACACTCACGCAAAAGAAAAATGAGTTGACTATTCACTTTTTCACCTTACTATTTATAGTTACTTTTCATTTCCCACTCTACTATGGTCATTATTTCATGATCACTTTCTCAACTAATACACGTCACATGATTTTTCTCATATCTTGAGCATCCTTACTCTAATTTCTACCCCATTTATGATATTCTTTTCATAATTTTGCCTAATATCGTCTCATACATATAACACACATACTAGGTCTCCTTGACGTTGTCTTTCACTCGATCTGCACACATTTTTTTATTTCTATCATACATTGTCTATTAATAGGCTTACTTCTGGCTCAGTGTTCGTTCTCATTATCACTTCCCCTTTCACTGAAAGGGGAGGAATACAATTGGGGTCATCCTATAATTCCTCTTACACCACTACATGATCATTCTACACTTCTAACTCTTAATTTTCTAACCTTTACTAATACACCATGTGACATTTTATCACTTTCTATCGATTCCCCCTAATTATCTAACCTAGGGGAAACAAACATAAAATTTCTCTATGAGTAAAACAAATCAAAAAAACCAATCAATCAACATGTTCAAGTCTCTAAAAATCAAAATCATATGTTATAATCCTCATGTGTGGATTTCACTAACGCCTCGAGGTTTTGGTGTAATGGTTCATTACATTTGGTATCAGAGCGACCACTCATGTTCAAATCCCACTTAGTTGGTTACACCGTGTAGTCGGGGCCCATGGGGCACCTAAACATCGATGAAGTGGGGCTTGTACGTATGGGAGTATGGGTACAAATCTAGCCTGAGTCGGGCTCTACAGAAGCGTGGTGGGATGTTATGATCCTCATGTGTGGATTTCACTAACGCCTCGAGGTTTTGATGTAACAGTTCGTTAATACCATTCAATCGACACAATATAGCACATTTGGCCTCCCAAATGACCTAACTTGGGAGTTACATTCGTTACTTTCCCAAATAACCTAACATGGAAATTTATTCTACATTCCGCGTTGCTTCTAGGTAACCTAACTTGGAAGCCATCATATATTTTGTGTTTTCTTCTAAATGACCTAAATTGGAAGCCATCACACATCATGGTGACACCCGTGGAGTGGGGAAAATATTTCCTTTCCTATACCACTCCTATATGGGTCAACTTGATTTGATCAAGAATTTGGATCCAAAATCACTAAAAATTTGATATGTGTCCATCTGCAGCGGTTAGATCTTGAGGATGTAGTTAAAGGTTAGAGAATAACACACCTTTCTCCTACACTCTTCCTCTGGCAACAGACACCCAAATCCCCTAGTTTTTCATACACATGTAATCGGGTTGGGAACTGATCACTCCCTACCCCATCACATCATCATCATACAAAATTTAAAATCAAAACCACTCAAAATCACAATCATCACTCTCATTTAGTGTACTTCATCATGGTCTCATGTTTCTCACTACGCTGCATGGATCAACACATTGATCCATGGTTCATCACGCTATATGGTTTCATTCGACACGCTCTTCTACCACATTTGCATGTTCTTCTACAACATGGGCTTCTCCAGACTTCTCTCAGGTATGCATCTCTAACTACTTTATGTTACCGAGATTTCACTCACCAACATAAAGTGGGGGAAAATGTAGTCACAAAATCACACACTTACTATTATTATTATACCGCCAAGTATGTTGTTTTATATATGGATCTTGCATAAGAAAAGTATTCAATGATGACCCATCCCTAGTCCAGGTTGTTAGTCTATTTGGTCATTTTTTTCATTCATCTTGCACATTCGTCACTCACTCACACAATTCCGGTCAGTTTTAGGGGTTCTATCTGTCATTATTCACTCGCTTATCATCTCTATTTTTTGAATAGGGAACCTAGATAGGATTAGGGCACCGCACACCTTGGTCCTAATTTCTAGGTGCCCTAGTCCCTGTCATACTTGGTTTTAATTTAGATATTTGAGGTCGGTCTTTTCAGTTTTCCCTCACATCTCCCTAGGTTCTAGTCGGCATGTTGGGTGATTAGTGTTGAAATTTGAGCAAGAGATCCCTATATAAACACAATATACACATTATCTAATGGGTGGACTATTTCTACTAAGGGCTAGCTATCTACATAGAGCAAGGGACTACATTTGGGCACTATTCTACATCACACACTGCATAGGAAAGGGAAGTTTATTCTATTCCATCCACCATTTTGCATTTTATCTAGTTGTTGTCTGTTATCTCTACGTCATTGGTGTTAGGACATCCTAGGCACATTATTGCATACACAATCACACATAACTACATTGGGTCTGAGATGTAGTGCAACACTTAGTTGTAAGACCACCATTGTGGTTGTTAAGGATAGTCCGAACCCTTCATATGCATCTTTATTTTTAGGGTTTGATTTTTGTGTGGGGTTTTGCAAGTGATTCTTCATTGCGGTTTACGGTGACATTAGTGAACTAGGTGCGACATCCATGTGACCAAAGGTGAAGTACTGCAAAGACCTAGTGATCATAATAGGATCAAATTCCAAGCTCTTCCGCACTGCACAGAGTACCCATATTTCATACCAAGGTGCCCCAAGCGCCCTCATCCTTCCCAGTGCCTCGAGTGGTCATATATTCCTCCCCGCAATTTTTTGAGGTTTTTTTGTGACACTATGTTCCACCATTTCAGCATTTTTTCAGTCCCAAATCACTTTATCAGGTAAGTTCATTTTAAATTAGTATCTTCCCCCTTTCATTTCATTTCATTTAAAGTATGCATTAAATTACTTAGCATTTTACATTTAAATATATTTCATTTATTACATTGTTGTACTCTTAGATTCATAGTAAAATTCAAATTTTATATAATCACTTTACACCATAACGATAAATATATGTATCATAGACCAATTTTATACTATTAAGCATGAGTGAGAGTTATAATAATGAAAGAATGAATGGGTTTGTGAATTACATAATATATGGGATGAGTTCTATTTCTTGACCTCGTCATACCCCCACTTAATCTATTGTATCTCCCCATGCAATCATGGTTGGAACCTTATAATTTTAGGAAATGAGTTCTAAGTGTTAGTAGGATGAGCGAGACCTTCTTGATCGAATTATTTTTCTTTGTTGATATCTTTTGCTAGATCATACACGAGATATTATTGAGATTATGGAGTTGATATGATTCATAAAGGAGCTTATTTACAACTTGCAAGTTTACATAGTAACCGACATCGGTCGGTTGACCGATGTCGGTCACCTAGCAGACCAACCGACATCGGTTGGGGTAACCAACATCGGTTACATGTGCATGATTGTTTATATTTAAGTCACGGGAATTAGATATAATATTTGTTATAAAGTTGATCTAATGGTTGTAAATGAATGGCTAAAGTGCCCTAAGTTTGTATAGGCTTATATAAGCTAGGAAACTAGGGTTAGAGAATAGAGAATCAAGAAGATTGAGAGAATTGTAAGAAGGAATTCTTGGTGAGAGCTTAGAGAATCTTGTGAGAGGAAAAGTATTGTACATTGTGTAAGGTGTGGAAGATTGCAGATCTTCAATTGTATAACCTCTGGAATAATATATTGGTTATTTCTTGGTGGACATAGCCCACACTGGGTGAACCACGTTATATCTTGTGTATTTTCTTCTATTGGTTATTTCCGTGTTTATTGTTTGTATGCTTTAATCTGATATATATATGTACAACTAGTTTGGTCTAACCCCAACAGATATTTCATTATTTAAATATGTATTTACACTTGTTTATTCCTTATTCATAAATAAAAATGATTCACCATCATTTATTTGTATAACACCATAGTATTTCTTACCAAATACCCGAGATTGCTTTGGAATAAGAACTTACTTGGTAGATATTTATGGGATATATGTTATTTCCTCTCTTTTTTTCTTTGGATAAATTATGCATGCTCAAATTGTGGATGAATGTAGGATGTAGAGTAAAATTTTCTCCATGATAATTGAGGTTTATTATCATACAATACTTTCTAAACCATCAACTTTACCAAGCAATGGCATGCAAGTTCATTTTTGTTCCTAAAAAATTTAAGCCATTTTCTCAACAAAATGATAAGGAGGTTAGGCATGTTGATATGAATATGGTGTCTCCAATGGATTAACTGTTGAAAATGAATAGTATACAACAATGAATACCTACCATCAAAAGTTATATACTTCGTGATGAAGGATGTCACCTCCTTCCATGGTTAAGACAATGAGAGGTAGTCAATTCCTTGAACTATGACTATGAGTACCTCTAATGTTTGGTATTATTGGCTTATTGTAGTTGATGCATTATTCCTATGATGATACCATTATATTCCCTCTATTGGAAGACCAATAACCACTACAAAAATATATATTTTCAAGAAACTTTTTATCCTCAAACTACATAAGTGTTACCATGAAGTGTTTGTGTAAATTCTTGGGCTATGCCTTCTTTAAATCCTAATAATTTCTTAAATAAACATAAACAACAAACATTCTTAAATATATTTACAATTTCTAGATTATTCATAAGGATAGTGTGACTAGATGTCTCATTTCTTACTATATTATCTCCCATGATTATGGGAAAGCTATTTCTTATCTATGTAGTAACTAAATTTAGCTTTATAGAAACCCAGAATGATATGTGAGACACAACTAAAATGCCATTTATATGTTGGTTTAGATAGATATTCCTTTCTAAATAGTCATGATAATTCATCCCATGAAAATAAATACTATTTATAGATGGTCCCTCTTACCAACTTAGGATTGACACTTGTCCTCGAGTGGATGGACATGAAGGAAAATTGTAACATTTAAGAGATTGGTTGTATTGGTTTACCAATGAAAACAATGATGTGGAATAAAATCCTAGTAAAAGGTATATGTAAAAGACAAGAATTATACCTCTTACTTATGCATCTAACTAAGTAAATTAGTAATCAAACATTCTAGAGAATGAGTAGTAAGAATTGGTAATAAGCTGGAAAGTGTCCTAATGAACTCATCCATAGGTATGAGTAAGTTATGTGAGTTAAGGAAATGTATGTTAACCAAGAAGGAGAGAGCAACACATACCTTCCTTGCACTACTTTGCACAACATCTAGTCAAATCTAATCAATACATCCAATGTTAGTATTGGTGATCTATAAGCTTGAAATCATAATCAAAACTTTATCTTCTAGTATAAATATCCTTACGGTAGTGATAGTGAACCCATCAAGAAAATAGTTCATTATTTGTTAAGTGACCTCTAAACAATGACATGTTGCCTGATGGGGTGCATCTTAGTGTAT
This sequence comes from Taxus wallichiana var. yunnanensis, assembly GCA_018340775.1. Taxonomy (NCBI): domain Eukaryota; kingdom Viridiplantae; phylum Streptophyta; class Pinopsida; order Cupressales; family Taxaceae; genus Taxus; species Taxus wallichiana. Next base: position 635,154,982 of record CM031237.1, on the reverse strand, counting down.
GGATTTCCCTTTATGTTAGTATATATTGCATGGATGGGTGCATTTTGTTTCAACTTTGTGAAAAGATAAAAAAATAGAATAATTTCTTGAAACTAATTTGCTAACAAACCTATGAGATTTCATATAAAAATAAAAAGATGTTGATCATCCACCTATAGAAATTTCTCGTTAGATGTTAGTTGTAAAGTAAGATCAACCATCTTAGTATAAATTTTAATCTAGGATAATAAGGTTGAACACCATTGGTAATTAAAACTATGTAGTCTTCATTCCATGAATAACAAGGTTTTTCATTAGATATTATGGGATTGGAAAATCATAATACTCAAAAATTGCATCTACAAATAAAATGGAAAAACTGACTTAGAGTATATGTAACCTCAAGGAATACCTTCATAATAAAATTACAACCAGGATTTGATCTATAAAAGTACTTTTTGATGAAGTGTATAGAAGAGTTAAACTATCTATATTTGTGGTCAAGGACATAAACTAGTGTTATACCGTATGCATAAGTAAAAATATGGATAAGAATTATCTCGAACCATTCCTTGATGAACATGTACCGACATAAGAATGTCTTATAAAACCTTAAATGATCTTCTATATGTGTACTACACTAAAGTAAAAGCATTATACGATAGGAAAAACAACAATAAGTGGTGTAATGTGATAATAGTTATAATAATTCTTTAATAATAACATGCACACTCAAAAAAATCCTTAGCATACCTTGGTTGTGGAGGTTTGGAAACAATATATAATCATAAATACCTAATGCAAGTGTTATTGCTGAAAAACAACACCCTTTCATTTGTCACAAATAAATGATGAGCAATCAGTGTTTTTGGGTAACATAGGATTGTCTCTCAAGTTGTGGGACTTGCTGCTTGAGACAAACCTCCAGAGAAGGTTAGTTCCTCTACATATTCGTAATGTTAAACTACTCCTAAGGAAGGAAATGTAGCTATCTAATCCTATTCTAACAATCCAAGGGACCAAGGGGAGAGAGATGCATGAAAGGGGAATCCTAAGCTAACAGAGGTGATAACACCAAGAAGAGGGGGAAAGAAACTCTCAGATGAGTGGAAATGGGATGAAAATTAAGGAGGAGAGGGCATACATGAGTACCACAGTCCCAAACAACGATCCAAACTCTCATTCCCATGGAGCACAATAGAAATAAACCCTGCAAAAGAGAATAAAACATGCACAATACACCACAAATGTAATAGAGAGGCAAGATAATGCAATAAACACATGATAGGGCAGATAATAGCCACAAAACACAAATTTTATTGCTTTAAATAGATGCACAATCCATTACAATGAAGGGTAAAATCAAAAATCATCGTGCAAAGGTCAAATCTGAGGCTTGCAACTCAAAATACATATGTAGCATTTGTAGAAGGATGCACTAGCATTACAAGAGGGTCCAACTTTTACAAATGAGCATCCTTTTACAATATATAGAAAATGGGAAGAGAGAGGGGGGAAAAGAGAGGGAAACTTGAATTATTACTTCCAACCATCAACATGTATTGAATGTTTGAAAATAAACATGGGTTTCCTTCCAAGACCATTCCCCATGATACTTTTCTTGTAGGAGAAGGAATGGGCACCATACCTTACCAAATTTGGTGAGTGAGCTACCTAGAACTGTATCCTTTAATGTTGGACTCTATTTCCACGTTTTCACCCACCTAACCTCACCTACATGATGAGACCTTTCCAACGATACCAATTTTGTGAAATTTGGAGTAACATGGTGAAATATATGGCCATTTGAAGTTCGGGGTTTAGGATGGTCATGCGACAGAGTGTTCCACCCCGGCTCCTACAGTCTGTATTATTGCTTTTATTCCAAGTGCGGATACATCAGTTGATCGGGGAACTAGAGGAAGGGGAGAACAGTTCTATTTGTTCCCCGAGAGCTCATTTTGTCTATAATACTCTCCCATCCTCCGCTTCACCCCGTTTAGTTCCACCTACCACTAAATCGGCCGACTCAACCATACGCAGAACCAATGGCTTTGACGAAACTATTTCATCAGTGCTCGAATTGACCGATTTTCCTGCAAAGAAGTTCCCTCAACTCCTTGATGTAGTCGGATCACTTATGTGGCAAATACAAAGAACATGGAAACTATTCTCCATGTTCTGAAAAGCTCGATCCATCTAACCTCAATGCCCCCAAACCATTATTGTGGATGATGCGGGACTATGAGGAACACAAGGAACATGGGAACTATTCCACCTCTTCCTTCCATGCCCGATTTTTCTGATTTTTCCCCAAATAACCAAAAAAAAAAAAAAAAATTGGCTAAGTATGGAAATGAGGGGCTTGGAAAGGAGGAAGTAGAGTGTCCCAACACTAATTTTCTCAAATTTTGATCATCTTGTATTATCCAATTCCAAATGAAAATGTAAGTTATCAAAATATCCCTATGAGGGGGTATTTTGGATAAAAGTAAGTCTACTTGATATCTTGTGGTTAACGTTAAATGTTTCTTTTGTTGAGGCTCCATCTACTTATTTTTTATGTTAATCAACTATGAAGGCTTGCATCCAATATAAGTGAACACATCAATGGACTAGATGTGTGTTAAAATATTCACAAGACAACATTGAGGTTGGAGGATAATCAATATGTTAAAGAAAAGTATAAAAATGAATTTGATTGGGTAAGTGTAGGTTATGTATATAAGTTAACATGTCTAAATTATGTACTCATAAGTATAGCCTTTGGTCTTTAGTGGGAATTTTTTTGGTCATTTTCCATGATTTGTAGCCATATGGTGGTTTTCCCTCCATGAAGGGATGGGTGGGTGATTACGATACTAGGTTTAGAGTGTTTTTGGTCTTTGAAATGGACTAGTTTAGTTATGTACAACACATATATGCTTTGCAAAACTAAGTATTATTTTATTTTAAGTAGTATCTTATATTTATTGATAGAAAAATTTCAAATAGATTGTAGAATAAAGCTATAATAGTTTCTACACAAAACATATAATAGTGGTTACAAGAAACATATAGTGGTGGCTATAGGAAACCTATAATAGTTTCTACAATAAACGTACAAAGTTGCTACAAATAACCTATAACAATGGATTCGAGGAACATATAATAGTGGTCACATGTTGAAAGCTTATGCTTAGAAAAATAAACCATGAGAATACCAAATAACCAACACTAGAAACCTGAATTATTTTATCTATAAGTTGGAATCTTAAAACAAAAATCATATAAAACATAAAGTTGGTTGTAAATTAAGGTCTTCTATAGACTAATGGTTGCCTCCTAAGTGATATTTGATTTGTAGTATCATGTAAGCTACTGGTTATTTCCACGAGTCTCTACTTTTGATTGATGTTTTGTAGGAATTGAAGGATGTTATGAAGAAATTGGAAAACTATGTGTATATCCAAAATAAGGCTAAACGATAGCTCTTAGATTACATTTGTATATGTGGATAAATATTGTTAGAATAATGGAGTACACACAAAATATTCAATTTATCTAAAATTTAACTCTTTACCGAGGATCTTCCCAAAGATGTTGAAAGATTTTTTCGAAAAAGGGAATTTCAATGGTAAACCATCATCCATGAATGTATATGGATTAATGATTTCCTTATTTACTCATAATGGATTATCACATGAGAACAAGTGGATAAATCCTTTATGGGTTCCATAAATAGTATGGTTGATGTGGACGTGGATGTACTACAATCCTTTCCAATGATGATGTAACTCTATTGAGTTTGATGATGATAAATCTCTAGATTTCCATAAATAAATCAAGCAATAATTAATTGAAATCTACACATGAAATGAAAACTACAGAAGATAGAAACCAAATGTAAATAGAATGGAGAAATTTCTATTTAATATGAGAGGGCATTTTATACAATTGCTTTCTCCTAAAATCATGGAGTCAAGTCTTATCATTTTGTCCCCATATCTATCCTTTATTCCACTGGTCTTACTCCCAATCCCAAGATATTTTCACACATTCCTATCTCTATGAGTTGTGCATGACAACTAATTATGCACACTCACATATTATTTAAATATTAAATAATACTAATATTCAAACCATATGTTTACACTATGGATGTAAACATATGTCCACTAATTTCCTAACAAATGGGTGGGTAGGAATGTCATCATTTCATTATTATAAATTGGATTATCCAACTTAGCACTAGGGTTATGTGCGAGTTGAACATAAAATTATAGTAGTTGAGGGGTGGGTTGGGTTGGATTATTAGTTGTTTGGAAAAATAAAACCTATTATTTATGTGGGTTTCATGAATACGATAATTATGTAACTATTAGTGTTGAGGTGGTGGTTTATATGAATGTAAATGATACGGTGGTCATGGGATATGTGGTATTTGGTAGTAGTTTGGCAAAAGCTAAAATGATCACAATATGTGATTCATGCTTACACTATAAGAGTATATGTGAGATGTGAATGTTATGCAAAGAGAATACATATGATGTAAGGGATTATAATGGGAGTTAGTTTGACTTAACTAATTTATAATTAACCATGCATAATTAGAGCAACTCAAATAAATAATATAAGTATAGAATGATAACTCAAATAAATAATATAAGATGAAAAATTAGTTGTACAAATTAGTGTAGGGGTGATATGGGTGTGCCAACTCGATAAAAAGGATACTCTAATCTTTTAGGTGCTTCACTTCTAATTCAATATCTGGAAATTCCTATTGTCCAAGATTAGATAACTAATATATGGCCTTGACATATTTTTGTACATTCATGATCTTTTTGTATGGTTTCAGACCCTCCTACAATAAGGTCTTGTAAATTTATATGTCATTCACTTATATGGAACTATGTTTTTTTTCACACTCTTATTTGGAAAACCTCATAACAACCTATAATTACCTGCAAAAAATTTAAAACCCTAGATGTATGCAATTCCCTTCATCAAAGAATGATATTAAGAAAGGAAAAATCAAGCTTGTGGTGAGGCTAGACTACACTTGGAATTTGATCTTTGCCAAACCATTATAAGTGTTGCACTATATTCCCTTGAGTGGGATGAAACCTTGTATAGTTCTCTTAGGCATTTATGTAAGTGTGAGTGTTATCTAATATAACCCCTATCTTGACACAAAGATATTGGGATAAATATAGAGTAAAGAATTTACCCAACATAGTAGCGGTTTTTATTAGTTGTATGAATAAACCCTTTTTTCCATAAAGAACCTTTGAAAATGCTTGGAGTGACTTTTATCTTTCTAAGACATGACTCTAGGACCTTTGCATGCTTGGAAATGGAGGAAACTAGAGTCTTTAATAGGGTAAAGTGCTTGAGACATGTAATAGTATCGCTCTAAATGATGTGTAACTTATTTTGGAAGATTTTGGAGAGTTTTATAGTGCTTTTTGTAACACCCATGTTATACTTTATCCAAATTAAGGGATTTAAAAAAAAAAACAAACCCCTTAATCACAATTAATGCCTTTAATGATTTTCATCTTGTGGCAATTGAAATCTAGCATAGTAAAATGTTTACAATCCATCTGATAACAAATAATAACCATGTGCAACTGTAAGGTTCAATTACATCTACCCGATCCCCCTTATCTTCACTCTAATTGAGTGAGTATAACTTGTATACTTTTGGTTAAACCCTTTTAATAGGTCTTGAGAACTATGTGCAACTCCTAAATGTCAACCTGGAAAATAGAAAAGTTGCAATCCATCCGACATCCGACACAATAGATTAGGGGTATGGTGAATAGACAATGTAATCATCTAGCTACACTACTTGGCCAAGTTTTCAAGTGTTTCTTTGCAAGATTAGTTTTGTGACTACACACAAGTCATCAAAACTTGTCTCCGTCACCACACAACCATCTCTTTACAGATTATTTGGATCTCATTTCATTGTTTAAAGAATTTAGTTTCTATTTTTGAAGTTGCAGGGATCGTGACTCATTATTCTAATCGAAGGGATCCTATCTGATCCCATCTTAGGATCCCTATGGGAGAGATAGAGACCACGTAATGACTTTTGTCATTACATACTCGTTATCCTTCCCGTAACAATCCTAAGATGGCATGATTAGGATTTTGTCGATAAGAATGACAATTTCATATATCTACACTTAATTTACATATTCGTAGTCTATTTAGGTTAAGTAGATAAAAAAATTAGTTATGTTGGTTTGCATCACATCACATCATTCATTTCACAATAGAGGATTATAATAAATTATTGAGTTATTATCCTTTATGGGTACATCTTATCGATTTAATGAAACTTAGTGTTGTCGTTCAAAATAGATTAATTTAACCATATCTTGCATTCAAATGATCCAATCACTACTAAATAGTATTGGTCTTAGTATCATAATTTTACAACTTATTATGAAAGGTTTACTTAATCTCATTTGATCGTCATTTGATATAAATAGTACAACTTATTTAGAAAGGTATAAATTAATATAACATAGTTTATGTTGCACCGTTTTCCCTTAACATACTTTTTTTTGTCAACAACATAATTGGTCATCCATAAGGAACTCATAAAATCAATTATGATTACTTAACCAAATCATTAACTTATATTTATATTATGTTGTTATAAACAACACTTAATCACTTTCAATTTAATAAGGTACAATAGTGATTTAACATGGTTTCATCGTATTGTTTTTCCATTTCATATTATGTTTATTATAAACATAATTGCTCATTCAAAATGAAACAATAAAACAAATATACTTGCATATCATATTATCAATAAATTTAATATACATTCTCTATTGTAAAAACAACATTAAAAACCTTTTTAACTCACATAAAGTGATATGAAACAACAAGTACATATTTATTCAAAATTTATAACGATAAATCCTTTTTTCAAAATGATAACATACATTTTTAGAATAGTACAATAAACAACGGCCTTGATCAACTTGCGAAAATAAACTTTCGCATTACAATTAAATACAATAATCCGAACGGATTTTTAAACATTAATACATGAAGAATCATGTGTTTACAATCTGTTAGTCACTTCATAATATCACTTTGTCTTGCATAATGTAGGAGAGAGAAATGTATACATGGTCGGTTCTATGAACTGACATGAGTTGTCGACTCATACTTTTGTTGTGTTTAATTGAAATAAAAAATTAATAAGCATGTAAATTTTGAATTTTTTCAAAAATATTCTTTTGCGTGTTTTATCACCCTCGTCGTGATTGTCTCATTCTTGTGATCATTCTGGTCTTCATTTCGTTCATTTCGGTGAGAAATCCTCCCGCCATGTCATAAACTACGTTAATAATTAATTAATTAATATTTAATTAATTTATTACCCTTTATTTGATAAAATCAATTTTATTAATTTTGGGGTTTTTAATTAAATAAATATTAATATAATATTTATTAAAATCAATTGATAAGTTTTATTTTTATTGTCGGGGGAAAATTAAGCTTCCACTTCCAATTGTCGGGGATGCCAAATTGGCTTCTCATACCCGAATTTCCCCTTTCCTGGAAAATTCTTCTTATTTCCTTGCTTATGGGATTTCTTCTACTGATTTCCAATCCAATCGGTTGGAAAATGGGCAAAAAATCTCTCGATCTCCCACATGGGGAAATAGGGTGGGGATTGCCAACCTACCTTGCCATTTCCACTGGAAAATGGTTATCTTTTTCCCATTTTCCCCTGGAATTAATGCCACTACCCGAAGGAAAAGGAAATTGGTTATTTCAATGGGAAGGGGAAATGGTTACGGGAAGCTTCTTTAATTCTCGTAACCATTTCCCGTGAAACTAGTTGGAAGAAGTTTTGTTTCTTATTTCTTTTAGGGGAACAGAGTAATTGAATTTTCAATTTCGAAGGAAAGAAAGTTTAACATACTTGAAGGAATTTATCATGCCATAGTCCATGCATACAAGGAAGAAAATAGTTCACCTACGCAGAAGGAAGCAAGCTATTCATAGTTGTCAACACAAGATCCACGCAAGGGTGAAGGCCCAACAAAGCTAAAGATCCACACGCCTAAAGAAGAATAGTAGTGCATACACATGGGGAGATGAAAAACCAAAGCTATCCATCACACATTGTTTTCAAGATTCACGCATTAATCAGAAATAAAAATCAAAAATCATTTTGATTTTTCCACGCAAAGAACCCACGCTACCTTGAAGAAAGTTGAAGAAATAGTAATCTAAATGAAATGTAAGGAAGATTAGTCCAAAACACAAAGGGAAAAATCATTCACATTTTCCAAAGAAGAGTTTCACGTAGAAAGAAAACAATTTTAATTACATTCATCGAAAACCCATTTCATAGTTAGGGAAACTTCAACGCATGTTTTGGAATAAATAAGAAAAATCAGTAAAAAAAAAGTTTCCATGCATATCTTCTAAAAGTTGCCAAAGAAGAAAAAAAATCAACGCATCTTTCATCCATTACAAGTTTCTCATGCATCCATTAAGGTACGCATAAGTCATAGAGAAAAAAAATATATATGCCACGTTGAAGTTGTTATCCATGCATTACTTGGGTGAGGAAGCAAATACCCATACAAATTTACCTACAATCTTCCCACGCATTCGATTAAGAGAAAACCAACGCATCAAAAAAAGGAAATAGTCCACACATACCAAGTATCCACGCATTTTTGGTCAAAAGTTAAAAAAGAGGGAAAATTCCTAGGAGAGAGAGATTTACCCACATTCAAAGAGATAAGTCTTCACACAGGAAGAGGAGAATTCTCCATGCCAAAGGGTAATAAAAAATAAAAGAAAGTTTTTGAATTACAAAAGGAGCCCACATATTTGCATAAATAGGAGAATTCACGTGTCAGAGATGGAATAAGAAATCCATGCATAAATAAAACAATATTCATGCATTTTCCTTGACAATAGTTGCATGCGTATGAGAAGTCATGATTCACGCATGCAAAAGAAAGCTTGCTCACACACTACTAAAAGCAAAAGATTAAAATTGATCCACGCAAAATATTAAAATCGGGAGATTTTAATTAAAAAATAAATATCGTTGTTATTGCCAGATTTGGAACTCGAGCTTAGTCTCGATATGTTTGTAATTTGAGCTTAGTCTTGATATTTTTCTCATGTTAGTATTTTTAAAAATTGTAACTCAGGATCATTATTATTATTATTATTTAAAATAATAATAATAATAAAAAAAAATGAGCTATATTCTCTTGTATTAATGGTGGTTTGGAGACTGAGACCTGACACCATTTACATTATTTTGCGTGCCTGATCATTTTTCTGTAAAATTCATAATGGCCAAAAATCCAATAAATCTACAAGAAAAATGAGGAAGCTAGTGGAGAAATCAAATAAGTCTACACTCAAGTACGAATTCCAAGGAATCATCCCTCCCATTTCTATCAAGTATGCATATGACAATATCACCGATACAAATCTTGGCCACATCAATGTGCAATAATTTTGTGATCGGGTGAAAGTTGAAGGCAAAACCATATTCTCGATAGGCTCTACCATAGCGGTCTACCCCAAGCAATGGCATTTACTAGTCTCGGTGCAATGCCCGGAGTTGGTTATCGTTTGCGTGAAGCATTATGATCCTAAGAGACAAGGAATTTATAAAGATAATCATGAGCCTTTCCTCTTAATCACACCAAAGAACATTGAGGAATTTCTCAACATACCTGACTTCCCTGAGAATGTTGACATCACTCAAAAGTCAGCACAAGAATTTTGGGATGAAGAACCCCTCAAGTGGAGCAATATGGTTAATAATAACTTGGTTAGTGACCAAGAGGCCTCGAGTTGACTGGCTTCCTAAGGAACTATACCATGTTGAGTTCATGGAAGAAATCAAGGACATGATCACTCTCCTAAGTCGAGTCTTCAGTCTACCCTCTGCCAGATTTTCCACCCATGGATGTATCATTTATCTTGTATCATCCTTGCCAAGAGAGAGTTTGTGGATTGGGCCACCATCATCAATGATACTCTTCACAAACAATTGATCGAAGTGAAGATGATTGGATGTTTCTACATGACATCATACCTGACTTATGCAATGGCTAGAAGAAATCTATTTTCAGGGCTCAAAATGAAGGAGTCATGGGTCCATCAAATAATGTCTTCCATTATTATCCACAGCTAAGTTTCAAAAATAGATCTCATCATTTTAGAAGAGTTAATGATGCATTCACCTTCCGTGTGATTTGAAACTTGAATTAGAATATAGAGGAAAGATTCTCCAAAGAGGCCATGGATGTCATTTCCCAATGGGGAACATGGTTTATTCAATTTTCATCCTTTTCCTATATTCATGTGAAGCGTTTTGGGTACTCCATGGAAGCTTCCTAAGTACGTCAGTGATAAGTGGGCATTAATGGAGCTTGTTGACAACTATTCCAAGTTCATTGTCTTCTCAGTGAAAAACATCGTTCAGAATTCATTTCCCAATCCAAATTGGGGAATACCAATGTCCAAATCTCTTTAGTGCACAACTCATGGAGAAATAGTTTTCCCTCATCACTATTCATCCATATGTGAAGAGATTCTAGTTTGATATCAATGGATATATGCAGAAGATTCTTGGAGCAAAGTATCAACACAACCCTACCATGGAATATTTTTGGGCTTCTTGTTCAGATGAACATGAAGTGAGAAGGTGAGAGTTTTCCCACCTAACCCTTTCTCAGATCAAGGCCTTTCACATCAAAACCCTCTAGATTCATTGGTGGATGATGATGAAGATGTTATTGATCCCTCATATGATGCAATTGTTTTACCTTGTTGCCACAAATTGATTGGACCAAAAGAGATGAATTTTCTCTTGATAAAAAGAATCAACCGATTCTCGAAAGAAGCATATCTTGGTATGAAAGAGAACTTGCAAAATTTACCATCAATCCAAGATCATACCTCAGGATTACAAAAATTTCAACTCGAGGAGGTCTCTAGTCAACCAAAGCTTCTTCTCAATCAACCTCCGTGCCATCTAGTCATACACATCAAGCAAAGAAAGGAGTGGTTTCAAAATCCACTTCACCAAAGAAGGTGTCACGAGGTGAAAAATCTAAGGGTCCTAGCCCTAGTGAAGGAAGAGAGTGTGTATCGGGATTTTCCACTTCAAGTAGAGATTCTTCTACTCACATTGCTGATAGTTTGCAAAAGCTCATAACAAATAATCCTCATTCATGCCTTGCACAAGAGTCCACTCAAGTGCAAGTAGTCTAGATATCAAACACTTCTGAACCTACAGTTCATGAAGAGATTTCTCAAAATCTCCCTAATGTTCAAGAGGTAGATATCAGGTTATTTCTCTAGAAATTGAGGTCGTGGAAAGGATTCTTGTAGAATCTAATGATGTTGAGAACAATGGGAATGTTGCTTTGGATTCCAGGCTTCTGTATGCGGAAGTGGTGAAGGATACTCCTTTTTGGGTTGATTGTGAAATCAAGAAAAGGAAGAGGGTTGTCAAGGCAATTGACATTGACTTTGATGCTCTTTTCAAGCTTTCAAATGATGTCATTCCCAAGAAACCTAAAGTGCTCTCCCAAATAATGGTGGATGATGACGAAAACATATTTGTGGATCTTTCCATCCCACAAGTTGACAAGGAACGTGATGCCATGACATCTGCTGATTATGAAGTTTCCAGACTTGGACTTGGGAAGTCCACATTGGAAAGTGACATGGCGATGGCCCAGATTCAATAGATATCGTGCTAAAGAGGCTTGAGAAATATAAGTCTCATAAACTCTCAGCTCAAGGCTAAAAAGAATCAATTGGTGGATTATGTTCAACATCTGATAAATCCCATATCATCCACTTTCCCAGTACCCGATGTAGTGGCTGCCCCTTGATGAAGAAACTCTCAATTTGTCAAAAGAAATAAACACATTGGGCCATGTCACTAAATCTTGGCTTTCAGAGATTCTCATTTTTGGTAAAGAGATGATCAAAACAATCGTTAAGCTCCATGAAGATATTAGTGCATATCTTGATCCAATTCTTTCTTTCAAGAAAATTTTGTTTCTAACATATCAAAATTGGATGAGATATTGCCTAGTCTACAGGAGATGACAAGTATGGAATCTTCAACTTTAGCCATTGAAGGAATTCTTGAATTTGAATGTCGAGGGACACGCTTTCTTTGGTGTCTGCATCTCAAATCAAGAAAAAAACTTCTCAAGGATTCTATGATCCATTACAAGAGCATATGTAATGAAGACCTTCACTTCACTCACCTTGATTCAAGAGTTCATAGTTGAGATCCTTGTGGTCTTGTAAATGAGAAAAATCAAAGGTATTCATCAGAACATGTGGAGGAGCAATTTTCACAATTGTTCAAAGACATGTATACTCCCGCCATCAATTTCTCTTCAACTTCAATGGAACATTGCATCAAATTAAAGAACTTGTTTGAGAATATTCAATCAAAGATGGTCAATCTGAATGATATGTCAGGTAGGATCTTGGAATTGCAAGTATTTTGTGAGGCTATTCTTCGACCAAATGAACCTCCTGAAGAAGAAAAGATGTTCAAACATTGGGAAGGTTCAGATCCTTTCAATTGGCGAAGGCGAATGGATCCTAATTTCACCGATGGGACGAGGAGATAGTTTTCTAGTATCTAACAAAGTGGGAGAGTCCATTTCTCATACGATTGAGATAGGCATGGACCCCATTTCAATGGATAAGGCATTGGTTTTTGTCATATGTTTTAAAAGTGGTATTTTAAAATGGTGTTATTATTGAACTCACTTTTGGGAAACTTTGGATAACTTAAGTGATTTCTATTTTTAGTTGCTTTTAATAAAGTTGGTTGAGAAATTCAAAGTCACTTAAGATGCCCTATTTAATGTGCATGTAAACCCTAACTACTTTGTAACCAACTTTTGGGTTATAAAAGAAAGTCAGGGCTCATTTGTAAGGGTGACTTTGAGAGAGGAGAAGAAAATACTTTTGTATGTAAGCTTTACTTCAAAGAAAGAAACTTTGTGTTCTTTTGAGAAGACATTTTGGAGTTAATGAAATATGAACTTTGTGTCCCATTCATTGTCTCTTATAGCATTTGATGTTCTTATGTTCATTAGATGTTAGTGTTTGAATCTTGCATGCAAATATTATCTTGGATCTTATTGTCAACGCTACTAATATGTTGTTCTAGTTCACAGTGATCAAGCTCTAATTATCTACTTGCTCATGTGTGTTCCCTTTTACTCATTCTCATTTAGCTGATGCAAACTCCATTTTATTTGTGTTAGTTATTTATTGTTCTTCTCCATGCAATATTAGGCTCTACTTTTACCTAACTATTGCATGTTCCTTCCATCCATTCCTTTCCTTCATTCCATTCCATCTCCCTCATTCACTTTTCTTTCCATTGATGTTCCAAAACACCCCCACATATAATTTTGAATGTACATATGTAAATACAGTTTTGTTTTCAATAAAGGTAGCCTCACCTTCATTGAGGAGGGACTTCGTTCCCACACTGTTGCATGTCATTTGCATGTGTGCAAATCCATATGCTAATAATTTTTGTGACTCTTTGGGGATTTAGGAATCGTTAACCAATGCTTGGTTAAATCTTTATGACTATCCCCTCTGCACAAGCTCCAATTCTTCAACCAATCTTGTGCCCAAAAAATATTTTCAAGGAGACATTGTTGCCAACCTTCAAATAGTAGCTTGGGAAAACCACGTGAAAGCTTGCAAATTTGTGGTTGTTGATAGAGCCATTGATAGAGAAATCTACATTGAAGACCTTAGAAGAAGAGCACCCGCACTTGTGGCCAGAAGACCTCTTGGACATGTGTTGATCATTGTTCATCGACGTGGCCCTCTTCCACCAAGGAATAATATGTATGACTATTACAGGTAACTCACCTATCTTGTAACCAAATCTTTATTTTTGCAGATACTCAAGAAGACATATCATTGGATTTGAGGCAAGCTATTTGGGAAAAGTGCATGAGCAACTATCATTTTCATCTCATCACATCAGTATTAGATAATGAAGAAGATCAAAAGCTATGAGAGAGTTGCTAGAGTCATTCAGGCACAAAGAGATCAAGAAAGAGAGTGAAGAGAAAAGGCAAGAGCTGATCAAAACATGTCAATGATCCTTTCACAATAAATATTTCAAACTGGTAGGAAAGAGGTTTACATGAGGAGAAAAAGCTAAAGGTCAATCAGATCCCATTTTTGACTTTCAAGGAAATTTTGGTTTCAAGTTATCTCCTCTAAGGAGAGAACACACCTCGTAGATCTGTAAGCCTTGCATCAAGTCCTGAAAGAGCAAGCAAGGAAGGAATCACTACAATCAAGCACTTGTTCTTGCTCACGTTGTTTTGCCTTTGCATACCACCTTTCCTAAGATGGTAGTTAATGTACCATGGGGAAATTTCATAGGCCCATTGGCCTTACCAACTCGACATGACCTCCCATGAGGATCGAGGAAGATTCTTCCTACATTCAATGGAGATGGGAAGACTTCACTTGATGACCACATTTCCACCTTCTTTGTTGCATGTGTAGTTTTTTCGTGGAATATGAAGATGTTGTTGTTCACCTCTTCATTGAAACATTACATGATGTTGCCACATATTGGTTTCATCATCTCCAAATGGATGCATTACAAAATTGGAATGATATGAAAACTAAGTTTGAAGACCGATTCAAGATGACAGAAGATGAACATGCCCTTCTTTCCCAACTATCTCAGGTGAAGAAAGAGCCAACATAACCCATGAGGAATTTCGTGGCTAAATTCAACAAAATGGTGAACAAAGTTCTATCGGGATTCACCCAAACCTTGATGGAAAAAAAATGTTTCTTTATTAACGCACAACAACTAGAAGTGTGTTATCACTAAGAAGAGCTAGAGTGGCTACTTTGGAACTTGCTCAATCCTTGGCAATAGAAATTGAGGATGACTTAATCATGGCGGGAAAATTCAAGAAAAATTCCCTCAAGGGAAAGAGTCAAGAAACCCCCAATGCTTCAGAGGCTATACTCACTAAGTTGGCTAATGATGTGCTAGCTTTGAAAAAGTAATTTTCTCAAAGTAGTAAACTGCTCCTTATAAAGACATCCCAAGAAAAGGCTATGTTCCCAAAAAATCCAAATTTAGGCTCTCCGATGAGGCTTGCTTTATTGAAGCAACTCCCACAACTAACTCAAAATGTGATCATTGAAGAAAGTGATGATGAAGTTGAGGTCATTGAGGTTGACGAAGAAGAGCCAGACTCTAGGACATCTGAACCTAAAGTTGAAGAGCTTGAAGGAGAAAGTAATAATCATTTCTTTGAGTACCATTTAAGAAGAAGAAGATGAATATGAAGAAATTATAGAAGATATGAATAGTCAATCCTTCATTGTCTTCACATGCTCTCGAAAAGGAGAAGAGTACCACTAAGGTGGAAGATAAAAAGAGCTCCAAGGAAGTTCCTAAAGAATCTAAAACTAAAAACTTCCAAAGAATCCAAGATAACTAAGATTCCTAAAGAGTCCAAGGCAATTGAGGTTTCCAAGGTCAAAACTATCTTAAAGAAAGGAGGGCCTTTGTCAAGTCAATCAATTGATAAATCAGCTACGAAGAAAGTTTCTTCTTCCACATCGATGTATCCAAAAGCCCGAAGCAAAAACAAAAAAGTGTTCCATCATCAAGTTTGAAAGAGAACTAGTATCTAAGACATCAAGTATGGTCATTTTTCCCAAATTTGATATCATTGATCACATCAATAAAACAAAAATTTCCATGTCACAGGAAGAGTACTTGAAGTCCAATAAGGATCAACTTGAGAAATTGGTCCAGTTTATCAAAGGTGACTCTACTGTTCATTCCTCTAAAGGAATTATGAAAACTCCCAAAGATGGGAAGACTCAAAATATTGTGGTGGCCACTACACCTTCGAATGAAAATATTGAACCTTTCTTTGTGTCCTTTTTTATCAATGGATGCAAATTAAGTAATTGCATTATAGATTATGGAGCCTCGGATAATGTGATGCCTGCAAAAGTAACACATGCTCTTGGGTTGACTTATACAAGAACATTTGGATCCTGTTACTCAATGGAGACAAGACAAGTTCCTCTGATTGGGAAGATTAAAGACACTCAAATGGTTTTAGCTCAATTTCCTCAAAAGTGAGTCAAGGTAACCATTCTAGTTGTCAACATTCCTGCTTCATATGGTATGTTGTTGAGTAGGAAATTTTGTAGAGATTTGGGTGGTGAGATTCAAATGGACTGGTCTCATGCTATGATCCCTATCAATGGAGAAATGAAGAAGCTAATGCCAGAAACTCAAGAAAAGTTCATCGTAATGAAAACTAATGATCCCCACGCATAGGTCTTGTTTCAAAACTCAAGTATGGGTAATTATATGATGACTATAGAGGTTCATGCACTGAGGGTCACTTGCCAAGATCCCAATGAGATCTGGAATCTTGAGTTTGATGGAAGTTGTTTCTCAATAGTTTTGGCGCAAGAGTGGTGCTTATATCTCCAAATGGTAAAATGTTTCCTTTTTCTTACAAACTCCAATTTTCTGAATACTAACAACACTACAGAATATGAGGCATTAATCCTTGGCCTCCAAGTTGTAGAAGAGAAAGGGATAAAAATTTGAAGGGTTTTTGGAGATGCAAATTGATCATGAAGCAAGTAAAAATCAGTTTCAGGTAAAGAATGATCATTTGAGACACTACATAAATAAAGTGTGGGACGTGATAGAAACCTTCGATGATTTTTCCATAGAATTTTCCCTCATGAAAATAATGACAAAGAAAATTCCTAGCAGTCTCAACTTCATTGATGATCCCTCATTCAGAGTTTGATCAAGAAAAATACACCATTGAAATGGTTTTTAGGCCAAGTGTTCTGATAATGCAAAAAATTGGCAAGTCTTCAATGATGATCAAAAAATTATTGCCTTCTTGGAAAAGAGGGATAATTTTGAACAATTGTACTTTGAAGGAAGTGATTTTGTGTTTTGTGAATCAAACCTCACCCATTCAAGGAGTTGAGAATAAGGATCTTGGTGATGGCATCATTCAACTCAAAGGAAATAAAATTCCAAAAGGATTGGTTTCACTTGAAGAAATTTTTGATAAACATGACAAGTTTATCAAAGAGAAAGAAGCAAGAAGGACCTAAAATTTTATTGACTATGAGCAAGTTAACATTGGTACCAAGGACAAACCTCACTTAGTCAACATTGGTAAGTGTTGCTCACCTGAGGAGTGCAAAAAAATTGTAAGCCTCCTTACCAAATATTCTAACATCTTGGCTTACTCATATAAAGACTTGAAGTCTTTCCAACCTAGGGAAATGGAGCATGCCATACCTTTGAAACCTAGTGCAACTCCATTCAGGCAGAAGTAAGGACATATAATCCCAAGATAACAGGACAATATTTCATGAGGTTCAAAAGATGTTAGATGCATGAATAGTTTTCTTATTCAACATTCAACTTGGATAGCTAATATTGTACTTGGGTTCATAAGAAAAATGGAGAAATTAGGATTTGTGTGGATTTTCACAATCTTAATCAAGATTCCTTGAAGGATAACTATCCACTTTGCCGGTCATGGACCATATTCTGCTAGTAAGTAACTAGATCGAAAATGCTATCCATGCTAGATGGTTTCTCTGGTTATAATCAGATTGAAGTGGCTAGAGAAGACCAACATAAAACCATGTTCACCACCCCCTGGGGTACGTTCACATATAGAAGAATGCCTTTTGGTTTGATCAATGCTTGGCATGTAACTTTTCAAAGGGCCATGGATATGGCATTTATAGATTATAAAGACAAGATCATCGTGATATACCTAGATGACTTGACAATGTTCTCAAAGAAGTGAGAAGATCACCTAAGAGATTTAGAGAAAATATTGCAAAGGTGCAGACTTCATAAGATCTCCCTGAATCCAAAGAAGTTGTGTTTGGAGTTACATGAAGGGAAACTCCTAGGTCATATTGTTTCTAAAGAAGGAACTAAGATCGATCTTGAGCACGTTTAAGCTATCAAGAATCTTTCCTTACCTACAAGTAAGCCTGGAGTCCACTCATTCTTTGGGAAGGTGAACTTTTTGAGAAGGTTTGTGTCAGATTTTGCTGAGCTAACCAAAGAAATCACTAATATGATGAAAGGAAAGAATCCTTCAAATGGTCGAAGGAAGGTAGAGAAGCATTTGAACAAATCAAGGGTGCTATTGCAAAAGCTCCTACATTAGTGTGTCTCTATTTTAAAAAGGATTTCATAATCTATTGCTATGCTTCACCGCACATGATCTCTGCCATCCTGACTCAACACAATCAAGAGGGAATCAAATATCCTATTACATTCATGAGTTTTGGATTCAAGAAACATGAACTCAATTACACTCCCCTTGAGAGGCATGCATACACGGTGGTTAGAGCTTTCAAACATTTTGGGTAGTATGTATTGAATTCTCACACCTAAGTCTTAGTTCCAGACACTGCAGTTAAATCGATGTTGACACAACAAGAACTAGGATCTAAAATAGGTAACTAGGTCTCTAAGATCCAGGAATATGACTTGGACATCAAGCCTACCAAGTTGGTTCGAGGAAGAGGACTTTGCCAACTCATCACAAAGAATGAGCCACGAGATGACTCTAAAGAAGAACCAGTTGAAGAAATTTTACTTAGTAGTTTTCATCAGTACCACAGATGAATGGTATTTTAATATAGCCTACTTTCTCACATATGGAGAATGTCCTGAGAATTTGATAGCTAAGGAAAAGAGAGCTATCAAATTAAGAGTTGTCAGGTACGTCATTTGGGACAACACTTTGTTCAAGAAAGGAATTGATGGCATGTTCCTCAAATGTGTCGATAAAGAACAACAACCTAGGTTCTTGAAAGCCTTTCACAATCATGCTTACAATGGTCATTTATCTGGACCAAATGACAACTCATAAAATTTTACGAGCACATTATTACTGGCCCACTATGTTTTCTCGATGCTCAAAAATGGGTAGCAAAATGCGAAGCTTGTCAACAATTTGTTGGAAGACCTAAATTGGTGGCTTTTCCTTTGAAGCCAGTTGTCATTGAAGAACCCTTTCAACAATGGGGTTTAGATTTCATCAAAGTTTTGAATCCAAATTCTAGTGCTTGGTCATACTCACGTGCTCACTGCAATTGACTACTTTACAAGTGGGTAGAAGCTATATCGGTGAAACAAACATCTATTGTAGTAATCTATAACTTCATCAAAGAGAATATATTGGTTCATTACAAATTCCACACAAGATCATGATGGACAATGCCTCCAATTTTTCTTCTCGTAGAGATGATAGGTTTTTGTTATGGGTATGGGATATCCTTATCTCATTCATCAGATTACTACCCATAGGGAAATGATCAAGTAAATCTAGTAACAAAAACATCATTACTATCGTGTGCAAGTTAGTAGAAGAAAATCAAAGAACTTGGCACAAAAATTTATATGATGCATTGTGGGTTGACCGCATAACTCCCAAAAGAGAAATTGGAGGATGTCTCCATTCCAACTCTTGTATGGAACCGATGCTCAAATTCCCATCACATTGGAGTTACCAGCATTACAATTGGCTCAAGCAGTTGATGATGAATGTTTCACCAATGCATTAGATAAAAGGATCATGTTCTAAGCAAGCTCAAGAAAAAAAGTCAAGTTGAACAGATCGAGGAACACCAATCCAAAGTGAAGAGGTTGTTTGACAGGAAAACTAAGGAGAGGCAATTTCAAATCAATGACTTAGTTCTTCTCTGGGATAAGAGACGTGAACCAAAAGGAAAGCATGGGAAGTTTGATTCGTTGTGGCTAGGCCCTTTCAAGATCAGAAATTTATGTGGAGATAACACCTATTACTTGGCATATCCCATGGAACTCATTTTCCTTTTCCCTACACTCAAGCATTATCAAAATTGAAAATGGGTTGTCCCCCGTATGTACATAGGTAATTAGGATTTTGGTTTGTTTCTTTTCCCTGTTTTTTGGTTTCCTCTCTTTTATCATCCCATTTTTGTGCACCATCATTTTTGGGATCATGTTCATTAAATATTTGGGTTTGGGTTCATTGTTGCGTCCATGAAGTCCTTGTCCCCAATTAGAGCCAACATTATCAGCTAATTTTGACTTCACAAAATTAATAAGCATGAAAATTTTGAAATTTTTCAAAAGTATTATTTTGTGTGTTTATCACCCTCATCACGATCGTCTCATTCTTGTGATCATTTTGGTCTTCGTTTCATTCATTTTAGGTGAGAACTCCTCCTGCTAGGTCATAAACTATGCGTTAATAATTAATTAATTAATATTTAATTAATTTATTACCCTTTATTTGATAAAATCAATTTTATTAATTTTTGGGGTTTTTAATTAAATAAATATTAATATAATATTTATTAAAAATCAATCGACAAGTTTTTTTTTATTGTCGGGGAAAATAAAGCTTCCACTTCCAATTGTCGGGGATGCCAAATTGGCTTCCCATACCCGATTTCCCCTTTCTTGGAAAATTCTTCTTATTTCCCACTTGTGGGATTTCTTCTACTAATTTCCAATCCAACCGGTTGGCAAATGGGCAAAAAATCTCCCGATCTCCCACATGGGGAAATAGGGTGGGGATTGCCAACTTGCCTTGCCATTTCCATTGGAAAATGGTTATCTTTTTCCCATTTTCCCCTAGCAATTAATGCCACTACCCAAGGAAGAGGGAATTGGTTATTTCAATGGGAAGGGGAAATGGTTACGAGGAAGCTTCTTTAATTCCCATAACCATTTCCTGTGAAACTAGTTGGAAGAAGTTTTGTTTCTTACTCCATTTAATTGATTTGTTCATGTTTATTGAAAATTTTTTGCATTTCAAGGAAAGAAGAAACAAAGATACTATTTAATTGATGAACATATTGTAAAGAAGAAACTTCAAGATTCATAGTTGCATTTCAATAAAAAGAAAAAATAAAGTTCATGCAACATTCAAGGAAGCAAGCTATTCATGTATTTTGTCAAAAAGAAAATATCCATGTAAACAAGGCCAACAAAGTGATCAGAATCCCGCACACCTAAAGAAGAATAGTAATTTCCATGCACATTTGGAAGAAATACCAAAGTTATCCATCACGCATTGTTTTCAAGATTCACAAAGAATAATCAAAAAGAAAAAACAGTAAAAAAAAAAATGTTTTGAGTTTTCCATTCAAAGAAGAAACACATTTCTTTGCAAGAAGAAACCCACGTTGAAAAAGAAGAATAAATGAATATGTAAAAATGTAAAAGGAAGATTTCAATCATTGAAAGCATAGCAAAGAAAAATCAAGCAAACATTTTTCAAGTAGAAAGTTTCCACGTAGAGAAAATATTACTATGCAAGCATTTAGAAGGAAACATTCAAAAAGATGATTGGAAAAAAAAGTTCAATAGTCAAAAAAAAAAATTTCCATGCATATCTTGTAGAAAGTTGTCAAAAACAAATAAAAAAATAAAAATCTTTCATCATTGCACAAAGTTTCTCATAAGTCCATTGGCCACATTTGAATGATTGGGAAGAAGAAATCCACATTGAAAAGATTATCCACGCATTACTTGGGTGAAAAGAAATTTACATACAATTACATTGGAATCTCCACACATTCAATCATAAATAAGAATTCCAACGTAGCAAGGAAAAACATTTGCCATTGAAAGAAAAATCAAGTCCACAAGTTCCACACAAATTGGAAAGTTTAAATGCAAAAAAAGAAAGAAGAGAAGCCCACATAGAAAGGAAAGAGAAAGTCTTCACGAAAGGAGGAGAATCAATTCACCACGCCAAAGGGTATAAAAAATAAGAAAGTTTTTGAATTACAAAAGGAGCCCACGTATTTGCATAAATAGGAGAATTCACGTGCCAGAGACAGAATAAGAAATTCATGCAGAAATAAAACAATATTCATGCATTTTCCTTGACAAAGGGTATTTGCACGCATTTACAAGAGAAAGTCACGTTCACGCATTTGAAAAAAAGCTTGCAAAATCATGACTATTGAAAAAAAAGATTAAAATTGATCCATGCAAAAATATTAAAATCGGGAGATTTTAATTAAAAAAAAAATATTGTTGTTATCACCTATTTGGAACTCGAGCTTAGTCTCGATATGTTTGTATTGACATTTTAAAAAAATTGTAACTCGGGATCGATTATTATTATTATTTTTTTTAATAATAATAATAATAATAATAAAACGAGCTATATTCCTCTTGCATTAATGGTGGTTCGAGACTGAGACCCGACACCGTTTACATTGTTTTGTGAGCCTAAGTCATTTTTCTGTAAAATTCATAATGGCCAAAAATCCAATAAATCTGCAGGAAAATCGAGGAAGCCAATGGAGAAATCAAATAAGTCCACTCAAGTACAAATTCCAAGGAATCATCCCTCCCAGTTCTATCAAGTCTACATACGACAATATCACCGATACAAATCTTGGTCACATCAATGTGCAACAATTTTGTGATCGGGTGAAAGCTGAAGGCAAAACCATATTCTCGGATAGGCTCTACCATAGCGGTCTACCCCAAGCAATGGCATTTCTAGTCTCGGTGCAATGCCCGAGTTGGTTATCACTTGCGCAGAGCATTATGATCCCAGAGATGAGGAATTTATAAAGATAATCATGAGCCTTTCCTCTTAATCACACCAAAGCACATTGAGGAATTTCTCAGCATACCTGACTTCCCTAAGAATGCTGACATCACTCAAAATTCAACACAAGAATTTTGGGATGAAGAACCCCTCAGGTGGAGCAAGATGGTTAATAACAATTGGTTAGTGACCAAGAGGCCTCGAGTTGACCGGCTTCCTAAGGATCTGTATCGCGTTGAGTTCATGGAGGAAATCGGGGACATGATCACTCTCTGAGTCAAGTCTTCAGTCTACCCTCTGCCAGATTTTCCACCCATGGATGTATCAATTTATCTATATCATCCTTGCCAAGAGAGAGTTTGTGGATTGGGCCACCATCATCAATGATACTCTTCACAAACAATTGATCAAGTGAAGATGATTGGATGTTTCTACATGACATCATACCTGACTTATGCAGTGGCTAGAAGAAAGCTATTTTCGGGGCTCAAAACGAAGGGAGTCATGGGTCCATCAAATAATGTCTTCCATTATTATCCATAACTAAGTTTCAAAAATAGCTCTCATCATTTCAAAGAGTTAATGATGCATTCACCTTCCGCATGTGATTCAAAACTTGAATCAGAATACAGAGGAAAGATTCTCCAAAGAGGCCATGGATGTCATTTCCCAATGGGGAACATGGTTTATTCAATTTTCATCCTTTTCCTATATTCACGTGAGTGGCTTTGCAGGTACTCCATGGAAGCTTCCTAAGTATGTCAGTGACAAGTGGGCATTAATGGAGCTTGTGACAACTATTCCAAGTTCATTGTCTTCTCAATGACAAACATCGTTCAGAATTCATTTCCCAATCCAAATTGGGGAATACCAATGTCCAAATCTCTTCAATGCACAACTCATGGAGAAAGAGTTTTCCCTCATCACTATTCATCCATATGTGAAGAGATTCCAGTTTGATATCAATGGATATATGCAGAAGATTCTTGGAGCAAAGTATCAACACAACCCTACCATGGAAGATTTTTGGGCTTCTGTTTTCAGACGAACATGAAGTGAGAAGGTGAGAGTTTTCCCACCTAACCCTTGCTCAGATCAAGGCCTTTCACATCAAAACCCTCCAGATTCATTGGTGGATGATGATGAAGATGTTATTGATCCCTCATATGATGCAATTGCTTTTACCCCATGTTGCCAATTGATTGGACCAAAAGAGATGAATTTTCTCTTGATAACAAGAATCAACCGATTCTCAAAAGAAGCATATCTGGTATGAAAGAGAACTTGCAAAGTTACATCAATCCAAGATCATACCTCAAGATTACAAAAATTTCCAACTCGAGGAGGTCTCCAGTCAACCAAAGCTTCTTCTCAATCAACCTCTGTGCCATCTAGTCATACACATCAAGCAAGAAAGGAGTGGTTGCCAAAATCCACTTCACCAAAGAAGGTGTCACGAGGTGAAAAATCTAAGGGTTCTAGCCCTAGTGAAGGAAGAGAGCATGTATCGGGATTTTCCACTTCAAGTAGAGATTCTTCTACTCACATTGCTGATAGTTCACGTAGAAGCTCATAACAAACAATCCTCAGCATGCCTTGCACAAGAGTCCACTCAAGTGCAAGTAGTCCAGATATCAAACACTTCTGAACCTACAGTTCATGAAGAGATTTCTCAAAATCTCCCTAATGTTCAAGAGGTAGATATCAGGTTATTTCTCCAGAAATTGAGGTCGTGGAAAGGATTCTTGTAGAATCTAATGATGTTGAGAACAATGGGAATGTTGCTTTGGACTCCAGGATTTTATATGCGAAGTGGTGAAGGATACTCCTTTTTGGGTTGATTGTGAAATCAAGAAAAGGAAGAGGGTTGTCAAGGCAATTGACATTGACTTCATGCCCTTTTCAAGCTTTCAAATGACGTCATTCCCAAGAAACCTAAAGTGCTCTCCCGAATAATGGTGGATGATGACGGAAATAGATTTGTGGATCTTGCCATCCCACAAGTTGACAAGGAACGTGATGCCATGACATCTGCTGATTATGAAGTTTCTAGACTTGGACTTGGGAAGTCCACATTGGAAAGTGACATGGCGATGGCCCGAGATTCAATAGATATCGTGCTAAAGAGGCTTGAGAAATATAAGTCTCAAAACTCTCATCTCAAGGCTGAAAAGAATCAATTGGTGGATTATGTTCAACATCTGATAAATCCCATATCATCCACTTTCCCAATACCCGATGCAGTGGCTGCCCTTGATGAAGAAACTCTCAATTTGTCAAAAGAAATAAACACATTGGGCCATGTCACTAAATCTTGGCTTTCAAAGATTCTCATTTTTGGTAAAGAGACGATCAAAACAACCGTTAAGCTCCATGAAGATATTAGTGCATATCTTGATCCAATTCTTTCTTTCAAGGAAACTTTTGTTTCTAACATATCAAAATTGGATGAGATATTGCCTAGTCTATAGGAGATGACAAGTATGGAATCTTCAACTTTAGCCATTGAAGGAATTCTTGAATTTGAATGTCGAGGGACATGCTTTCTTTGGTGTCTGCATCTCAAATCAAGAAAGACACTTCTCGAGGATTCTATGATCCATTACAAGAGCGTATGCAATGAAGCCTTCACTTCACTCACCTTGATTCAAGAGTTCATAGTTGAGATCCCTTGTGATCTTGTAAATGAGAAAATCAAAGGTATTCATCAGAACATGTGGAGGAGCAATTTTCACAATTGTTCAAAGACATGTATACTCCCGCCATCAATTTCTCTTCAGCTTCAATGGAACGTTGCATCAAATTAAAGAACTTGTTTGAGAATATTCAATCAAAGATGGTCAATTTGAATGATATGTCGGTAGGATCTTGGAATTGCAGGTATTTTGTGAGGCTATTCTTTGACCAAATGAACCTCTAAAGAAGAAAAGATGTTCAAACATTGGGAAGGTTCAGATCCTTTCAATTGGCGAAGGCGGCGGATCCTAATTTCACCGATGGGACAAGGAGATAGTTTTTCTGGTATCTAAAAAGTGGGAGAGTCCATTTCTCATACGATTGAGATAGGTGGACCCCATTTCAATGGATAAGGCATTGGTTTTTGTCATATGTTTTAAAAGTGGTATTTTAAAATGGTGTTATTATTGAACTCACTTTTGGAAAACTTTGGATAACTTAAGTGATTTCTATTTTTAGTTGCTTTTAATAAAGTTGGTTGAGAAAAGTCAAAGTCACTTAAGATGCCCTATTTAATGTGCATGTAAACCCTAACTACTTTGTAACCAACTTTTGGGTTATAAAAGAAAGTCGGGGGCTCATTTGTAAGGGTGACTTTGAGAGAGGAGAAGAAAATACTTTTGTATGCAAGCTTTACTTCAAAGAAAGAAACTTTGTGTTCTTTTGAGAAGACATTTTGGAGTTAATGAAATATGAACTTTGTGTCCCATTCATTGTCTCTTATAGCATTTGATGTTCTTATGTTCATTAGATGTTAGTGTTTGAATCTTGCATGCAAATATTATCTTGGATCTTATTGTCAACGCTACTAATATGTTGTTCTAGTTCACAATGATCAAGCTCTGATTATCTACTTGCTCACGTGTGTTCCCTTTTACTCATTCTCATTTAGCTGATGCAAACTCCGTTTTATTTGTGTTAGTTATTTATTGTTCTTCTCCATGCAATATTAGGCTCTACTTTTACCTAAATATTACATGTTCCTTCCATCCATTCCTTTCCTTCATTCCATTCCATCTCCCTCATTTACTTTTCTTTCCATTGATGTTCCAAAACATGCCCCACATACAATTTTGAATGTACATGTAAAATAGCCATATTTGGTCAAGGTACTTATCTAATGCCTTCATCAATTTCTAAAAATAATGCAAGGGAGATGGAACAAAATCACTATACAAGTAATCACATATTTCTAATAGTTGTTTGTACCATCATTACTTCAAATCGAGAGGTCAAACAATCATGATAAGTAAATGTCAACCATCTAACTAACCAACCATTTTTCAATGGATCAAACCAATAATCAGCTTATTCCTACTAAGGATGAACTAAGTGTTCATAAAAATCAAAGTTACAATGATTAAACCACAACACTCAATTTTCTCCAAAATTACTAGCACATCGTGTTTGCAAAACCAAGGAGGACGTATAATCAACAAGTTAAAATAACCCAGCTCCAGGTGAGCTCTAAAATAAAGAAAATGTTTTTAAATCAACAAAGATGAACTCAAAAGTTGTTAACAACTTGCATAACTAATCACGTATTGGGTTACCTTATTTCATTCTTAAAACCATATTTTAGACCAAATAGAATGTGGATCAGGTCGATAATAATATTATTTAGAATATCATTAATAATGTTCATAGTCGAACAAGGGTATTTGACCAAATCGACTAATATCATCTTTTACAATTAAATCCACAAAAACCCAAATTATATGAATCCATATTTTTCCATAAAAACATAGACCCAAAATCCAAAAATGACAAAGAGTCTACATATTTGTTATTTCCCAACAAACCCACAATGTATTCAATTCTTTTACCTATTTTTCACAAGATCTCATACTGAAATTGATGAGAAACTCCAAATTTTTAATCATTCCAACACAAGCAAAAGTCCCAAAAACCAGTCTACTGCCAACATGCTCTAATTGAGCTGATAAACAAAATCTAAAGCAAAAATTAGGGTAAAAATTGCTGACCATAACTCCTTTAAAAATTCGTCAAATCAAAAGTTTAAAAACTACCCAAAATGCATTTACAGGGTAGGAACATTTTTTTAAAAAGCAAAACCTCTAGAAAAAACTCCAACTTCCAAATCAACTTTTGTAAGCTCAAGTTGAGTTGGTTTAGAAAAAGTAAAATGCACATTACCCAACATGAAAAACAGTCCCAGTCACATTATAATCATGCCCAAATTTCTAAATACACCCGCAATTAGAAAGGACTGATTTCTTCACATATTACCTTATTTTTTCCAGATTTAACATCAAATAAAAGAACCAAAACATATTCCCAATTTCAAATTAAAAACAACAAAAATTAGAGAAAAAATAACTCATGTCCGTAATGTTTTGCTTCTTTTCTAGCTTTCTCTTACAAAACTTGAAACTTCCAAATGTGTATGCCCAAGCAAAATAACTCCTAGATCTCCAAGAGCAAAACGATCATGATAAACACAACTTGCCATTTAAATATAGCTTCATATTTTACATACAACCTCCACAACATACTTCCCTTTTTATCTCCTTCAAATTTCCATGCAAAGAAAAAATAACCACAAACCCAAAAATGTGTATGGGAAGAATGAATGCATGCCTTGGCTTGCTTAAGCAAGCTTCCACTTTCCCCAAAAATCGTGATGATTTATTAATTGCATTTAATATCCAACAATCTTCTTAAATTTCCCTCCATTTTCCAATTTCTACATGCAATGTGTATGGTGTTCCCTTACCACTTACATGCAATGTATGGTCTAAGACCAATTCAATTTATTTAATCATTAAAACTTTTAAACCTTATCCATTCCTTTGCAAATTCATATGGTCAATGACCATTGTTTTATTAAACAATAAACAACAATATTTAAACACTTTAATATCCTTGTGGTCCAAGACCATTATCCAAGCAAATAAACAATTATCATTGCATTATGGTCTAAGACCAATAAACAAACAACTTTATTTGCTCCCTCGGTCTATGACTGTTTTAAATATAACTTAAACATAATAATCTTTACCTTGCAATTTAGTATACAATGCAAAAATTATAAACTAATAATCAATAACATTTCACTTATTACCTCGTCAATGGTCCATGACCATGGCTCTTAATGTCGAGGAGGTTCTACCTCACAATTATGACATTTACATATAAACCTTTTCCAAATAACGACAACACTTACGAACCAATAATGAAGTTAATTCAAATCATTATCATGTAATGATGATAACCAGAAAGTGATAATCTAACAAATCCAACAATCAACATCACACAATAATGCAATCCGAAGTTGACTTATTAAAACAAAACAATCACATACAACGTAATAGTTATACATATATACATATGTGCTTATATGCATTTGTATATGTATGTGTATATGTTTTAGCATATACATTTATGTACATATTTACATGTATAATAACATATGTATAGTTATTAAATCCACATTTACAATTAATTAACTCATTAACCATCAATATCAAAAAAACATTTTAATTGTGGGGTGTAACATTTTATTGATATTTGTAATACGATCTTCTAAGAGTGTCACATGAGGTATAAAATAATATTGTCTTACTTCTATAGCATTTTGTAGATGAAATATTATGACAAGGTCAATTCTTTGAAGATGAAACGACACAATAAAGATATTTAAATTGAAAACAAAGTCAAAAGATGAAAGAGGGTAGGATTGTATTAGTTGGTCGGTATCGTAAACGTATCTTAATAAAACTATATATATTTGGATATGAAACTTGTGATGTAAAATGAAAGGTTTTGAAATGATACACAGATGATTTGCTAATTTTCTTAATTAATAATTTATGAGCTAATGATAGGGTAGAGTGTGGATATGATAAAGTCAAGAAAGAGATAAAGATATAGATTGATTGGACTTAGAATGTGAGAAATTCCTTAAGCAAGGGAGATTAGCCAAACATTTCATTTCCAAAGGATAAGTCTCCAAAATTGAGTGTCTACATTTACCCCCTTTAAGTTTGTAATTGAAAATTACATGCTTGAAGGAAAAACATACTCGAGTGTGTACACACACTTTATGACTTCAATCGATACATTTCTTTCGAACATTGGTGTTTACATGCTCCATGGTGAAACATGCAACACCGAGTGTAGTCACTCGATGGAAACTAAACTATAACTCATAGTATAGATACTACTTATAACTTTTATAACATTTAAAATTGAATAAATTAAGTTAAAGGAGATGAAAAACATGGAGGAAATGCACCTTTTCACTCAAGAGGGGGAACTACCATTCTTGTTATACTTAGGGGATTTGCATTTATTGATGACATGTTGAAAGATTGGTGTGATCATTCCCTAATTTTTATTAAGCATAAAATGGAGTGTTAAGTGCATGAAACACAACATTGAAGTGAGAGAGAGAGAGAGAGAGTGAGTGAGGAACCGAAGTACCCCTTAAGAGAGAAGACCATGTACCAAATCTTTAACAACCCTAATATATTCCCATTTACATTTTAAAGAGGATATAAAGGACTTCATATGAAAAAATTATCCTCTTTTATACCTTCCAAAACTCCATGGACCGCATTGTTTCAAATGTATCTAGGTAAAATTTTATAACTAAAACCAAAAATTTAAAAAGGAATGGATATACCATGATTCCACTATGTGTTGTAAATTTGAGACCAAGTGTATAAATTCTAGAATAAGGCAAATGAGAGGAAGGCCCATGCCCCAAAAAACCATATTATTGTAACTATATTTGAGTAGTGTTAATGAGAAGGAATGAAAAATGCATTCCCCATGTATAATTCTTTGAAATAATTAATTTGTGTTTGAACTTGCATACGGAGTTTGTAAACAACTAAGAGAATATGATAATGTTGGAAATTATTGAGAATCTACCCCTTTTCTCGGGCATATACAATAGGTTTAGGACCGTAATAAAGTCTTGTTAAAGTGTAGGGTTTTGAATGGTATCAAATACTACCACCTTTTAGTATTCATACCAATGTCTAAGGATTTTTACCCTATAAAAATGTGTTCATGTGTCTTGTAGTATGCTTGTAATAGATGAAGATCTAGAATGTATCTTGATGAATGCCTCCTCTTTTGAGGCAAGTGCGATGAATCATTTTAGCACATGAGTCAAAAGAAAATATTTGTACCCATGTTAGATAAGTTTGAAAATCTTTATTGGATCACATAAAAGTTTGGAATGGTGCCCATTGTTGGGAGCTTATACTTGTAAAAAGGTTCACACATGTGGAGACTATGACACGAAAAAGAAGTAACATGTAACATGCAACAAGAAAGAGTGTCAATAGTACACGTGTCTAAAAATATAAACAACAATTTAGAAAGAGTTAGTCAAGCTAATAGAAACATAGTGAACACACAACATGCAACAAGCAAGAGTACCAATAATACATGTGTATAGAGGTAGAAATAGAAGTGAATAAGTAGGAAATCAAGATAGCATTAGTAATAGTATAGAAACATAGTCACATGAATGCATAAAGATGTAACTATGGGACACTCATGATGTCATAAGACAATCATAATAGAAGGCATTGTGCGTCGCATATATAGAATTGTGTATACATAAGATAGTAATAGAGTCAAAAACATGGAACACCCACAATGTCACAATACAATCAAGCCACTCGGTATGTATAAAATCAGAAATCACATGCTTAAGAAATCAAGTAGTCAAGAAAGTAGTCTACATAAGTAAGTAATGAAAGCGATGTGACAAATCAAGTGTAGAAAATAGTGATAGTAAAAACATATAACAAGACAAGTTAGCATTTCACAAGACACATGTTAGTTTTGTTACATTAAAAGGCAACGTAGACACATTTTATGTAATCAAGTAAAATGAGGAAGTGTAAGGTAACTGAAATGAAACAATAGAACATGTACATTATAATAGATTCCCCCAAAGATTAGTGTCGATGGAAAGGGATTAAATTATAACCTTTCATTGTGTATCAACTTGTGTGTGTCATACATCATGAATGCATGTGTGTAAAGAGTATATAAAATATATGTTATTCATCAAACCAATATGAAAAAGGATGTATAAAGTAACAAGCCAACTAATAATACCATGAAAAGGGCTTGATTTTTTAAGTTTTTGAATATTTTTGTATTGTGAGATTATTTGACTTTTTATCATTGTTAAATAGTTATGTTCATGGAAGGGGTAACAAAAGTGAATTAAAAGTAGTATTTGAATCAAAATTGTGATTAGAGTAGTGTAATACATGAGATTGAATTTGATTAATAATGATGTTGATTTGTGCATGATGCTCATTATGATAAAATTGGTTTGATATGATATGATTGGGTCAAAATGCAAGAAATGTGCCTTTTTCATAGGAAAAGAGAGGCTAGTAGCTCTTCCACTCCATCTCATATTTGTAGATAGACCATTCATGCAATGGGAGTTGAATTTTATTGGATTAATCAATCTGTATTCAAGCTTGGGTCATAAGTGGATCCTCACAACCACATATTACTTCACTAAGTGGACAAAGGTAATTGCTTTGAAGGAGGAAAATGAAGCTAGTATTCAATTTCTATGAAAGTATTGTGACCAGATTTGGTGTTCCTTCCACAATAATATTTGATAATGCTCTAGCATTTCTTAGCACTAAAATCATTGATTGGGTTGTCAATAATGGAATATACCTAAGCACATCTTCAAACTATTACCCCCATGTAATGGACTAGCTAAATCAACAAACAAGAATTTCCTAAGGATCATTAGAAGGATCTTAGAGAGAAATTAGAGAGCCCGGAATATGAAGTTGAAGCCATTCTTATGGGATGATAGAATTACTCCCAAAATATAAATGACAGCTCACCTTTCAAACTTGTCTATGGTAAGGAAGTTAGGTTGCCAATATCTTTTGAGTTGTCGGCATTGGAGCACATCGAGCAGCTGGAGATGTTTGAAGTTGAGGCCATGGAAATCAGATACACATAACTCATGGAGCTAGAAGAGTTAAGAGATCAAGTAATGCAAACAATGGAAAAGGATCAAACTCATATTAAGAAGTACTTTGATAGGAAAATAGTGGCTAGATGCTTTCAAGAAAGAGATCTTGTCCTTAAATGGGACTAGGACATGGCCAAACTAGAAAAACATTCAAAATTTGATGCCATATGGATCAACCCCTATCTTATCTCAGGATGCAAGTCACACAACAATTTCTAGCTCTCTAAATTGGATGGAGAAGAGCTCATGATCCCAGTCAGTGGGATCTACCTCAAACATTTATTTTGAAACAAGGTTTCTATCTTGTATATATTAGATTAGTTTTACTTTCCTCTAAGTGTTTTTCAACACATTATTTTGTTGGTAGTATAGTTTCAATTTCCCTAAGTGCTTTGCACATGTTTCTGGTTGCCTCGGATGGCATTTGCATTCTCAAAGTTTTTGAGAGATCTTAATGTCCACTCATCAAATGTTAAATAGAGTTGAGTTCATGGGAGATATAAGTTAAGGATCAAAATTTCAAAGACATGTACTTAAATCCATGCCCAATGGATCATCAAGAGCGCTAATCTTCTATCTAGTTGGCGAGATAGCCCCATTGAGTTGCCAAATTGTTGTCCAAAATACCCCTAGGATATATATGGAACGTTAGATCTTAATTTTCCTCATAATGTATGAACTCATTGTTCAGATTTCAAAAGTCGATGAAACAAAGGAATTAGAGCTCGAGACTTATGTAGACCTTTGATGGAGTAATGATACTTCGCGGGAATATAAGGTGAAAACCATAAGGAAGTGGAACAAGTTAAGAAATTGGATAAGTATGAAAATCAGAACACTTCTTAGTGTTCTCGCAAATTTTCCTATTACATGTCTGCAGAGATCTCTAAGTTTGCGGAACAAAGGAAATAGATTGAAGGAAAATCTTCGGATTTTAATGTGATTGCAAAGGTGAAGTACTAGGAAGTTGGAAGTCCACGGTGGTGTAAAGGAAAGAGTTCCAAGGATGGTTAGAGATTATTTTGTCACATATTTCTAAATCCGTGGAGACATGTAGAACATTTAAAATCTGTGGAATGAGAGAGAATGTTGCGGTAAAGGTAGAACTATTTTTTTCACCATAACTTGCGGCGAGAGCTTTGTTTTCAACAAGATTTGTTGTGTTTATTCTATCTCTTTAAGGGATTCATGCTCAAATGTAAAGTTATGGGGTTGGAGAAAGTTTTGGGGAAAAGATCATGAAATCGCAAGAAAATAGAGGAAACATGCGGTTTGCTTGTTCTAAAGCGCTCAACCACTTCACCTACATAGAGTAAAATCCTAAACGACACACATGCCCTCACTTGTGAGTCTTAATGTCATGTTGTAGGTAAATGGAGATATTTTGGGGAGATTAATGGCGACAAGATATATGGGCAACATATTTTCCTTCATTCATTGAAAATTTGAGTACAAATTTCCATCTCATTTCTCTCTCTCTCTATTCTTGCATTCTATAAATGTAATCGCAAAGGCACATTGCAAGAGTTCCTTTTACTGAATTTTCATGCTTTACCTTGTAGCAACACATTTTGTTTCCTTCATACCTCTACAACTTTGTATTTCATAGGATATTTCTAACCTCTTCTTTGTAAATGTGACGAATACTTTCTAAGTGCAATACATCTATGGTTGTTTTCCCTTCGAATGCTCTGTATTTGTTGTGGAAGTTCACCCTCTCATTTTCATTAAGTTTTATGCATTCACCTCTTTCAAAACTATGTGTTTTTATTAAATCTTTGTATATGCAATTGTCTTGTGCTTGTATGGTTAGATTTGAACCTTGTCTTAGTGTTGGTGCATTGTCATTCTTTAATTTTGCAACCTTTTCCCTTTCTTCTCAACCCTAGATCTTGTATGTTTTAGATTTATCTTTAGATTTAGTTGTAGTTTGAGTTGTTTAGGTTAGTTTGCGTTGAGCTAAGAGAGAAGGAACCAACCTTCTTTGGAGGTTTTTCTCAAGGAGCAAAGTCCCACACTTTGAAGAAAATCCCATGTTAGCCAAATTATTTGATCTTTCATGATCAATCTAAGGGTGTTACTTCTAGTCTCTAACACATCCTTATTAAAGTGCATTCATCCATGGGATCCATGGTTCAAACCATATTCTCTTCTCGCCCTCCCTACATTTACGCGTCGCTCACTTGTGTGGAATGTCTAACTGTCCATGGGGAAATTTTCAATACCCATGTCTAACATCAACTTCTTGATTTCTAATAGGAATTACCTTAGATATGACTCATTCAAGTCTCGAAAGAAGTTGGGATGGGATTCATCTAGGTAAGAAAAAGTAGATACTTGAGTATTCAATGATATAGTTGTAAAGTTTACCTTCCCACAAGTAATCCACCACTCATGTCCAATTTATGTCATGTCATGTAAGGATTCTCATGTACTTGTGGTCCAATTATGTTTTTTCCCAAATTTTGATTCTTTCCCAAACAATAATCTACTAATTAAGCATAAATATGTATTGGGAGTTCCCGTAGAAGAACACCTCATACATCTCATAAGAGTGATTCATTTCCACCCAAGTTCTTAGTGAATAGTCCTTATTGCTCGATTTTTATGTGAAAATGTGTCTTCAATATTTTTTTGCCTTGTCTCAACATTATCCTTCATGATTTTGAACATTTTTATCCACTTCATCATTTTTGCATAGTTATGATGTTCCAACAATAGAACTAAATGTTTCACGTCTAGTTATATTATCAAAACCTTACCCATACACACGAGTTGGAATGTTGGTGTTCGTGGTTTCCTTCACTCCTTTGTGTAGGCCTATCATGCCAAAGTATAAATTTTGGCAAGCTCACCTGAAGCACCAAAGAATCGAGTTCCATCGGGGTCATCATTATGATGAAGTGGAATGAATTATAAACACAATGCAAGAACAACCAAGGAAAATATACTAGATTGAAATACTTATGTGTAAACAATATAATTTTTCCCAAACCATGTTATGCTCTTATATTAATCAATCGTTACATAAATTCATAACAACACACACACCTCACTCAAGTCTACTTTACTATCTCTCCTCTCATAATTGTTTACAAACAAACACTCCGTACTTATAATGAACACTTCATGTGGTATATATACTAGCACAGACTCACCCTTCACCACTCCTTAAAGATCCATTCTCATCCCTCAATTTTTTTCTACCAGCTTAAGTATTGTATTGGGTGGTGGATAGGCTACATGCCACCATATCTCTCTCTTGCATGAAAATTGTTTCTAGTAGTTCCTTAACTAAATGTTGTCATGTCCTCATTCTTTCCACCTCATTTTTCTATCTTTGCATTGTTTTCTCTAGCCTTCCCCGCCTATCGCGCACCATTTCCATACAAGTGACCCAAAATATTAGTTTTTACCTATTCCTTTCCTGTCTATTCTTGGTTTGTTCCTTCACCCTCGCATGTTCATGCTCCCACCTATTTTATCCAAATCCAACATGCTTTTAGCTAGGCCCCGAGTACTTTGTGTCTCTTTCTCGTGCTCCTTTCCAATAAATTTTTGTGTGACTTTCCTATTCTTCATGTGCATGGTTCTTTCCCTTTCTTTAAGTGTGCCTCTTTTTGAAACAATTTACTCTCTTCATATCCACCTTTTCGTGTGCGCTTCTTGTTTCTTCTTTTCTTACGTGTAACCATTATATATTTTTCTATGCATCAATAACACATCAATCAAAGAATTTATAAAGAATAAAGGTTAATGCACCTTAGATGTGGGATATAAGAATAAATAATACAAGAATTTTAGAGCTCGACACTACGAGTAAAATTCCATGGGACATTCCTAGACCCCTTTCTTAGAACTCCTAAATTCTAAATCTTTAAGATTCCTAAATATCCTTAACTATATATACAACAACCATATTGCATTTTAACTCGAAATATGCTTTTACCCTCACAATTAAGATTATTCAAAATACATTCCTATATGAAATGTCACATTAGAATTTTATTCACACAACATAATGGAAAACATGAAAATACCGAAAATATTAATAATGACGATTCATTCCTAATTTTCTTCATATGTAACCATAAATGTAGATCATTTCCACTCTAATCATGAATGGCATGAGACAATATCCACCGCCACCTACAAATCATCCCCATAATTTAGTCATTTTTGTGTAGCTAATTTATTTTTAATATAGTTTCATAGCCCGGTCACTAGTGACTAATGAAAGGTATTTGATCGACCTCCAATCTCCATTTCCTCCATCCTCTAGTTGATGTGTCACTTACTCGATTGTTTGGAAGTTGAATCTAAATTGTATAAAACCCTCATAGGATCGACACATTCTTTAAACACCATGTTCCACCAAAAATGCATCCATAAGGAAATTTAAATAAAAAATATGACACTTTTTACTTTTGATGGAAAATTAACACAAATTTTAACATGACAACAAATACAAATCATAATTTTTAGAATGTACAATTGGTTTATACTGCACCAAATCTAAGACAACCACTAAAATAACAATATAAAATATTTTCTTACAATCATCTTAAAATCTTTCATAATTATTGAAGTATAAAATTAAATACCATACCTTATTATTAAAGACAATAGATTTGCAATGGAGTATGCTAACTAAAACTTTTATCAAACTAATGAAATACAATTAAGGAATTTGAAAAAGAGAATTTGTGGTGATGGATGGTGTTGAGCACTACATACTAGAAACCAAAAAGGAAACATGATGATGGAGAAAGGCATGAAGATATCTATGGGAAGTTGTTTCCCATTTGATAACTCATATCTAACACGCAGACATATTTTTGTCTCATGGAGAAAAAATACCCTACTACCCCATGCATCGGGGTCTCATTCTCCCTCAAAAACAAAATATCTCCACCAATATTTCAATACGATCTATTCCCTTAAAATTAAGTTGAAATAATAATCTCAAACTAATTTATCATCCCTCAAAGAACATAACCCTACATAAATGTCTTCATTATTAGGTTTAGTAGTCCTCAATTATCCACGATCACCAAGTCATTTGTTATCAATTATCATGTTTGAAATAATATGACAAAGAATGATACAAAAACAAGGAAGATAATAATTAAATCATAATTATTGACATCATATAAATGAATTGATTAATACAAGAAGAATTTGATGCATACAATGCACGGAGATATGGAAATGGGTGCACAAATCATGAAGTGGTATAAATACAAATCTTTGATGTTGTTTCTAACTATAGATATATCCAAAACTACCTCCCTTTGACCTTTGTGTAGATCAATTCTAACTTTATAGTTATGCCATAAACAATAATTTTATATGATAACTCGTATAAAATGTATTCACCATAATTTAAACAATTAGACCATATGGAAGTATTTTCATGAATGTTTGATATCTCGTGTTGGACATCAATACCATCAATCACATCTAGGTTCGAGAAAAATATAAATTATAAGCCTTTTCTAAACAAATTTATAACAATGATTTCTCATTCTCAAGGAAAATACATTATATGAAATTCTCTTAAAACTTTTACACTTACTATGCAAGAGAAGAATCCACCACTCTGGTGTACCTAGATTTCATCATGAAATCTGTGACTACCCTATCTGAAAAAAAATTTTACTTTTAAAATAATGGGTCATTTTGTGTTTTTATTGCCTGAAAGTTCTTGTATTGCATCAAGATATTCCCAAAGAGCCATATTAGCCTTTTTTGCCAAATACCCAGATGCCCAAAATTGTTATATTCTGTCGTCAGGATTTGTCTGTGGGAAATTTATATTTAATTATTTTGAGCCCTGTTTGAGGCAATTTGGGCTCCGTTTTAACCCTGTTGTGATCTAACATATCATTATTCCTATATACCAGAAGGGTTTTAACTAGGAATAAGTTTTGGGCTTTATTTGTAACTTCTGGCAACGTTTTGTGTTTTTAGTGTTTTCTCGTTTCGTTTTCTGTGAAATTTCTCTAGATCAATTCCTTTGTCGGGTTAGCCTAATTCTTGGCATGGAGTATTTGGAGATCACATACGCACATTGTGCCAGAAGGAAGTCACCATCGAGGTCCTAGGTTCACTTTGGGAAAAGGCGACATCGTGCACTAAAAAGCCCCCGCAGGGGTTGGGCGCATTTTTGGAAAACAAAAGATTTAAGTGGATCATGGGAAAAATAGAAGCAGCAAGCAGGTGGGATTTTATTGCCTACCTTGCAGGGTACTTTTTCCCATGATGGAAAAGTCACTTAAGTTGCAGTGGGAAAATTAGAGGCAGCAGGCAGGCGGGAATTTATTGCCTGCCTTGCAGGGTAAAAATTCCCATGGTGGAATAAAAGAAAAGTGACTTAAGTGAATCATGGGATTTTATTGCTGCACTTGTAGGGGTAAATAATCCCATTATGAAAGTCAAATCACTTAAGTGGATCATGGGATTTTCGGGGCTGCCTTGCAGGGTAAAAATTCCCATTGTCATGTGTTTTTAAAAATAGAATTCTCTTTAGCCAAAAAGTGCGACCCACCTTGGGTGAATAATAATGCATTAAATAAATATTTATTCACCCAAAATTGGCGCCCAAGCATGGAAGAAAGTCAACAAGGTAAAAGGGAATAAAGAAGATGGAAATAGATTGGCTAAAATTAAATAAATATTATTTATTTAAAGGTTGCCTCCTTCATGACAAAAAGTGCGCCCCTTTTGGTATATATTTAATGCTTTTTGAAGCATTAATTGATTAAATTAAATTCTATTTTTAGTGGCTATGGTCAAAGCACACTGTGAAGCTTCAGTTGAGTGAAGAGTGGATGTTTAAATTGGATTAATTTAATTAATTGGATGGTTGTCCTTAAACATGTTATTTTAACACATTAGTTAAAGAGAAGAGCATGATTTTTAATTAATTAATTGCCAGGAATAGAGAGGGGCAATTATTAATTATAGAATTATGAGGGTTATATAAGCATGGGATGCCATAAGGGTGAATTAATTAATTCACAGGTGAAGAAGTGCAGCCCAGAGGAAAAGTGCGCCCCATATTGAAGAGGAT
Source organism: Taxus wallichiana var. yunnanensis (assembly GCA_018340775.1). Taxonomy (NCBI): domain Eukaryota; kingdom Viridiplantae; phylum Streptophyta; class Pinopsida; order Cupressales; family Taxaceae; genus Taxus; species Taxus wallichiana. The sequence continues at coordinate 635,115,501 of CM031237.1, read as the reverse complement.
TTTGCTTAGAAGAAGGTGGATTTAATGCTAAAAGCTTCCAATTTTGGCGCATGCATTGAAGGAGGTTGATTTGTGTTTGCATAATTGTTTGCATAAGTGATACAGGTGCTCAGGTGAAGTTGGAAAAATTCATGCTTGCTTTGCATGCAAATAAAACGTGGGGCAAGCTTGAATTATGTAGATTTTTGTGATTAAAATTCATCAGTGCATGCTCTGGTTGCCATCTTTGTCGAATTAATTACGGGAGTTAGATACGGAGTGCTTTTATAAAGAAAATGAACTTATATCAATGTCCAATACATTGAATATTTCCTCCGAATCAAGGATTATCCAGATCTGCACTAGTTTTGAAGAATTCCGGTCAAATAAGAAGAAAAAGAATTGTTCGATAAAGATAGATAAAGCTATGGCGAAAAAAGATGAAAAGAAAGCACAACAGAGTCATGCATCACTTCTAAATTTACGAGATATTGGAGACACGGATCTAGGCTCGGAACCTCTTGCTGAATTGATAGACAGATCCAGAGCAGGAAAGACTTCACTCATGCGTGCAGGAAAACTTCACTCATGAGTGCGAGATTAAAAGTAGTGGAATTATTCGAGTTACATCTTTTCCACCACAAATTGCCAAAAAGTTTGTTATGCAGGTGCAGATCCATATCCAGATGCAGATGCAAATCCATATGCAGATCAAGATCCGAGATCTCATGGTTGCAAAAGCTTCATCCTCTTGTTTCAATGCACTGTAAAGAAGTCGGTGCGTGGAAAATTCCTTCTAAGATCTTGTCAGCAAATGCTCCCATCTTCCAAATTGAAGCCTTCATTGAATTTTCATTTATTCGAGTGCTTTCCAGAATTTTTAATTGCTCATATGCAATTAAAAATAAGGATGATGAGTTATCTATGACAAACATTGCATTGATGCATGTACTAGAGAAGAACTGCAAAAGCTTCAAGGATAAAAGAGAAGACAAGGCGAAGGCAAAATCCACTATTTCCAATTCCAGCTTGTTGTTTCTAGATCCAGTTTGTTTCTAGCTTGTTTCCAGATCTAGCTTGCTTCCAGATCCAGCTACTCCCAGATCTAGTTTGGTGAGAATCAAAGGCAAAAGAATCAGCTGCATGCAGACATGAAAAAGGACAAGACTGCAGCTTTCCTCTTCCTTCTTCTTTCCTCCGACAAAGTAATTGAGCGATCAATTAAATTATACAACTTAAGTGATTGGTTTAAAAGCCATTACTTGAAGAAGTCAACTACTTGGAGATAGGTGGCGGACGTGCAAAATAGAAGGTTCTATTTTCAGTTGCAAATCATACATGTCATGCAAAGAGGAATTCCAGGATGGAGATTGCCAGTTGTTTCTTTCCTCCGACTTCCACATGTGCCAGTTCAACTAAAAGCTTCTGACTTGTAATTGCCCCTCTACATTCTATAAGTAGAGGAAGAACCTTCGGGTTAAAGATGAGAATTTGTAAGCAACAACCTTGTGTTCCAGACTTTGTGCTGAAACCCTTGAGAGCCACTTGAAGCAAAGGAATATACAGAGCAAATTTCCTGGAGAACTTTGTGTCACGGAGTATTGTGTTTCTTGCTTTTTATCTTAGATCTTTTAATAGACTTTGTGTTATTTCAGATCTAGATCTAAAGCTACCTTTGCTTAGAATTTTGTGTTTATATCTATTGGTTTCTTCTATGTGCATGCAATCAACTCTGCTATCTATTGATTGGGATGCACATCTTCCCCATTTCTTCTCTGTGATTACATAACTTCCTTCTTCTATAAATATTTCCTTTCTTAAACAACTGCTTACTTGCTGCAGAACTGTTCAGTTATGGTTCATGAACTGAGTAGTTAAAGTAAAACCCCATTTAGATATTAGCATACTTTAATTGAAAAATCTGACACGGAGCCTCACCGGTAAATGAGGGAGATTTATCTCATGACTGCCTAGGTTTTGTGTTATGCAGAAAATCTAGCCAACACACTCTAATACCAAATGAAAGTTTGGATTTGTTTTAATACAAAAACTCTCCTTCTTAGATGATTAAATTCAATGTGTAGAGAAAACATATGCATGATAGTTTCATATCCTAACCATATAAAGGCAAACCTTATCGAAGGTCCTAAGTATATCTTAACACTATCTCCTAATATCACTCAATAATCTTACTCTACACGAGTGGTTTAAAGTGTCATTATTCTCTCACAACCATACAAACAATAATATTATTTTTCCCTACTAACTTTAATATTATTTTTACCCACTAGCATTTCCATTCACAACATACATGCGAACACTAACGAGTCCTAACAATGACTATAAGAGGTATAATTATATAAAGTTACTCATGTTACGTATGATAATGTTGTGAACAAAAGTATATTATAATACCAACTAAATATTTAAATGTTTAGTATTCAAGTAAATAATTTGCACTTTATTAATTAAACGACAATGTAACCTATTCATTAGGAAAGCAAAAAGCCACCTAAAATTTTCTTGTAATGAAACCATGATTCAAAAAAACCTACAAGACGTAATTGGAAACTTAACTTTTCTTAAAATTAATATTACCATAAGATAAATAGGAAGTGGAATCTTTAGTGGGAAAGTTAAACTATTCTAGAAGTTTTATCTTAATAAAATAAAGTACAAGATGAAAATGTAAAATTACCATTATTGTTTTTTGTTTATATCATAAATATTATAGTTATGGAACACAAGTAATAGGAATGTAAATATACTTGGATTTTCTATACAATTAGTTAAAAAAGACAAATTTAAAAATGACCATTTCTTTAAAAATGGTATATGATGGAAACTAAACTCAAATACATTTTATGATTAAAATATACATAGTTAGTGACTTGTACTTGTTTCTTCTAAGTACTATTTACACCTTAATTAAATAATTGTTATGAAAAGTAAAAAAATAATAAAGAGGATGTAATGGTTTGTAATAGGGGATTATTCTAATCTAATTAATTCACTAGAATAAGTCATTAATACTTGCACAACAATTGATTGAAGTGATAAATGATAGATCAAATATGCAAGAAGAGGAAAAGAATTGTCTATATAAGTCATAACAAAAAGGATATGGATGGGGAGATAGGTGAAAATGTAGATGGAAGACTAAGATTTCTTTTATGCGAGTTATGGAAATGGAAACTAGGTAGAGGAAGAATTTTACAACTATTATATGTAGTATCTCATTATTAATGGTAAGATAAAACCAAGTTAGTGGTAAAAATGTTGAGATAAAACTAAGAAGATACGTATACAAATAATTAAGCGGGTTGTTAGTTTTACAAACTTATGAGTCATTTTCATTGTGCATTAAAGTGATGCAAACATCGGTTAAATCAGTGAAGCCAATAAACTTGTTAATGATTAAAATTTAAGAGCATTTAAACAATTTAAAATTGTACAAGGATTTCTTCTACAACTTCGATTAGAGGCTTGGAAAATAAATCAATAAGGGCAAGTTTATAAGGTTCATTGATTGATTATTATAACTACATCAAGAATGCCCTCTAACACCATTCACAAGTTATTAAAGAAGGTGACTTTTTTTTCCTATAATTTATAACACCTATTTAATATATATTTTTCAAATCTACTTAGTTTTAATTTATAAGTTTCAACATTTCATTTAAAAGAAAAGTTAACTTGATAAAGGGGAAATTAGGATTAGTTATAGGCTAGTGGATCAATTCAATCATCTCTAAGGTACCCCAAACCCTAATTTTTCTTTATGATTAAAAGTGTTATTCATTTCCTCAGAGTATTTTGTTGCACAGTGTTAGAGAAGGGATTTTATGAATTTATTTGTGGATTTAGTCCCATTGTTTACCATATTTGTATGGCATTTACGGGGATATTGTCCCCACAAAATGCACTGCATACATAAAACTCACCATACAAAGGCATCATTACGACCATTGTACCATCTGTTGCCATGTGGCACAAAGTTTAACAGCTTAGTTTTTATTTACAATTTTGGTTGTGTTGAAAACACAATGTGTTTTTCAACAAGTGTGTAAAGACACCTAGCAAGATTTGAACTGTGACATGTTTGCTCTTTACAAATGTAGGTTCATAACAATCCGCCTAATGCCTCGCCACATGCCACCATCTTATTTCAATCGTATATTCAAAAATAAGAAAAGTATGATGTGATTGCTAACACACGGCTCCCACCCATGCATGCACATGCATTTGCCAATGGTGTTTTTATGGGTCACTTTTATGTATGCGGTGCATTTTGTAGGAGAATAGCCTCATTTATTTGTATATGGGTATGTGTATATATGTGTTTGCATTTTATTTATTTATTTATATGAGTTGATATGTATATGTATCTAGTGTATGTATGTATACATTCTTTGTGGGATGGAGAGTTAAGACCGCATGAGGCAAAATCAACAATGGAAGGCCATAAGTCCTAAGTAAATGGTATAGGTGGTGATAAAGGTGCCAAGACCCTCTGATAACAATGGAGGAGGGGTGGCGATGGCGAGGGACCGCAGGAGAGGCGGCGACGGAATAGAGGCCAAGTAGGAAGTGGGTAGTGGGCGGTGTGAAGGAAGGGTAGGGAGGGGAGTGAAAACTTGGTCGTGTGGTGCATGGAGAGAGTCTGTAGGGATGCCCATGGCCATGGCTAGGTTGGATTTGGGGTTTGGGTTGGGTCGTTACAAGGGTTGTGGCCCTTGTTTCATTTAATTTTTGTTAGATATTTATTCATTACACTGGAGGTGTTCCTACACCGACAAGTACCAACTAATATTTAATGGTTAAAATAATTTATTTTTTAATGCCCACTCAATGTTTAATAAATAAAATAAATATATGATTATGTATTTATACATGGAAATGTAAGTTATTTTAAAAGTGTGAAAGATAACAAGTGTGAATCGGTAAATAACTGTGTGGGATATTACTCCGGAAGTAAATTCAAGATAATTGATCTAATTCATTTCAATAACTATATTTATTTTTAGTGAAAGATAATTAGTTTCCAATAAATAATAAGTGTGAATCTATATTATTTTTAATTTTTGAATGTATTTTTACTTTTAGATGTATTTTTATTTTATGTTAGTTTTATTTTAGGTTTTAGTTTTAGATGTGTTCTATAAATAAAACATATAAATAAATGTTTTATACTTGTAATTAAAATTTAACTAGAATAGATATCTTAAATACATCTATCTAAAAGACACCGAGAGATATCAATCTTGAGGTGCCTATCTAACTTATGTGAGAATACCAATATAGGCACCTTGAGATTGATATCTCTCGGCATCTTTTAGATATATGTATTTAAAATATCTATGCTAGTTGTTTTTAACAATGAAACCGGTTGGCCATATATAAATAAATGTATTACAATGGATTAAAAGCAAGGTAGTTTTCATTTCTCTTTGTATATATTACAATACAACTTGTATAGTAGAAATGTGAAACACATATAACTACATACATATGTATACATATGATAACCTAACTAGACCCATTTAAAAGGCATTATGATATCCATTCCAACTTCTAAACAATTAAAAAATATGGAAAGATATGATCATTTAAGGACTTAGTCAATTCAGGGAATACCTATAAACAAGTATCAACAACCTATTTAAGTCATGAAGTTATATAAGATAAGAGAGTTCACTATTAGATCACGAAAACGAGTTTTTAGAATTCCATATTCCTAACCACAATATTTTTCATGCTAAATCCCAATCTAAATCAATAAGAAAATGAAAACCCAAGTTTTATCTCATTTTCTTGACTATGTAGTTTTTATAAATCTCATCTCTTATCTAGTATATCATTTTGTTATGAATGATAAAATTCAAGATACTTAAAGGGAAAGAGGAGAGAGATTTGTATGCTAATTTAAAACAAGAATATGACTACATATTGAACCAAATTCACAAGTTTTCTTGCACAATCACAATCACGTGCAAGAAGTAAGAACACGATTTTATTTAACTCCTCATTCACACTTTTACTCAAATATACAACAAAATAAAGTACAATATTTTTACAAGTACGCCAACACTTTTCAAAATAAAACACCTTTAAAATACAAGTGAATAACGTGAAGAAACATGGTGAAACTTAAATTTTGCATACACACTAAAATCTTTCAACAACTCATATTACAACTTATCTTACAACTAGTTCAAAAATGCAACCATGCAACAACAAAACTCAACCACATAATTAACAACTTTTCCCAACCAACTTAAGACAAGTAAAACATGTTCAAAGCTAGAGCTCGCATTACCACAAATTTACAATAAGGATAATATAACATATACTCTTACTAGTAAAACACAAGCTCTAAACTTCTTCCACTTTAACCACTCTCATCTTCCACTACATGCCAAAACATACCAAAGAGGAGGTGAAAGTGGCATTCACCTCTTAGCCGCACAATGGGAGAAAATATTATGACCAACAAATCTTGAAACAAATAAACACCCAATACACACATTGTAATGAAATTACTTGGATAAATTTGAATATCAACAACAATAAAACATCGAAGGACACCAAATCAGTAGATATAGAATCGCAATATGCAAGTAGAATAACTTAGCCACTTCGAGGAGCAACCTCCAAACTATACAAAAAAACTCAAGTACTCAATATGATGATTACTACTCCTTACTACCACCTATATATACCATTCCTATGTTATGGCCAACACCAAGGCCAAACTACTAAACATATGAAAGCATAAATGAATAATATATGACAAGAAGAGAGATTATCCAAGTCGACACTACATATCTAATATAAGCTATAGGACTAAGGGCGTAACATGACCCTCCCCTTCGAAGCAACATTGTCCCTAATGTTGGTCAGCCATGTTAGAAGCACAAAGTGACTAAGAGGGGGCGTGAATTAGTTATATAAAAATTTAACTTCATTTACCATGTCATAGCATTCATCATACATAACCATATGTGAGCTTATTAGATGTGCATTAACCATTCACAAGATCATGAAACAAGAGAGAGAACACAAGACACAAAATATAAGTGGGAAACCCTCAAGGGGAAGAAAACCCATTGAAACCTCTGCTTATATTACACAAAACAAAGGACTTGCAAGAATATTACACATCAAGCAAGATTTGTTTAGTGAGACACCAATCCCACAAGGAACACCAACCCCTAATACCTTTGCTAATATTACTCATAACAAACAACTTTCATGAATATTACTCATCACAAAATATTTAAATGAATGATCACTGATGATATGTTGCTCACACAACTGATAATGATCCAAATTCATCTCCAAACACACCAAACCCTCTTCAAACTTCTCTCTCCCTAACTCGCTCAATTCTTCTTCTTCATGGGTTGAATAGGTCGATTTCCTTGCATATCTGATCCTCAATCTTATTTAGGTATTCATCACTTTTCTAGGCTTTTTCATTTACCCTTCTTAGCTCTTCTTCCTTCTTCTCTAGGTCACTCACATCCCCATGGCCACAACCAAATACAAATGACTAAACACGCTAGCTTATATACATGACACTATATCAAATAAATCCTATGTCTACCATGACCATATAGGTTGATCATCCCAACTAAAAACATAAAAAAACATATAAATTAACTCAAAGGACCCAAGTAGGTCGGTAAGGGTCAAAACAACACCATCAAGCTCCAAGACACTCAAATAAACTCAAAACAAGCTTTTCATCTCTTAACGAATGCAATATGATCTTTAAGGGCATACTCCAACTTTTTCGAGACAAAAGAAGCTCCACACATGTCATGAATGAGTCCTCATCATCTCTATCAATCTCAAGACGCATTAAAACATCCATCTTCACCATGAAACACACCAAGTTGCAAACAAACACGACTAGATCTTTAAACACCCAAAAATTAGTCCCAAAAAATGAATGAGTTCACATAACAAAATCATCATCAAAGCTCAAGTCATATACCATTAGAAAGGTATCTAAATCTAGTTTTTAGAACAACTCACTTTTTCCTCCAACTCATAGTGCAAGGCCTTCAACCACTCAAACTCAAACTACTCCAAACACCAAACGTGACTCAAGAACCAATCATGAGGAGTCAAGCTCCAAACATCTTCAAAGTAACTTAAAAATAAAAAAACATGGAACATATCAAGGACACTTTTACCAACATGTACAAGCACTAAGAAGCATATGCCACGTGGAGAAAATTGATCCAACACACATGTCCCTTCAAGCCTTCTTGATGGGCCTAATAGAGGCGATGAGGCTACTAGGGTTTCGACATGAAACCACATCATCCGATAAAACCAAAGCATCAAATACATCTTATCACATGTCTACATGTTATTCATGACCAAAAACAATAGCTACAACATGCATTTCAACCAAACTCATCTCAAACCAAAAGACTAGCTTTTAGCCCTTATAGGCCAAAATTGGTAGGGCTACTTTAGAGACATGTAACTCAATTTTTTTTCAAGCAACCCACCTAAAAAAATTCATGTATATCTAGCACATTTCCCAAGGATTCTAGAATAGTTCACTTTTCATCCTGGAACTTCTATCTCAGCTTTGAAACTATGAATTTCCACAAAACAGGGGTTTTCTCTCTCTCCCAAAACAACTAAAACACCAAATCACCACCAAAATGAGCTTGGAGGAATTCTCTACAACCCTGGTACATCACTTTTGCTTTTCATTATCATTTATAGTCCATACAATTCACTTATTCTAAGTCACTCTATTATGAGGGTTTAACTAGGGTTTTAGACCAACTTATCTTCTTAACAATAGTTCATAAAACCCTAACAACCAAATCAATCCATTATTTTTGCAAAATGGTCTTAGCTCAATGTAAAAACAACTCCCAAAGCATCGGGTCTCATGCAAATTCTATGAGAGGAGGCGAACATAACAAGTTTCAAAATCGAGCTAGTTTTGCCTTCTTCAAAACTTTGTTTTGCCAAAATCAACATAACTTGAGCAAATCTCTTCATATGACTTGGCCAATTTTGACCCAAAGCACCATGGCTATCTCCTTTAACTGACCTAAGCCTCATCTAAGATCAAAAAATATTGAAAATCATAATACGCCTGATATGCGACATCATAACACCTTTCCTATGCTTGGATAGGATCGCTCTCTGCTCTATCTCTCATGTCACCATGTTATGCACCATGCTCTGGTCAAGGAATAGGCCTAGAATGACATGACTCGACATGTATACAACTTATGAACTAACCATGATGACTTATTACGTACACTTAAACACTTCTTACACGTCATACTGACCATGTTTGGACTCATGACAACCTTATACAAGCTTTGAGTACGCATACCATGACCATGCCTACTAGACCATGCTCCAGAACATCATAAAGAACTCATCAAATAAGGATACTACCAATCAATCTTTAGACTTGACCTTGGTTTACATCTCATGCGGACTCGTATGACACCTCAACATCCTTTTCCATCAATGAAAACTACACACACATGGCTAACAAGTCCTGAGATCTTTGTTATAAATATGCTTCATCTTCCCATGATGCATCCTCAATATTCATATTCTTCCACTTGATTAGATACTCGGTAATGAATCTGGTCCTCAATATTTTGGTGCATGTTTGAAGAATACCTTCAAGTTCCAACACGATCCTTCCTTCCTCGTCCAATTCAAGAAGAAATGACTGGGTTGAAATGTGCTACCCGATGGATTTCTTCAAGCAAGAAACATGGAAGACTGGATGTATTTTACTTCCTTAAGGGAGTTTTAGCTTATATGCTACTATACCAATTTTCTGCAACACTTGGTAAGGACCATAGTATTTAGTCGCAAGCTTATTATCCTTCTTTTGTTGTGTTAAGGACGACCGCTTATATGGTTGCGTAATCGTACAAAACAAAGTCTCCCACTTCAAAGTGTCGCTCATTACGGTGTTGATCATCTTATTGCTTCATGCAATTTTGTGCCATTGCCAAATTCTCTCTAAGGCTAGAGAGTACCTCATGCACTCTCACCTGAGGTTTGACCTTCAAGCTAGAGATGAGTGATGGAGGATGGTACCCGCAAAGTGCCAGAAATGGAGACATTTTGGATGAAGTATGAAATGAAGTATTATACCACCATTATGTAAGTGGAAACCATTGCACCCAATGCTCATGTTTATTTGAAGTAAAACATCAAAGATACCCCTCCAAACATTTATTTACCACCTCATTTACCCATCTTACTAGGGATGATAAGATGAACTCTAGGCCATTGGGTACCTAAACAAGAGAACAAATCAATCTAAAAATTGCTTGTAAATATCGGAATCGTGATCACTTACTATAATTTTTGGTGTGCCATGGAGCGTTTGAATTGTGTCCATAAAAGAGATGATAACTGTACTAGTTATGAAAGGATGAGACAAGGCACAAAAATGGAGATACTTGGTAAGTCTATCCACTACGACCATGATGATGCTTTCCCCTTCTGATTTAGATAATCCTGTGATGAAATCCATAGATACCTCTTCCCATATCTCGCTAGGAATAGACAAGGGTTATAGGATACCTGGTGTCTTAATGGTCTCGCCATTATTACGTTGGCACACCAAACAATTTCATTTGTGCAGATAAGGGTCACCGATGCATCTATTTCTTGAGCGAGTGTATTAAGGGGTCTATCGAGAACGGGGAATGATTATTCACATAATCATTATGGATTAAAGACAGTACACAAAGAGAGTATCAATATGTGGTCTAACCTTAGTTGTCCTTGCATTAGTTAAAATTATCCCTTTGTGTCTCATACACATTGCACTCCCGACATCTTATTTGCATCTCACCATTTGGTACCTTGTTCATCCATCTGCTTGATCCACAACACATATTTTCACTTTGCATGGCCCATTACCATCCTTGGCCAATGCCATCGCCCATGGATTATGGTGTCGGTGTTAGGTTTTTCTTGGCTAATGTCATCACACATGAGAAATGACGTCATATATATACTTGCCACATCATGACATTTATAAAGGAATCTTGAATTTTAGGAACTACTATGTGCTCGCTCTTGCACCTAACTTCGCATCTGCTCGCTTAGCTCTTGGTTCATCTCGCACTTGGCTTGGATTGGATTGGACATTCTTCTTCTTGATTGGATTGCTTGCACTATTGGGTTGTCTATAGAGTCTAGGACAGAATGATGTTCCCTTCTCCACTTAATAATGATTCTCTCTCGGTGTGTTGCTTCTTTAGAGAGATAGATGCATCAATGACCACCCTACAAGTACATGTGATTTCTCTCTCTTTTCATTTTGCATAGATTAGTTCATTTCCTTCCCCATTTCTCTATGTTAGCTTAGTGTTACATGTACATTGATGTTAGTTAGCATAGTGCTCTTATTCATTATCAACTCCTTAGCTTCTCTTTATCTATATTTTAGTCATATTGTGCATGCTTGCCTTATCTATCATCGATCTATACCTCTTCTCACCCATCTACCGATATCTTAGTAATTTGCTCTCCTCTATCTTGATTACGGGCCTCAAGACCCCGAGTTGATCTAGTGTAGGGATTACCGCCTCTAGATATGCGACCCTAGCACTCGTCGAAGCCCCTTTAAATCTATCCATTACGTGCTAGTGTTGGCGTGTGTTTTGTCATTGATATCAAAGTAAGAAGATGAGAGTGATGTTAGTGTTGTTTGAGGTCCTTGATGTCAAATGAAGTAAGAAGCTTGAAGGTTGATTGGTAGTGTCATGCCAAGTTGAGTGTCTTGTTGAGATTTCATAGCGACTCATGGTGTCTTGAGGAGTGTAGTGACTGTAGGAGCGTGGTAGTGATTTGCAGAGGTATCGATGATGTTGTTGAGGTGTTACGAAGTGTGGAGAAGGTTCTTACAGGTGTGCAAGTGTGGCAAAGTGATGATGAGGCCAATTTTGGTTAAGAAAGGATGTTCAAGAGGCCTAATTAGGAGGCTTAGTCAACAAAATGAGTTATGTCATGATGAGGTGCGGCAAGTAATAATTGGTTATGAATTGTCGAGCACGAAGAACATGAGTATGAGGTGTTGAGACACTCACAAGTGTCTTATATTGTTGGTTCAAGTGTTAGAAATGGTTATTAGGTTTGTTCCTAGACCCAACTCTTAAGAAAGCATGCCCTAATGAAGTGGAGTCATCATTTATGAGTGCATTCGAGCAAAGGTGAGTATTGGAGATGTATTAACATGTTGATTCAGAGTTGTGGTCCAAATTTCGGGCGTAATGTTGAATATTTTGCAAGTTATGTCATTTTTACTCCTACCGAGTTTCTAGAAGTGAGATTTCAAGGTCGATTTGGATTGTTTGATGTTCATTGACATGTGTAAACTTTACATGGTGGTCTAAGCTCTTCATGGTAGTTGGGTAAAGGTCCTATGATGACATTGTTATGACCACCATCTTTGTTCAGACCATTTCATAATTTCGATAAAAATTACATGTGGGTCTATAAATTATCTCTCGTTGCTGAAAATTGATTATTATTTTACGAAAGGCTCTTTCTCATATTGTATAACCTTTCGACTAATAAAATCGTACTTTAAGAGGGCTTTTTTTTCACAACTTTTGGTGCAATTGTGAGGGTTTAACAAAATAGCGTGTCTACAAGGACAATATACGAAAAGAAAATCACGTAACTGTGACGAAGACTGAATATTCGAGATAAATGCAACTAAGCTCCGATTGATTGATCCTATACACGCCTAGGGCATTTTGGAAGGAAGAAAGATTCAGTGCAAACTTAGGGCAGAAGAGTTGGTGCAAATACATGGAAGAGGGGATGGATGGTATTACTGTTACTGAAGAAAACGATTTAAGCTTTGAGGACATGGGGTTGGATGCCCGCTTGATTCGAGCCCTCGCCAAAAGAATATTACAAAACCGACCCCTATCCAGCTTAAAGCCATCCCTTTAATTTTGGCGAGTTGCTCTGCATTATTTACTCATGTTCATGCTTTTGCTTTATACTGATACAGGCGAAAATATATTCGTGGGTAACGTGTTATTGATTTTTTTTTGGTTTGTGTGGTTGCTGTTTTCTCCAGGAAGGAAAAGATGTGGTGGCGAGGGCAAAAACTGGTTCTGGAAAGACATTTGCGTATCTTCTTCCCTTGCTTCAAAAATTGTTTTCATGCAGCAACACAGCTCAGAGTGGTTCGAGTGCATTCGTCCTTGTCCCAACCAGAGAGCTTTGCCAACAGGTACTGTTAACTCAATGTCCTGTCTCTTAGATCACACTGTAATTAACATTATATGATGCCAATGATATTGAGGATTCCAAATATATTAACATTATTGACATTCAGTGACCCTGAAAGTTATGTTTGCCTGTAGGCCTTTATCAAATTATAATTCTGATTGTTTCAGGTTTATATGGAGGTCTTTTCGCTGCTGGAGCACTGCAAAGGTTCTTGGAAAGTCGTTCAATTGACAAGCGGCATGTCCCTCTCGGACTTGGTAGCTTTTTCTTGTCCTATGGTTTGATGCATAACAAACGCAACTGCATCGCATAGATATTAAAATTAGATTTTGAAAATTGTTTAGAGTTTCCTACAGCATTCAAGATAAACTGCAACGATGTTTATCAATTTAGAATAGCACGGGTCATCCTATTAGTTCACGCATTATGATATTAAGCATTCTCGTGGATGGAGTACGTTCCCTTATGGTTAGCGTACGTCTTGGTTAAATTTTCTGATCCGGTACAATCAATTTAGCGCCAAGTGATATGTTATTTCCCTCTTTCTCTCTCTCCCCTCCTCTCTCTATGTTTTTTTATCATAAAGTGGTGTCATGCTAATAACCAAAAGAAAATCTGAAATTGCTTATGCCTTTCTCCACTTGCAGATGACTGCCATGGTTGGTCCCCAGACATTATAGTGGCAACACCATCTTGTATTGCGACTTGTATTGCAAAGAAAATTTTGAAAGTTTCGTCTATTCTAGAGTCACTTTCAACATTGGTTTTGGATGAGGTACTTTCCCAAATCCAATAACGGGTCGCTCATTAGAAATTATAAACTTTTTGGATATGGAAATTAAGTTTTGATTGGTAAGGATTGTGAATATAACTATTCTAGTTTAAAGAGTTAATAGAAACATTTGCAGCTATGCTTAATCCTGTGTACTATGACTTAGATGAATGTTTGCAGGAAAGCATTAATTGATGTGCCTCCATAACAAATGGCATGCTTCTTTCATTCTTGTGGATTAGGATGGATTAGGATGTCAATGGCATTCAAAAAATCATATTGTGTTTCTCTGTCCAAATTTGATGCCAATGGAATTCAAAAAAACATACTATATTTCTCTGTCCAAAGTTTCCTCAATCATGGGCTTTGGATACATTTCACTCTTTTTTCACTTCTAGTTTGGATAATGAACTGCGATTTTTCCCCACTAAGCTTGCTTTTCCAAGGGATATCACCATTGCTCTCAAATGCATAGATTGTACTTGTAAATAAATATTTGAATCTTAACAATTGGAAAGTCTAGGCATATCCTTCAGATGTATTATTCAAGCCGTAATATTAAATTATTCAAGAGCCATTAAATAGCCCAATGACATCCTACAAACAAAGAGGTCAAGTTACAACTAATATGCTCAAACAAGCACTAGTCAAAAACCTACATATGTGCATCCTAACTAATAGTTAGAATTGGCACTAACATATATTAACAATAGCTAATTAATTTAACCCAATTATCTTATGTAGCATAGAATGTTACATTATTACAAATGTATAAGCTAAATATTCTAACACCCTCCCTTACTGACTAAGTCAAAATGTTTTAGTCATTACTACAATAAAATTATTAAATCCGCATGTGAACTTAACCAAGATGTTGTCCCACTGCTACTGCAGCAATGTATCCAAATGTCGTTGTTGCCAATCCATCTCACCAGAGTACATGGGTGATAATCCTCTGCAACTGCCAAGCAAAGTAAGAAATGATCTTGAATATTGGCTTCACTGGATTCTATTGTATCCTGAAGTGTTGCCTTGTCTTCAATGTGTCATGTTTCACCTGTTTGTGTTAGAGTGATCAGTTCCAACAAAAACTTATACAATATCAAGACTAAACAACATGGTATATCCTTTCAGGTATATTCCTGTGTCGAGCTGCTGAAAGTCCAATGCTTACTGCTTTCCATGGTTGAAGAATTTTTGGGACATATACTATGCACAACATTCCCATGCCCTCTCTAGATGCTTCTTACACCAACCTTCACGAAAGCCTGCCATTCAAGTTTGACTCTTGTCTCTGCAACTATGCTAGGTGTCGATACCCTTGAAACAACAGTGAGAGCAAAATTTACCTGCTCTTCACCTTGCATCTTTGGTTTTCCTAATCTTGTATATTGCCATTTCAACAAGTTAGGCAATAGTCCTTTCCTTACATCTTTCACATCTTTCATCGTGTTATAGGGTCACTTTGTCCTCTTGTGTTGGCTTTCTTGATCTGACCATGAAGACTGAGCAACAGTTTCATCACTGCCGGATTCCTTCTTAGAATTTGACACCTCTGGTGCTTTCAACTTTGAACCTTGTTCAACACTAGTACTAGATCTTGTTCCTGAAACATTGTCAATAGAAACCGCTACACTACTTTCAGTAAATACACCATTATCGGAAAAGCTTGGTACTTTCTCATCAACAACATTCCTACTCACCACAATCCTGTATGTAGACACATCTAGTAACCTATACCCCTTAGTCGGCTCACAATAACCAACAAACATGCACACTTTCCCTGGTATAGAATTTGTGGATTTGAAAACACGAAAATTACCCACATCAGGGGTTTTACTAGACCATGCTTCTTCCAGTTTACATTCTTCAAGGCTTTTGTTTGACTTTAGTTGAGAAAATGCACAACTGTATTCACAAATTCTGCCCAATATTGATAAGGTACATACTGGCTATGTACCATATAACGTGCCATATCCATTATTATCCTGATTGCCTCTCTAGTATTCCACCGTGAGTAGTATAATGCAATTTTATATCTTCTTGCTTGTAGAATTCCTTGGATCGATCAAAAGTAAATTTTCCTCCATTAACTAATCCAAGAGCTTTTACATGTTTCCCTCCTTGTTTCTCTGCCATAGCTTTCCAAACAACAAAGTTAGAGAATCATTTTGACTTTCTATTTAGAAAACAAGCTCATAGTTTCCTAGAATAGTCATTTGTTATCAACAAGTAATACAAAGCCCTAGATCATCAAGGTTCCTGCATTGGACCATGCAAACCGGCATGTACCAAATCTAATGGTCCTTTGGCTCTCGGTTTCTTACCAATGTTTGATGGATGTCGAAATTGCTTTTGTATCTCACACCCTGAACATACATTCGACTCTTCTATATCTAGAAAAGCCCATTCACCATGTTAATCTCACAAAATGCGATAAATACTCGTAATTGAGGTGGTCAAACCTCCTATGTCAAAGTTCATAAGTGTTTTCAATCGCTGCTGGTTCATGTTCATTTGTTGTGTTAGGAACAACCAACTTATACAATCCTTTGTTACCAATATCAACATCAATAACTTTTTATTACGAAGATTACTAACCATGCATTTGTTTCCTTCAAACTCCACACAAAGGTTAGGATTTGCAACTATCACTTATTGAAGAAGATTATTATTCATATCGGGACAAATTGACCATTCTTGAAAGTGTGAGTAACAAAATTGTTCAATGCAATATGAACATCAACATATCTTCTTACATATGAATCCAACCATCCCCAAGGAAATTGATTCATCACAACTATTATCTTCAATGAAATTTACATACAAGTCTTTGTGACACATATAGTGTCGTGAAGCACCCGAGTCAAAATACCAAGATCTTGACTTTCTTTGAATGGTTCAATGTCGACTTCTTGATCCTTGTTCATTTTCATCACCATCATTTGTATATTGCGACTTTTTGGCTAGGTCATATTGTCTATTTGGACAGTGTCTTTTGAAATGCCCTAGCTTCTTGTAGTAGTGACATTTCCATTGTGACTTGTTACTGCTTTTGAAAGCCTCATCACTTGATTAATGGCTACCACTGGTGTGCCTTCTTGTAATGTCCCCTTTTTCGATATGAGAGCCTAAAAATGAACTTCTTGCCATTCCCTTTCCGTGGCAATGAAGTTGAGTGAGCTAGGGAAGGAATTGCACTTCCATTACATTTTTCTTTTCTAATTTTTAATGTTTTTCTTTAGTGTTCTTTTCATTTTAGCAGGTTGGCTGGCTTGGTGGATTTTAAAGGCCAAATAAAAGATTAAATAAGCCCAAAGGAGGTTGGTCATGCATGTTTGGTCTTTGGCACCAAGATTGGGGTATTTAAGGAATGTTATGACTTCATTTGCTGGACATCTACTTTGGTGAATTTATTCTAAATTGATCTTTGGGCTGATTGCTCTTAGTTCTCTCCACTTTTGGGCGAAAATCCAATTGTGTGGCTCTTTCCAAGAGGGACGAAAACCCTTCTTGTGGCTGGTTGGTGGACGGAAACCCTCCATCCTTGGTTGAAGTGAAGTCATATTTGCAGATTTGGGCATTGAAGGATAAAGGAAGTCATCTACAAACATTTGCATGCATTTATAAGCCTCTCCTAGTTGGAGCGACTTGTGTTAGAGTGTGATTGGGTGCCTTCTAGGGCACATAACTCATATTTTCTTTCATATTCAGATTTGCCATAATTTCTAAGGCTGGAATCTATTATATTTTGTGGAGTTTGGGGTTTGGAAACCCTCATTTCATAATTTTCTTTGAGCTGTACTTCTGCTGCTTTCAATTAATTTTCCAGCTGTGTTTTCAACCAAATTTCATATTGGAAAGTGGCATAAATATTTCCTAAAATATATATCTACATTTTGGTTGAGTTATTTGAAGAGTTTCAAGTGTTTTTCATTCATTTCTAGTTTGGTGTTATAAAAATCAGACTGCTGATTTTCAGCTGTCATAAATTTCAGTTTGCTGGTCCTAAAATCAGAATTAATATTATTGGGGTTTGTGTGATTTCCTTCTTTTTCAGTTGAAGTCCCAAAAAGGGACATTACAGTGGTATTAGAGCTCCGATCTTCCCAACCTAGGGTTTTCATGGAAGAGGGCAACAAGGGTTTTCTATACTATCAAAGAAGAAGGAAAGCGGATCAACCAAGAGAAGAGGATAATATGGCCAACCAAGATCCTCAAGAAGCCAAGTTCAATAAGTTTATTGCAGGTCAGGAGAGATTAGCGGATACAATGGATTTCCTTGCCCTATCTCTTCAAAGGATGATTGAACCTAGGGTTCAAAATGGAGATGGTAGCTCATCCGGAGCTAATAATGCACGATGACCTTTGGGATCAGCCCACAGATCAGCCACGAGGCCTTTTTTTCTTCCAAGAGAGGAAGCTATTCCGGATGTGGGAGCAAGGCCCTCTATGGGGCAAAGAGTTGTCACAAGCTATGAAGAATATATGGCTCTTCCGACTAATTACAGACTATCATTCATCCTAGATGTGCATAAAACTCAGACTTTGACTTAAATTTATTACATATAATAGAAGCTTGCATGAATGTTGAGGCACTTAACCAAATCTTCTCTGCCATGCTTCTCAACACACAGGTGCCTTCGACCTTCTCTCACCACACCTCAACATGCAGATCACTTCTTGTTTCATAACACATTCAAAAGAACAAAGCATTAAAGCTATTTAAAACTTATGAAACCTTTGCTAGACATGCGCCATTCTTCTACCAGGTGCTTCTCTCCTTCCAGACATTTCTCTCCTTCTAGGCGCACCTCCAAGGACTAGGCGTCTCTATTCAATGGCTGCTTACATTTGCAAAATCAGAACATGGCCATTCTGCTCTTGCCTTTCTGGCAAATCAGAACTTGGCACTTACGTTATTCTTCATGCCAAACACGCTCAACATCATCAAAAACACGCACACCTCATAGAATGGCAACTCTGTTTGGCTGCAATTCCCACCAGCCATGCCTCTCTCTGCACAACAAAAAAATCTGAAACTACGCCTCACATTGGTGCTTCACACACACAAACACTATAAGGTCTAGAAATATTTTAACAGCAATATTCCAGCCACACCAACGCTTCCCTTGCTTTGACAAGCAAACTAAAAATCATCAACACCTTCTTCTTGCCTGATTGAGTTTTCCTCTCTTTCTCTCACTGTCAAAGGTTTACCAAGAAAAGCTAAAACTAATTTCCCTTCAGGCAATTAGCCTGGCTTGCTTCCAGGCTCTTCATCATTTGATACCTTATATGCAAGGTATAGTCCTTGTACATTTGGGGTATTTTTCACGACTTCCTTTTCAGCATTGTTGTGGATCCATGTTTATGAAAAGTGAGAAGTAAATGGTGTAAGAGTTTTTTTCTCTTCCAATTATTGAGAAACAATATCATATCTGTTAGTGCAATGTTTTTGTGTTTGAACCGGTAGGATTTTATTTATTTATTATCTTGGGGTTGCTTACTCTATTGGAATTGTTTTAAATGCTATCATGTCTTATAATTAATTACCATTTCAAATTTTTTTGCTAGGGTATTATTTTATATATCACCTTATTCGTTTTTTAATTATAAACTTTTTAATTGTTTTTTATGTTTTTGTTTCAGCAAACTTTTAGTTTAATTTAAAGGCTACGAGCCAACAATAATCCAATTAACCACAAGTTCACAAAGGATGCTCTAATATTAGTCGGCATATATCTACTAGGCATGTGCACTATAGATGTGTAATACATATTGAATATAGAATAAGATATCCTATCAGATAGGCAAATCGATAGAATAGGTGTGCGTGCGCACGCGTGTGTGAAGGGACATATACGATAGGTCACATCCCTAGATGGTAACCCTTGATTAGCAAGGATGCTTAGTTATGTCTATAATACCAGTATCTTGATGCAACCATCTCAATGGGTATGGTTGTGGATGAAAAGCCTCTACCTTCACGATCTTCACTTGGATTGTGATGCAAAAAGCCGCTCATGCTTCTAATTGAATGCTTCATCCTCCTTCATTACCAAAATTCACATAGAGATGTATACTAGCTTCTCTTGTGCATTTGAATTACACTTTACTTCTTGCCGCTCATTCTTGGCAGTCATATTCTCCTTAGACAACCCTTCCTTTCTATTCTTGAGTTGATACTTGTGATGAATTGAATGCTTCATCTTTTTCATTACTGAAATTCACATAGAGATGTATACTAGCTTCTCTTCTGCATTTGAATTACACTTTACTTCTTGCTGCTAATTCTTGGCAGTCATATTGTCCTTAGACAACTCTTCCTTTCTATTTTGGGTTGAGACTTGTGATGAATTTTCCGACACTTCTCCTATTTATGCACATTACTGTTGCAATGATCACGATGATTATTAGAGAAATTCATTTTCTCTTTGGGCAGCAGTGACATTCATCTTGCCTGTTCATTTCTTGTCTTTCTTTTTAGTGCCTACTTCTTGACCAGCTTTGGAAATCCTCATTTATTGTCCCTTCTGATCCAACTTGATGCAGAGAACCCTCTTACATGCATCATCTATACTCTTAACATTGAAGAGTGCCAATTGCCTCTGAATGTGACTCTGCAGCTTCCAAGATATTTCACAACCATCCTTGGGCATCTTTGAGAGGTGTTCAACAAGACAGCTTTCTTTGGAATTCAGATGTATATTCTTGCAAATTTTGTCCTTGCCTTTGCCGGAATTATTGCCACCTTATTAATTTCTCTTTCTTGTGGATAAAATTGTAATATAATAAGCGCAATGATTCAATTTACCTCTCCCACTTTATTAAAGAATGATTTAACATTTTCAAAAGAATGTATAAGATCTTTTGTTGGTCACTGAAACCTTGAATCCCAAAGTAGCCTTAGAGCTGCTTTAACTAATTCTTGAGCTTTTAGGTGTTGAATTGAATCTCACAGGGACAAATTTCCACCTTTGATTCTGCAATGAAGGGTGGGGCTGTACCTAAAGCCTCTCCTTTGGCCTATTTTTCCATAGAACTCATCTCATTTCCTTATTCATCTTTGAAACCGTGCCTCATATTCATCCTCTCCTCCTGCTGCCATGATTACAAGAAGCGATTTGCTCCTTGTTCCGATTTTGGGCTTGCATGGTTCCAATTCTTCTTTCCTACAGCCTTTTTCACCGGTTCAAAGGCACACTATTCCTATGCTCCTATAATGCTAAGAAAAGAGATTTTGATACCAAATTCTAATGAAATGTTTGAACACAATTTTGAAATGCTGAAATGCTGAAATGAACCGCTGAATTGAAAACTTCTTTTCTACTGCAGAAAATACTGGAATAAATTATGCAATGAAAATCTAAAACATCACACACATGAGAGACCAGATTTATTTCGCGAAAATCCTCCTTAGGCTTCCTAGATTTTGCAGATTGACTTAAAGGGGATTTCTTATTGAAGGGACCCTTGGCAAAAGGTTCCAATAACTTGGAAGGGCAACTAAATTGTCCAGTTGCACTCCCAATAGAACTACTTGCCTCAACCCCCCTCACATTTGTACTTGAAGACTCATACTCAACCCCCATAGGCTCTTGCTCTCCCTCTTCATCTCTCATGTTATCGAAGCAAAGCTCATGGTGACATTGCAAATATAAAATTCATCGTTTAAAAGTAAATTTATTATTTTACTAAAAATAATTTAAATTTTGCAATGGCTCAAGACAAGAGGACTTTCTTTTTGTTTTTCTTGCTTCAAGTTGCATGATGCGCTGAAGCAGAGGATACCCAAAATCGACCTTCATCAAACAAGGATTTCACTTTTGTTTTTCTTACTTCAGGTCGCATGAAGCGCCAAAGCAAAGGATATGCAAAATATGAAATCCTAATTTGACTAGTATTAAACTATTAATCAATAATCAACTATTTAAAATTTTAATCCATATGCAAATTTGCAAATAAATATTTCAAAATAATTTAATAAATAAATTTAAAAATAGTAAAATAATGAATATAAAGTTTAAATTTTAAAACTTTAAAATTACAAATGTGTTAAATGAAAACACCTAAATGCTGTTTTTGTGGTTGTGCAGCTGCTGTTTTCAATGAAAAGTTAAAAACAACAGTTCAACAACTCTAAAATCAACATTTTAATTAATTTATTGAACAATTTTGATCTAAATTGAAATAAAAATTAAAAACTAACTATGAAGTATGAAGGGCCATGGGTCATGGCTTATCTTGAAGGCTTGATGAACGTGTTGAAAACTTGAAACTTGAACGGTTGATCAATGAAGACTTGGCACTTGCTCTAACTCTTGTTGGTAATGCTCTCACTCTTGCTTGCTAATGCTTTCACTCTTGCTTTGAATTTTTGATAGTGATTTGGTGTGAGGTTGTGAGGCTTATTTATACTTTTGTTTTGGATTGCTTTGGGGATGGGTGTGGCCATTTAAGTATTAGAGTTAGGGTTAGGGGCCAAAAATTCTAAATAAAATTGGTTAAAAAAACACTTCTTGAAATGAGTATGATGTGGGGGACGGTTGGGTGTCTTCGAGACCTGTTGAGAGACTTGCGAAATTCCTTGAGATGTCCCTAAGTCCCTACAAAGTCCCCAAATTGGGGGCACGTCTCAAATTTGTCCCCTCCGTGAGGGTAACGTTTCGAAGACGTGCCCCTCTTGCTGTTGGCGGTGGGGGGATGTTTCCCAGCTGTCCCCAAGTCTCGAGGGCATCACCCACTCATGGGATTTCACTTTCTTGGGGGGGACACATCCCCGTGAACACTAGAAATATCTTCCTTAGAAATACACTTTGAAGAGCATTTACTATATTTGAACTTTGAAGTATCTCTTAAGGATACATGGTCTTTGTTGGTTCATTTTTCCCTACAGTCTAGAACAAGTTCATCTCCTCTTCAAAGAATGCCTGCAATCTAGGACACATTGTCTGGACCATATATTGGGCATCACCAAATTTCAGGATGTAATGCAAAGCTTATTCTGTAAAATTACAGCCGAATTATCAATTAACTATATTCATTACCCAATTAGTTTTTCCATCAACTGGTACAATGTTTAGATCACCAATAATCAAATGGAATGTGCAAAACAAGTACTTGGTGGTCTTTATCTGGCATGTTCGCTTTGCATCTCTTCCACTTTGTTTTGGTCCTATGGTATTAGGCAAATTGTGATGCATCTTGTATAGCTTTCAAGTTGTTTATAGACAGCAGATGGAGCTTTTTAGTACTTGTTTTTTCTACATCATTTCATATTTATGGTGAGGCTAATAGTTGAAAATTTTCTCTATAGTTTCCTCTTAATACATATCACTGCTATGAAATTATTTTACTGAACAAATCGATTTGATAACCTTCTAAAGATTTTTGCTCCTCACTCTCTTTTATCCAGGCAGATCTTCTTTTATCATATGGGTATGAAGATGACCTCAGATCATTGGTTCCTCATATTCCGCCGTTGTCAATGCCTTCTGATGTCTGCAACTACCAGGTTTGTTTCATATTAATAATTTATCATTCGATTGTTTTGTATTCAACTATGAGAATGTGTTCTTGAACTGTTCTTCATGTAACTGGTCTAAATCTACTGAATTTCTCTGTAATAACTTTAGGGAGTTCCAGCAGTAATATTAAAGTAGGAAATATTTTAATTTCAACAGATGAATGTGTGTGTCGAAATTTTGACTTAAGCATTTATTGTTTTTACCAATCAGCCATGTCTTTATCACTGCCTGGTTTTTCTCAAGCATTTGTATGAGGAATATTGAGCTCTTCTGCTTTAGCTGCATTTTAATTCCGGTAAGGACCTATCTTTCCACGATGATGAAGTTTAGGAAACATGTTTTCCAAAGTTGTTGGGAATACTTTGGCTGGGAGATCTGGTTGTCACTTTACAACTCCAACAAAAATTAGTCATTGCTCTGTGTGGCAAGTTGTCTGTAGAGATTACTGTGATTTAGTAACGGGAGGATGACCCTTCTGTCCCGTTGTCTGTTATGAATGGTTCATGCTATCTCATTTCTTCAGTCTTGTTTTGAAATTTAAAAAATTCTTATTAACTGCTATGTTATAATGCTTTAGCTTATAATGTTCTTCAAATTCAACAGAAATGACTAACTGAGCATATGCAAATGGGCATTATTTCATTTTTATTTTCAAGTTATAAATCCTATTCTATAAGACCCCATCTGCATTTGAAGCTCAACTCAAACCACAAAACTCCAATTATTATACATTTAATAGAGTAAGTAGGGGAAAGGACCCCATATCTGTGTATGTACCAGAACATGTACATTTGATCTCCCCAAAACTTGCTCATAAAAGTACAAATAATTGTTCAACTTTTATTCAGAGATAGTTTTTAAGAGCCAGCCAAAATGTGACACATAGGATGCATGGCTATTGGTATGCATGGCTATTGGTACCTTTTTCAAATGCCTTATGCCAACTACCTTTGTATTAAATTAATTTAAAATATACTTTTCCCTCCAATTAAACACGCGAAATGAAAATGGTGATGTGGCCCTATCATAAGCTACACAGTGATATTATTTTTTGTGCCAACGAAGGACCTACATGGCTACGCACATCTGTAAAGTTAAGGTGCACAGTTATAGGACCCTCTTCCCTAGTTCGTGGTTTCTGTCATTGTTAGAGTCACTGAATATTTTTGCATTTTTGTTCTTCACACCTTTACAGAACCCTCTTCTATAGGGTTGAACATTTTCCTTAACCCAAAAGGTTTAGGGTAAAACAACTCAACATCTAATGGACTACATATGTCTGTTATATATGATCTTACGCTGAAAACTTCTGTCACTTGATAGGAAAAATTTGACTATCATATTATTATTCTAAATCCAATTGTCAAATAATTATAGTTAGAGAAATAGTTGAGTAGAAAAGATGACAATAGCAACTCACCAGACTCCATGCATCGACATGTCGTTGTTATCCTATCCCCTCATAGAGCAAAAAAATTGATTAGATATACATCTATGTTTACAGGTTACTTCCCTATAGAAACACACATAGATGAACCTCACCATTGACTGAAACGCTTCCTTGTTTTCCCATAATTACCTGCCACTTGCTTGAAACAAGAACCATTGATTCAAATTAGGTCTTGAAACACGACCTACCAATATCAGAAAAGTATTGCCACTTGCAGTACGGTGATATCAAGATAGAGCACTATAAACTGTTAGAACTTGGATTAATTATTCCACAAACGAGTTTAGTTTAGGGTAATGGGACATCATCTTCCTTGACCAAGTCCATTCACTATGATTGACAAGTCAGGTGTTTTTAACTCAACTTTTGAACCTTCAGCAAGAGAGTCATCAATAGTAGATATTGACATGTCGATTGACCATTTTATTGATTTGTGGAAACCGTGAAAATTTATTCCGTATATATAAATTTCACATGAAACTCCCTGAGCACACATTAAACAGTAGGTATCTCAATGGCCTTAGGGTATGTTACTTGCAAACTCTAATGTGCCCCTGTTTTGACAGCTACCAAAATTGCAAATACTGAATGTGAGAATTAAGTGCAAAGTCTCATGATCTGTATTGTCCCCTTTTTTAAATTAGAAACACTTAATAATATTTTTAAGTTGAGCCCAAATAACTCTCTATTTATGGGCTATCTTAATAATATTATTATTAAAATAAAATGTATTTTTAAATACTAAAGCAGAAAGAAGACCTTTAGCCTATTTTCATTATTTTCAATTGGCTAAAAGGGGAAGTAAGTTAATAATTTAATTTTAAGTGCTAAAGTAATTTTAATTATTGGCACTTCAATTAAATTATTAAAAAGAGGGAAAAGTGCATTTAATTAATTATTTTTAAATGCCCAAGTGGAGCGACCCAAAAGGAGAACTAAAAAGGGGAAAAGTAAATGTTTAAAAAGAAATAAAGTATCCCACATGGAGCGCTCCACAAGGAAAAGGAAGAAAAAGGCTATAAAGGTAAATGTTGGGGCTCATTTGTAGGCATCATCAGGTGAATTTGATACTTCTCTTTTGGAAATTGGAGCATTGAGCTCTCATTTTCAGCCTTTGAGGATGAAAACCCTCATTGGATCCTATTGAGGACGAAAAACCTTCAATAGCCACAACACTTGGGGACGAAAACCCTCATTTGTTGCATTGGTGGCTTCATCCGGAAGTCACAAGTGAGCTTCATATTTAGAATTTCAGAACAAGGGCTTCTAGCCGTGCTAGGTCACAAATTCTAGCTAGGGCATGCTTGTTGGGGCCGCCTCACTCATTTCTAACTTGGGTGACCCATTTGGAGATTTTTGGGATCACTTTCAGTGGGTTTCTATGGTTGGAAAAATATGAACTTAATTTTGTTTGATAGCTGCCATTTTTGTGGTCATTTTGAGCTATCATTTGCATTGTATCTCCAAGTATTTCTGAAGATATGGATTTTTGAAGTTTCAGCTATTTTTGGACAATAATTAATTCCAGCAGTCTATATTTTGTTGTTGAAGCATTTATCTTGCATTATTTCATCAAGGGTTTCAAGTTGATGATATATTTATGAAGATTTGTGTGTGAGAAATACTAAAATCTGAATTTTACCTAGGTCGCTTAGGGTTTTGGGACCTAAAACAGGTCACTGCCCTAATTTTTGCATAAAATCAGATTGCTGTCATAAACTTTCAGGTTTATACATGTGGCTGTCATAAATTCCAGCAATGTTCCATTAGGGTTTTGGGGAAAATCCAAATTCCTCAAATTTGAGCCCAAAAGGGACATTACATGATCAACATAAAGACAACTCCACACAAGAACACAAGAATACAAGAACACCATAGTATGAAGAGTTTCTTCTAGGGCACTAAACAAAAGAATACTCAATAATGTGATGTACAATGATCGGATGGATATAGCTGGATGTGTAGCCCCTTTATTTATACATCTATTCTTAAGATAGAGTGGGGAGAGCCAACACTCTATGCCCCACATCCCAACAGAAGTTACCCAAATGTATACCACAAGATAGGTAACTCGATTGGGCTGATACGATGTGGATTATTCACCTGAAGTTTCCTCCTTAAACAACTTAGAGGGCTTAAAAGATGGAATGTACTTGCTAAGGCTTCTTGGGAGGAGGAATTTACTTGCCATTCCCCTAATGGTCGCTCCAAAATCTGGAGCAAGTCTCTCAATTTGACGAACTTTGCCTCAATAAGTGGTTTCATGAAGATGTGAAATTGGAAATCCATCATCCCCTTCGAAATGCACTATGAATATAATGTTGATGAATTTCAATATCCTTCATTTTGGCAAACACAACTAGGTTATGAGCAACATGAACAACACCCTTGTAACCATTATAGAATGTGGTTGGACATTCCTATGGTAGTCTAAGCTCAGTCAACAACTTTCCCTATGCCGACTCATGTGTTGCATTTGTATTTAAGTGTTTCCCTTTCCTCCTGTTCCTACAATATTGAATAACTGATCAAACTGTTGATGCTAACCAGTTCAGTTCTAAGGAAGAACAATAATTTTCATAACTCAGTAGAACTTCTCTACATTTGGGTGAAGGAAGGTAAAACCTTCTTTATATTAAAGGACAACCACCGTGTGCGCAGAACAAAGAATTCCATTTTTCACTTTATTTGGGAAACAAAATCAAGTTGAGTTGCTTGACCCTTCAGCTGTGATCTCATGGCCGTATCCATTACATAATAGGATCATCCATAGCTCAAAAAATCATTATTGGCAATTTCTTGGCAGGCCAAAATCTGACTCTGAAATTTGGAATCAACAATTTATCGGCATTAAGCGACAACTTTAGCACTCCTTTTAAAAACTATAAATTTATAAAATAAACTTAAATTAAATGCAAAACACGATATTCAAAATCCTAGTAGGCTTTAAGAGTGGAAACCACGGAAAACTTGGGGGCAAATATTGCCGTCAAATCGTGGAGGAAAAATTGTTGAAAAACGCTTTGAAATGACCTTTTCTTTTCAGTTTGGAATTTATATACTTTGCATGGCGATTTTCAAGGCGGTTTTTGGCATTTTTTCACAAGTTTTATTGCCAAAAATTGCCAAAAAAGAAATCACAATTTTTCAGGGTATTAATCATTTTTCTTATGTGTCACGATTAATCACGATTTATCTCCTATAAATCGCGATTTTTAAAATAGAGGGATCATCATAGATAGGTCGCCCTCATGGACAAGTCGGCATGTTGATCGATGTAAGGTCATAGTGTTAGGTAAAACTTAGTTTAGTAAGTAATTATGCATTGTAATTATGTTTTTACATTGGCCATAGTTACCATGGGTAATTAGTTTGTCACTTAAGTAATTTGGGGGTTAATTGTTAGTTATATGATTTATTTTTTAAAACCATATTTATTGTTTTATATTCATTCACGTATATATTTTGGTGGGTGGTTTACCCCGTAAAATCAACAAGATTATGTCTGTACATGGTTGTCCAATATGTATAAATATTGCAACCATCATATGCTCGTAGTATGGATTTTCCCGATTAATAAAACTACAACACGTTACTTCCTATTTACTCCAACATTTGGTATTAGAGCTGGTTGGAGCTTGCACAATTAAGAAAATGTTGTAGGAGAGATTGCAGAAGTGTGTGAGAAGGCTTGAGAAGAAACCGCCCCGGGAGGGCTTGTGCTGCCTCCAACAACCTCCCAACTCCACCCTTACATCCCCACAATCTGCTTCTACATTTCCAAGCAAAAGTATTGCAATTTGTTTTTGCACTAGTGCCTCTTGCACCAGGCAGATCGTTTGCATTCTGAAAAAATCAGAAAAAAATACACAAGGTGTTTAATACTGCACGAGTCTTTGTGGGCCCCACGAGTTGTAAAAATTATGTGAAGATTAAAACAAATATGCTCTTGATAATAGAGTGAGAAAATCAGCATTGAGACTCTGGCCTAACTCCCCTACCAAGTTCGGGAGCAAGTTGGAGTGGATCAAGCGAGTTGATCTTCAAACCCACCGAGTGGGAATCAAGTTGCATGGTGAGTTAATTGGTGAGTTGGGGGTCTTGCTAATACTTTGCAAACCGAGCGAGCCAAGGTTGGACGACTAAGTTGCATTGGGCCATATCATTGCGCAAAGAAAGAGTTGTTAATTGAGGCCGAGTCATGTGAGCTTGTCATGAGCTACAAATCAAGCCCGCATCCCTTGCCTCCCACCAAGTTGAAACTTGTTGTGCATTGGTTTGGACATTGTAAGGAGAGCCCACGAGTGGGCATGCACGTAAAGTAGTCGAGCTAGACAGAGAGCCCATTGAGCTCGCACCGTGCTTAGCCTTGACCAAATCCTGCACACAGAGCCGAGCTCCTTCTTCAAACAAGCATAACCTGCATCAAAAGTGGTAGAAATAAACACGACAGGACAAATAATCCAAAGCTAAAGCAATATAGCGACGGCGAATAAATTTGCATACGAAGCGGATCTGGTTTACCCAAAATCCCTAAGCGGCATACTCTTCCCACGTAGCGCCATGTGGACCCCCGGAAGGTGCCACTTTTTCCTTTCCAAGAGAAGTCAACCTTTCAAGTGTTTTAATATAGCTTCCTTCATTTAATTGGCCATGCACTATATGTACTTTTGTGGCTAGCCGGAAGATTTTGGGTAGGGCAAGTTACGCGGTTGACACCCCCAACCCACCCCCTTTTACTATTTTGAAACTTGGAGGCAATTTTAGCGGAACTGCCAAATATAGCATCCTAAAAGCTCATAAACCCCTTGGTTACCGCTAAGCCCCCAAATTTGGCAACAAAAACACTATTTTTGGGCAATTTTTCTCTCCCACATAGCTTAGAAATTGATTCTGAGCAACTTTTGTAAAAGGAAGGGTGCCCAAAAGGGTCTATTTCAGCAGTTTTGCTGTTTTTCAGTAGTTGAGCTATTTTGAGCTCCGGAGGCCACCGGGGTGTTAGGTATTTATTAATTAGTGCTCATGGTTATTAGTTAGTTATGTTGGTAAAATGTAAAAAGTAAATAGTCTTATGTAAATGAGTTGTTGAATAACAACTCATATTGTTATATTTGTTTTACTCGTAATATTATAAATGGGTTATCAATTTCCTAGTTTAGAGGAGGTAGTTGTCTTACCTCCATGGCTGTATAATAGCCATTGTATTGTGAATTTGTGATTGAAATGATATACAAATGTTATATTGTTTTGTGTTTATTCCTGTGCAAAACTGGTGTGTCTTCTTCATTCGGTATCATAGCGAAATTTGATCCTTTGCAATGGAATTCTAAGGATAATGAGGGACAACTGCATTTGTCCCTGTGCATGGTGAAACTATTGTAGTGAGACCTCTAAATGCTTAGTGCGCAGTCCATTCTGATCTCTGGAAAAGGACACAATACGTGGAGCTTGTGTTCAGACATTCATCTGTGAGAAAGAAGCGGTTATATCCTCATTCTCCCGACGACAAAAGTTGGAACGCTTGAATAAAAGACTTGGGAGTTGGGTGTTTTTCGTTTCAACGTCCCTGGGATCTGCAGATTGATAGATCAAAGGAATTGATATCTTCATTTCTAATCTCCTTCTTCCACATGTTCCATTGTGCAATTATTATTGGTCACAAAGAGTTCACAGACCTGCTGGTACATCACAGTCGCCACTCAATAACCAAGATCGCGCAAAATTTAGCTTGTAGCCGTGAGAACAAAGTCTATGAACTTACACGTACTGCTCAAAGGTGATTCCACAAAGATTTGGATTGAATAACAGAGCCTAAGTTCCTCACCCCAGATTCTATGCCATTTGTGCCACGTTGCATAGACTAAGACAATTATATTAAAAAGCCATACAAATAGTTGCAAATGTCTTCATGTGCATGCAACTATCTCCATTCGACTGGCCACGTATCTCTTTGTACCTTCAACATACGTTGCCCACAACTACCATTGACCGATTAAGGCCATAAAGCTGGTTATGGTTCAATTTTAGTCCATTTTAAAAGTTTGTAAGTGTCATTTTATTGTAGAGAATGTTGGTTTGGGTCTATAGATTAATGTGTCCTAGGTCTAAATAGCCCTAGGATATAATAGGGGGTCTATAATATGTCATTCATGTTTATTTAAATTGAAGAGAAGTATGCATCTAGTCTTTTTTTGTCGTATGTTATGTGCTTTTTCGGTCAAAGTTAAAAATAAGTTTTTTTGGGTCTACACCATAGTAATAGTTTGGATGTTATTTAAAAAGTAATGTTATATTATTATTGTTCCATAGTTGTTGGATAGCTTATTGGAAAATAGAGTTTGTAAGGTTGTCAAATTGTCAAATCAGTCCTCCAAGTGTCGTTAAAAGAGTAAAAAAGTCAAATGGTTTTTGTTGTCAAGAGTTGGTCATTGTAAAAATCCGATTTTTTTGCCTTACGGATGCATTTTCGATGGAATCCGACGTCTATTTAAGGCATGTTTTTGAGCTTCATGGTCACATTCCGTTGAGGTAGAACATCATTAATCGGAGGCCGGAGGATACACGGAGGATCGATGACAATTGGCGTCCTCTTGTCAATCACCACCAACGAGGCCGCGCATATTGATTTGGTGATGTGTGTGTGTTTATTTCATTTGATTTCAGTGTGGTGTTTTTAGAATAATGTGTTATGGAAACTTCACATTGTGGGGGAAATAACACAATGCTTCAGTTTGTATGTGTGGAATGATATGTTTGCACTATGATGGATTCGATATGTAATCTCTTGAAGAGCAACTATGATGAGAGCCGAAGGATGCACTGACACATCGCGATATGGTTGTAGGTAAACCATTTGAAAACCTTCACCCCTTTGTGGTTTGTGGTCAACCACTGGAAAACCACCTTACTCTCGGTTTTTGGTTAACCGAAGGAAAACCAACTTTTGGTTTGTGATCATCCAAAGGAAAATCACATGGCGAAATCAAGTGTAGTGTAAAATCGACGTTGTCCCCATGTTAGCACTAAGGGGGAATGTTAAGAATTTATTAATTAGTGCTCATGGTTATTAGTTAGTTATGTTGGTAAAATGTAAAAAGTAAATAGTCTTATGGAAAAGAGTTGTTGAATAACAATTCATATTGTTATATTTGGTTTACTCGTAATATTATAAACGGGTTATTAGTTTCCTAGTTTATAGGAGGTAGTTTTCCTACCTCCATGGCTATATAATAGCCATTGTATTGTGATTGAAATGATATATGAATATTATATTGTTTTTGTCTATTCCCTGCAAAACCGGTGTGTCTTCTACATAGGGTCCCGAAAAACAATTTCTTTTGCCTGCCATTCAATTTTTCTGCACAAACGGTTGTAATATTATATTTTCAGTGTATTATTGCATTGTTTTGTGCTAACGTGCCCTCCAGTTGGGAAAATTCTAACCAACCACTATGGCAAACAATGCTCCGAAATTCTTCTTGCTTGACGCTTTACCTGCTCCAAGTGATGATAATCTTAGTTACCACATTCGGTGGATTTTATTGAATAAAATCAAAAATTGCCAAATTTCATCATTCGAATAAAATACGTTTAAATTCGCGAATTAAATCCTACAGATTCAATGATTGGCCACCATTTTTTATTGGTTCAAATTCATTAAGGATTTTGGATAAAAATCGTCACTATTTCCTTCACTGCAAAAGATTGGCCGCCATGCCCTAAACCTGCGACTCTTCACTTCGTGCCCTCACTGTGTTCCGTATGACTATTTCCTTCATTCTGCATAGGTGTGGTGTTGGAGGAGGCAATGTGTTGGATTAGCTGGAGGCTCGAGGTTGAACGAGATGGGCATGCGAAGCTGCATTAAAATTTCACGGAAAGTTTTAACCTTCCGCTGTTTTTTGTTAGTTTATTCTATATATTCTCGACCATTTATTTTTTAAATCCTATCATTTTACAAAGAAATATACCTTTATTAATACGACAATATCAAATGACACACTTAAGATTATTTCTATATTAAAACTAAAAGTTTAACATTACGGATTATTTAAACTTATAACTTTGATAAAACATTTTTGATTTCTTTAAACTTTATATTATAATATATTATACTATATTAATATGTTATAATTAAAATAGTAAATTAATTTGATTTTATTATGCTAATAGTTTTTATTTTACATATATAAGTGTTTTTTAAATACAATTTTATGATTTACTATTTTAGATTATAGAAAATAATATATTTTTATTGTATAAATTTTATTTTATTATTTAATTTTAATATTTTAAGTTTATGATATTATTTTTTAGACCTATTTTCTGTATGATTTTTAAAAAAAATGTGAGTTATTTTTTTGTTTTCAAATATTTAATTTAAAAAATAAGTATATATTTTAGTCGAATTTAATCACGAATTTTATTGTTAATGTTTTAGTGACGAATTTTGTCCTTGGCGAATTCAAACACGAATTTGAATGTGGTGACTAAGGTGATTTGGTGTGGAAGACCAAAATTCGAACTCAACTCGAGTTTGAAGAAATTTGGCGGTTGTAAATGGTTCAACAACCAGATCAGTAGATGATGCAACCCAACGACGTCAATTTGATAGGGCCAATCAGAAGGCCAAGTTGATAATCTTGTTCGCAGTGTTCGATGACATGCAACCCCACATTCGAGATGCCAAAACAACCAAAGAAGTGTGGGACAAGTTGAGCACAATGTACGAGGCCCAAAACAAGAACACAATATTGAATTTGTAGTCAGTTGCTTACACTAAAATTCAAGCCTAATGAGAAAGTGGAGGCTTTCTTATGGAGAGTTGCAAAATTAAGGGCTTCATTGCTAGCCTTGGGAGAGGAGGTTTCTGATGCAACTCATGTGCCCATTGTTTTGAGAGCACTTCCTCCCTCTTACCACATTTTTGTGATGACAATCAATTTGTCGATCACACCATCGATTTGAGAACTCAAGCGAATTTGCTGCCGCAAGAAGAGGCACTATATAACAAAGATGAAGAAGAAGAGCAAACACTATCTTCTCATCATAAAAAGGAAGGGCAAAGCACAATCTTCCCAAAAGTCCCAAAAACAACATCAACAAGGGGACAAGCAAAAGAAGAAATGTCCTATCTGCAAAATGAGGACATGAGTTGAAAGATTGTTGGTACAACACATACAAGAAAGGTTCATCGAGCAATTCCGGACCTCAAAATCAACAATCACAATAAGGACAATCACACTACAAGCAAGGGCAGAAGAAGGGGAACTGGCGAAAGAAACCCCATCAACAAGGAAATGTAGTTGAGCAAGAAGACCATTTAGATGATGAGGACTTCTTGTACACTTGCCCATTCTAGTGAAGCAACCACGTCATCTAGTGCAATCTGGTATGTTGATTCGGGAGCCACTCGACACATGACCAGATGCAGAGATTGGTTCACCACTATACGAGACACACCCTCCAAAAATCATGTTTCATTGGGGATGACTCTTCCTACATAGTCCAAGGTATTGGAAACATTACTCTTCCTCTTGGTTCATGAAATTGTAGGTTATCAGATGTCTTGTATGTCCCTGGTTTGATGAAGAACTTACTATTAGTTAGTCAACTTCTAGATCATAATCTGAAGATTGATTTTGATAGTCATTCCGGTAAGAAAATGTGTTTGATTCGAGATAAATCCAAAGGCTCGAAAATTGTTGCAAAAGCCTCAAATGTGGGACGAATGTTCTAGCTTGATTTTGTCCATAGGGATGATCAGGCACTAGTGGCTAAGAATACTTCTTCTGCACAATTGTGGCATCGAAGACTTGGTCACATCAGTTTTGGATATCTCGATACACTTCAGTACAATATGGTGAGAGGCTTGCCATCTCTCAAAAAGGATACATGTAAGTGTCCTAACTGCCTCGTAGGAAAACAACACGAGCTTTATTCCGGAAGAGTATTTCTTGAGTTGCAGAAGTAAGCTTTATTTGGTTCATACCAATCTTTGCGGTCCGATGCAACCTAGTCATTCTGGATTTCAGTATTTTATGCTTTGTGTTGATGATTATTTAAGAAAAAATGTGGATTTTTTGTCTTCATAACAAAAGTGAAGCTTTTGAGAACTTCAAGAAGTTCAAAGTGGTTGTTGAGAACGAAACTGGTCGCCATATCAAATCTCTCCGCTCAGATCGAGGGGGAATTCACCAATAATGAGTTCAAAGCCTATCTGGAAGCTCATGGGATTCGTCGACAAATGCCTCCTCCACATACACCGCAACAAAATGGTGTTGTTGAGAGAAGGAACCGTACTATCATGGAGATGGTGCGTTGTATGATCAATGATTTTGGACTAACGAAGACATTCTAGGCCGAAGCAACGAAAACCGACAATATATTTGTTGAACAGAGTGCCCATAGTTGCTCTTGATGAAGTAACACCACATGAGGCATGGTTGAATCGGAAGCCATCCATTGCACAAAGTATTTGGGTGCAAAGCCAACATGCACATACCCAAGTAGAAAAGAAAGAAGTTGGACATGAAATTAGAGAAACTCATCTTCATTGGCTACAGTGAAGAGGCTCTTGGGTACAGATTGATGGATCCAAAGACCGGAAAGTCTACACCAACAGAGATGTTGAGTTCTTTGAGAAGAAAGAAGTTGAGGCTCCTTCCATAGACTCACCTGATGTAGATAACACACTTGTTGTGAAAATAGAAGCAGATGTTCCCATTGATGATGACAATGATGATGAGGATGATGGTGATGATCAAACATGACCACAACCCATGGGAACAATATAGTGTATGCCCAAGTGGTATACAAACATGATTTGAGATGCTAAGTTGGATGCTCCTTCAAACACATCCACCACTGGACCATAGACTCATAGTAAAGCTCGAGAAGAGGTAAATTTTGCTTTGATAAGTAGTGTTATTGACTCTGTTAAGCTCTCTATTGTCCAGAAGCCCAACAATCAAAAGCTTGGAAAGATGCCATGGATGCTTGAGTATCGATCGTGATGGAAAACAACACACTGGGACCTTGTCAATCTTCCACGAGGGTAGAAGCCCATTGGTTGCAAATGGATATTCAAAACAAAGTACAAAGCAGATGGGACTATAGACAATTACAAAGCAAGACTGGTAACAAAGGGGTATACACAAAAGGAAGGCATAAACTATGAGGAGACATTTGCTCCCACAACTAAGATCAAAACGATTAGGATGATCCTTGCCCTAGGCTGTTCGGTTTGGTTGGAAAGTCCATCGAGATAGGCGTGAAAAATGCCTTTCTGAATGGACATCTATAGGAGGAAGTCTACATGACTCAACCTTGAGTACTTTGACGTACTTGGATTAGAAACAAAGGTATGTAGACTCAAAAATCTTTGTATGGCCTTAAACAAGCACCCCGGATTGGTACATCGAGATTGATGAGCATCTTGTTCAACATGGATTTGTGAGAAATCCATATGATCCTAATCTCTACCTCAAGAGGTAAGGAGGAGAGATTGTGATAGTTGTATATGTCGACGATCTAGTCATCACTGGCAGCACAATGAAGATGATCGATGCAACAAAGAAAAATCTTAATTGATCGTTCAACATGATAAATATCGGGCTCATGTAGATATCAACTTTGCAGTTAGCTATCTTTCCAGGTTCATGCAGGAACCCTGAGTTTGTCATTGGAATGCAAGAAGGCAGATCTTGAGATATCTCAAGGGTACTATGGATCTCGTTCTAGAGTACAAGAAGAATGATCATTTCTTCTTGATAGGATATTCGGATTTGAAATCATGTAGGTAATATTGATGACAGGAAATCCACTTTTGGATTTGTATTCTTTATGGGATCTGGACCGATATCATCGGGAACAAGAAACAAAACTTTGTTTCTCGCTCTTCTACAGAGGCCGAATATCATGCTTGCGAGTGGAGTTATCTCATGAAGTGATAGGGCTACGCCGCATACTTGAGGGTCTTGAGTACCATAGGAGAAATCCACTACCTTGTATGTTGACAATGAGGGTGTTCTCAAACTTGTTGCAATCTAGTGTTTCATGAGAGAACCAATCATATTGAGGTACATGTTCATTTCATTTGTGAGCATGTTTTGAAACACAATATATAGCCTCAATTTTGTCCAACAGCTCAAGAATGAGCATATATTTTCACGAAGTCACTTGTGCATGAAAAATTCGAATTGTTTAGAGAGTTCCTTTTCTCATCTCTCGAGCCAATGCAAAATTAAGGGGGGAAATGTTAGGTAAAACTTAGTTTAGTAAGTAATTATGCATTGTAATTATGTTTTTACATTGTCCATAGTTACCATGGGTAACTAGTTTGTTACTTAGGTAATTTGGGGGTTAATTGTTAGTTATATGGTTTATTTATTAAAACCATATTATTGTTTTATATTCATTCACATATATATTTTGGTTGGGTTGTTTAACCTGTAAAACCAACTGGTTTTTCTGTACATGGCTGTCCAATATGTATAAGTATTGCAGCCCTCATATGCTCTGTTATCTGGATTTTCCTGATTAATAAAACTACAACATGCTACCTCTTTGTTTCCTCCAGCACATAGGAGCCATGTTATTTCCATTTAGTTTGTTAAGAGCACATAAATGATCTGCTTCTCTGATGCTTTGCCTCGTAATGGACAATGCAATTGCATTGTGCTTCTTAAATGAACAAGTAACCGGCCTTGATCCAAGATGATATTCAAAGCCAAAGGTAGACTTTAGTGTATCCACATTGACTGCCTAATCTGATTCATATAACCCACTAAGCATCCCTCACCACGTACTAAGTATATGATCTCCACTTGAGAAGTACCTTGAATTTACCTTATTATCCACTCAGTAGATCTCCTTTGGCTCTTGCACGAACCTGCACACAATACCCATTGTGAAGGCAATATCTGGACAAGTGCGAGTCATGTATAAAGGACTTCCCACAACATGCTTGTAGAAAGTGGCATCAACCTTGATGCGGGGGCATCCTAGGACTTAAACCTGCACCAATAAAGGAGGTGGGCGAAAGTGAGAGAGCGCAAGAGAAGGAAAGAAAAGCACAAAAAGAGGAGTGTCGGTAGAATAACAAGGTCATCAAGTGAAAGATGGAAGGTCGCGGGAGAAGAGCGACAAGATGATAAAGAAGAAAAGTGGCCCAATGATCTCCACTTGAGAAGTACCTTGAATTTACCTTATTATCCACTCGGTAGATCTCCTTTGGCTCTTGCACGAACCTGCACACAATACCCATTGTGAAGGCAATATCTGGACAAGTGCGAGTCATGTATAAAGGACTTCCCACAACATGCTTGTAGAAAGTGGCATCAACCTTGATGCGGGGGCATCCTAGGACTTAAACCTGCACCAATAGAGGAGGTGGGCAAAAGTGAGAGAGTGCGCAAGAGAAGGAAAGAAAAGCACAAAAAGAGGAGTGTCGGTAGAATAACAAGGCATCAAGTGAAAGATGGAAGGTCGCGGAGAAGAGCGACAAGATGATAAAGAAGAAAAGTGGCCCAAGCCACACAGGAGAAATTTGTGCAACAATAATGGCGCATGGGGATAAGAATTACACGTGAAGTGACAACGTTGAAAGGAAGGAAAATGAAAGATCGGTAGAATGCCGACCGTGAGGCAACTAGTCGGGAGAAGGAAGAAGGCTATGAGAAGTAGGCCATAGCAAGGAGGAGGGTCGCCAGAGAAAGCAACAAAGATGAGAGAGAGTGATGGCTTAAAGTCATAAAGCCTACAAACATGTGCGGAAGAATTGCGCATAGGTCAAGGATGGTGCACAAGAATAGGTGTGTGGGATAGAAAGAAGGCCAAAGGAACTAGCCGGGAGAAGAAAGAGATGCATATAAAGAAAAGTTGTCCATGTAGGTAACTAAGTATGAGGAGGCGCAAGAGGATGTGCGGGAGAGCAATTTCCGGAAGCTAAAAGGGCGAGAAGTGTGCAAGGAGGCATTGGCATAGGAAGGTGCGAAGGAGAAATAAAAGAAGCGCTCAAGGAACTCAGAGGAAGTTGTAGGCTAAGGCAAGCCCACGGCGAGAAAAGCGAAAAGAAAGAGGCCCGAGAGGATAAGGATGCGGTGGCGGGCGGAGAGGAAAAGACAAATAGAACGAAGTTGCATGGTCATGTGGTTGATGGTGACCGAGACGATGGAACAATTAGTAAGGAGGATCCAACCACCGAGATGACATGTCGTAGGGAGATTGGTTGGAAGCAAATTGCACGGATAAATGCAATAAAGAAGCTAGATTCAAATTCAAAGTCTGAGCGGGGAAAGTGGAGGAGCCAACACAGAGGA
This sequence comes from Taxus wallichiana var. yunnanensis, assembly GCA_018340775.1. Lineage (NCBI taxonomy): Eukaryota > Viridiplantae > Streptophyta > Pinopsida > Cupressales > Taxaceae > Taxus > Taxus wallichiana. The sequence continues at coordinate 635,076,177 of CM031237.1, read as the reverse complement.
GAGAGAAGCGGGAAAAGTGGGGCTCGCGGCTATAAAAGGCGAGAGAAGATCATTGAATGGAAGCTAACTTTGGAGCGTGGTTGTTGAAGCATAGTTGTCGGGAGACTAGAGGGCCGTAAAGGGGTCGAAGGCTACGAAGTCGAGTCAAGGAGAGAGGTGCCGAGTGACCAGGTTGGGATTGGCCTTAGAGAGTAGAGGAGTAAGTCTGGCTAACCCAAGGAGGTGCCAACTATTGTAATTCCCTTTGAGGGAAAACCTTGTAGATGTTGTATGGCCATTGGAGATAATAGATGAAACATAAACAATTTCGTCCCATTGTGTCGAAATTTGAGGAAACGATAGGCTTGGGGAGTACCCGGTAGAGTCTTTGTGCTGTTAAACCTGAAGTGAATTACAGTGAGCTGTTAACTCGATTCTTGACAGACATGTGGTAGATGATGGTTTGCACTTGTCCATGTTGAAATTCTTTGTTGAATTTATTTAACAAGTTGGGCATACATAGGCTATGAGATAAATATTCCATCATCTTAACCGTGATACTTATATCTCAAGAAAATAATGCAGCAAGTGGAAGTAAGTCATGTCAAAAGTCTTCTTCGATTCACCCTTAAAACAATGAATCAAAGCAATGCTATCTCTAGTAATAATTAAATGATCCGCATAAAGCACCACAACAAAAACTATCAACATGCCTCACAGACATTATGGCTAGACTTGCATCTGACCACTATATAGAAAGAACTTGTCTATCTCTCATAACATGCTCAACCCATATGGCGACTTCTTAAGCTTGCAAACAAGCTTTGGATCATCTTGCTGCTCAAAACATGTTGGCTGCTCCTCCAGTGATGTGGTTTGTAAAAGGAAAACAAGGATATCTATAGTCCCTCTTCCGCCCTCTTGGGTTAAGGTGAACAAGAATGTAGCCTCGAGGGGCAACCCGATCCAATTTGGAGGAGGTGTAGTGTCTCAAAATGATCGGGGTGAAGCAATCGTTTGGTATAGCTGGTGTTTTGGGCTCGTAATGAATAATTAGCTGAAGCAATTGTCATATACCAGGGCCTCCTATGTGCTAAAGAAAAGGACATCAACAAGATTATTGTGGAGACAGACTCCCAAATGTTAGTCACAAATATGAACTCTAATCAGTCTTTCATGAATTCACAACTGATAGGGGTTGCTAAGGGGATCAAAAACTCCTTGGTGACTTTGGGAAATGACTGGTTATGTGTGCTCTTCGGGAACAAAACAAGGCGACTGGATTTCTTGTAAAACCTGCCTCATAGTTGGAATGTGACAAGGAACTGATGCTGGACCAGGACGATGAGGAAAAAGGATCGACGGGCAGGCCTTAACCATATTCTTGATGCGAAATGACAATAGCTTCATGCCTTGTGAAGCTAGATGGGTGGCTCCTCCAAGACTATATACCCTTAGAACAATGTTAATTCCCAAGTGAGAGGGCTCTCTTCTCACATTTTCCCTTGTATGAAGTCATACCCCTTAAAAATACCACTGTAATGTCACCATGAAGGGAGATATTTGGCCAAGAGTTGATTTGACAAAAGAAAGCCTTCTTTCAAGATAGGCTAATCATTATGGGTTAAGGTGGCAGTGGATGAGGGACTGCTTTTTTGTGCACAACTTAGTCTTTTTTTCACCTTCAAGCTCTCACTTTTGGCTATCCTTTTCCTCTGCATTTTGATGATGTTTTTGGGCTGGCTGGCTTTGATAATGGTGAAATTTTAGTGGCTTGTTTGAGATTTTGGGGAGAACAAAGCGAAGCTGAAGCTATTTCTGAAGGTGGGTGTTGATGTCTCTTTGATTTCAGTTTCATCCACGTTTTCATGTTATTTCCCAGGGTGGTTTAGCTTTGGTCTCCCCATCTGTTTTTCTTGGTGTGGTGACCTGGGTTGGTTTTATCTGTGGTCTCTCTTGCAATCTTGAATGGCTAAATAAACTTCTCCTGGGCACAACTATCGCGCTGCTAAATCTGCCACAATGCCCAGGAATTGTTCAACGAAATCCCATGTCTGCTGCCTTGAAACTTGCCATTCAAACACTTCTCCACATGGGGTCTTCTATCTGTAGAAATATTAAGTTTTGGGACAATCCTCCAGCTCTGGTATCCATGCTTCCTGTCAGTGAATGTACCTCCTCTTCCAAACACTGCACAGACTTGCCCTCACTATAGAATCTATAGCAACAACATCATGATTAAAGAATTCACCAAGACTTGGGTTATAGTGGGTTTCAGGGATCATATTCGGTCTGTTAGTTCTACCATCAGTGAATTCCTGAAGCCTATAAGCAGAGATATTGAGGTGGAGAAATCCTAAGTGGGTGCTTTGTATCAGGTCTCTAGTGGAAAGCTATGTTGCCAGGAAACGCCCCCACCCCCCGTATCCACCCTGAAACGTTCCCTGTACAGAAACAGGTACGAACGCTTGAAAGCGTCCGAAACACCGGGGGCGTTTCCGGGACGTTTCGCGACTGATATATTATAAGAAAGAGTTTATTCTAGTTTGTTGTTGTGTTACTCCACTTAATCTTTTCAAATATAGCCTATATTTCTGCTTAGAGAATTTTCCAAACCCAGGAATAAGTTACAGTGTGCTCAGTTGTAAAGTCTTATAACATTAAAACTATACTAACAAGGAGGCACATTAAACAAGCCTAAAGATAGTTTGGGTCAGAATAGTAATCCAAAGAAAGTAGGAAGAATCTAGCAGAAACCAAGAAATGCCAGGCTAGAAAGCAGGTTTTGACTCAGTGTATTACTGCTCCTTAGAATAGAATTTTCCATTGGAATCCTCAATCAAATGAATACAATGAAGCAGGTTACAACAATAATTTTTGAAACATGGATGCATGACAGATGATTATGAAGAAAATCTAGATGATATATTCTAGAATCTAGATTATAATCATGTATATATGAAACATTGAAATTGTAACCATGTTGAATGATGAATCTTTAGAACTTCAATGAATACAAAATATTTTGAGTGCTTTATCTCTTATGGTCCATGGACTAAAATTTTGAAAATGAGTACTATGCATATATATAAACATATATATTTATATTTAATTTTTTTATAATATATTGTATGGACGTTTCCATAACGTTTCGTACCCAAGGTTTTTTTGAAAATCGGCGTTTCCACGTTTCGGACCTGTACCCGTACCCGTTTCCTGGCAACATAGGTGGAAAGGATATCCCATGTTCTTCACAGAACCTGCTGGAATATGTTCTCTTGGCATTAAGAGCCAATTATGATTTCTGTGTGGAAGGAATTTTTGCGTCAAATTCAGGAGGAGATGAGGGAGCTGAAGAAAAGAAATTGAAAACCAGGAGGAGGAAATAGATATCCTCATTTGTTCAACAGAATTACAAATGTGGAATGTGGGTGCCAGCGGGAGGACCTGAGTACTCTTTATAAGTTGGTTAAGGATGCGGATCTTTCAGCATGAAGGATGGTCTCGAGGTTACGATGTCTCATCGGTTTTATAGCATATATGATATTCTCAGCAGGCACACTCAGGCTAATGACACTATTATAAATTTCTGTCGATGCTTTTTGTGAATCTGCTTACGGATGAGCTAGTTTTGCAAGGAAGTGAATTCCTAAAGCCTATAAACAGAGATATTGAGGTGGAGAAATCCTAAGTGGGGGCTTTGTATTGGGCCTTTATTGGAAAGGATGTCCCATGTTGTACGCAGAACCTTTTGCAATACTGTCCCTTGGTGTTGAAGAGCCGATTATGATTTCTGTGTGGAAAGAATATCTATTTTGAATTCAGGAGGAGATGAGGGAGCTGAAAAAAATTGAAGACCAAGGGAAATAGATACCCTCATTGTTCAACAGAATTATAAATGTGGAATGTCGGCGCTGGTGGGAGAAATTTAGTACTTTTCATAATTTTGTTAAGGATGCAGATTTTTTCAGCATGAAGGATGGTCTTGAGGTTCCGATCTCTCAGCTGTTTTGTAGCTTATATGATATTCTCAGCAGGAACACTTAGTCTAATGAAACTATTATGAATTTCTGTCAATGCTTTTGATGGATCTGCTTATGGATGAGCTAGTTTGCAAGGAAGGGCCATAGATTACCACAGATTTAGGTTGCTAGCCATTGCACATAATTCCTTGTGGGCACGGAAGAGGAATTACCCTGGTAGTATAGTTGGTGCAATTAACAACTGACAACCTCAACCAAAAATGTGTCATGCGTGCCGTTGGCTTGGAGCATACACCTCTCCATCTCAACCAAAATCATATTATTCTAAATGCATTCTTATCGCAAGAATCTTCAATATTACAGGTGCAAAGAAGCATCCTCGGACCTCAAGGAGATTATCATTGTTTCTGTAGACCCAAGTGGCAGATATAACTTCATCAACAAGGATTTGGCAAAGTATCTACAGGACTAGCTAAAGAACATGAAGGTAACAATAACTATATGGTGAAAAGCTCCAATTATTTGAATATTTGAAAGTTATTATGGACAAATATGTTTTGCAATCTAATTTTCAGGCCAAAGCTGGGTGTAGACATTGTCCTTGGATCATTTTGGATGAAGACTTGGAATATTTCTTTCAATTTACAAAAGAAATCTATAAATCTTCGGTGCAGAAAAAAGAAGTCGAGTTTACACAACTAAAAGCAAAGAGTCTTACCTAGAAGATAGAAAAACATGCTATGGAAATGAAGAAACAGAATATTGAAAATACTAATCATGTGAAAAGAAGAAAAGGAACACAGAGATGAAGCCAAGGGTATCACAAACCCTCCACCAATTCAAGAGACTAAGGAAAATGTGGAAGACGAGGTTGAAGACTTAAAAGAGATAAAACACGAGGCTAAGCCGACAAAGGTTGAGACATACCGAAACTCACACCATTATGAGAGGCAACAATCAAAGTAGCATGATGAGGAGCAATCAAAGTAGCATGATGAGGAGCAACAACACGGATATTTTTATAAACAAAATCAAAGTAGCAGCAGCTATGCATATCGACGGAATAAAGGAGTAGCAATTATGGGACTTTGTGTCATCAAAAGCCATCACCAATTAGAATTGCATATGGGTGGATGAATGTTCAAGCACAGTATTCATTTATGATCGTTCACCATCACTCGGAATGGGTTACTGATTGCTTCATGCTAATGACATCATCGACTGCTTTGTAGGAAATATGAGATGAATACTTGTTGAATATTATGATGAGTCTCATTTAGCTTCTTTGCATTAACAATTTTTCTTTGAACTTCATCCCCATTGATTGTGAACACGGTGACTATGCTTGAAGGTCAATCTAGACCATTCTTATGTAATAGGCCCTTATGAAAACCATATTATAGTCATTGGCGCTAATGTTATCTGTCTGAGTACTAAATCTGGTAAACTAGCTTCAACCACTTCTCTAACCTTAATACTGGTTGGTAAAATAGATATCCACATATATAGAAACATTAATACTTGCCATGGCCATAAGAATGTAATAAATGGAGCTAATGCAATGAATGAGAGTAGACAAAAGAGGATTACAAAGAAAGACAATTACACTGGAAAGACCTTTTACTGGAACAAACTGTTTTGTGAAGTAACAGAAAAAGCGAGAAATATCTCTGATGATTACAGTTCAGAATTCATATAACAACAACACAAAGTTGTATGTTAGCAAGGTTGAATGATCAAAATTTGAATATCAAATGCCAAAATATTCAGAGACTCATTCCTAGGACTACTAAAGTAGTAAAACCCATACAAATACTCATTACACATTTATTTGAGAATGAAAATGTAATCCTTATGAGAATTTATCATATCAAAGTATCACTCCCGGCACTAAGTGCTCAGTTACTGTGCCTTTAACATGTAGTCGTATGAATCTATTAGAGTGGATTTTAGGGAGCTTTTTGAATCTAAGGTATTTGTATGTAAGAGGTTTCCATGAGAATCAAAGGCATAATCATAGATGCTAATGTTTCCTAATTACTAAATGGAGAAAGCAATTCCATCCAGTTGTTGAAGCTTAATCTAGGTAACATAGAGATTCATATATTTAAACACCAATGCTTGCCGTGGCTGCAATCATCAAAATAAAAAAGAGCCAAAATAATAAACGAGAGTAGATAAAACAAGGACTTCAAAAGAAAGACTTTTGGGGAACAATTCACTTTGGGAAATGATAAAAAAACAAAAAATATGTCTAATGATTACAGTTCACTCATATAGCAACAACACATAGCTGTTTTATTTGCAGGGTTCTGTGATCTGTATCTGAATAACAAATGCAAAATATTCACAGATGGTAATTCATAGGACCACTTAAGACCATAATAATTACAAAGTTATTTGAGAATAGAAATATAATCCTTATGATAACTTATTATATCAAAGTACCTCTCCTGGCACTAAGCACTCAGTTAATGTGTTATTAACATGTACTCCTACAAATCTATCAGAGGAATTTCTGGGAGCATTTGAATATATCACCAACAGACCTTCTCCATTAGGCATTGAAGTCCAACTGCGTTTTCTGGAGTCGCATATTTCTTATTCAGTGTCTCGGTGTATTCCTTGGTTGTGTATCCTATGAATCACAAAATAGGCCTGCTCTATTATGTATTGATATTGGACTGCTCAGTGACTATTGTTAACGACTAAATTTCATGAAACTGGGAAACAGGTACTATTTCCGAGGCAGAATCGTTGCCAGATGCAGAAGCCCTCGGTTATTGAAAAGTAGGTATTATAAATAACATAAAAATGTGAGAACTTACAAACATAAGAGCAAACTATTAGGACAATTATATAGGTTAATTAGTTTAGTTTGCAACTATTTCACCAATTTCAACAATTGTTTGAATTTCTACTTATGTTGTATGGATATATTAAACAAGTATGTAGTCGTAAACAACATCTGTGGCACATTACTATGCAGTATAATACATTTGTTATTATCTTGACCACTATGTCAATCTTGATCTTTCAAGTGCTAATGCAACATGTAGGTAAGTTTTTGTCTTGTATTTGGTTTGTAAATCACAATAAGAAAAGTTCGCACTCTTCACTTTAAGGCTAGGAAGCCGGTATGAGTACGGGTGCAAAGACAGGTATAGGGACCCGATATGCTGGCATGACGAATTTGTTTTTGGGGCTCGGGTTCGGCTTTGGATATGAACGTACAAAAACATAGAAAATATTAAAAAACATATCCAAATAAAAAATTAATCATATAATATGAACATTGAATAGTGTAAATAAAATAAGCTAAATAACAACAAAACATACTGGAGTTCAATGCTAAATGTCATGATATTCATTGGTCAAACTTAGAACAAGTACATTGTGCGAAAGTTATAATCTATACACAAAAATCAAGACAAATCAACATATTCATTAAATTCATAAGCATAATGCTTTACAATGTATACATTGAGAGCATTGACACCATCATTAGTAGCAATGTGACACCCGCTAGCTCCATCATGCGAAGTACCCTCTAGCTCTGGGTCTATCAATGAAAGGTGCACAATGGATGCTTCCAATTTCAGATTCTGTGAGTCTACTTCTCAGCACTTTGTTTCCCCTTGCCTGACCCATTTTTCTTGTCTTAGAAAGTGACTTTTTGCTTCCAACTTGTGCGATTGACCGAGTGGATAAAGGAGTATGTACCCCAATTCCACTTAGCTAAAGAACAACTTGTAACTTATTGAGGCAAGGTGCAAAGTCATAGCAAATTTTGAAATTATAATTTACAAAAGTAAAGCATTAAAACAAAACATAGAAAAGAAAGACTCAAAAAATTAAAAAAAATTGTGCAAGAATTTTTATTGTGAGTGTCTAGAGGTGGGGGTATGCTTGCTCATGGAGGTACCACCATGAATAACCTTCCATCTTGTGCTTGTTACGAAGAGCACTAATGAACTGATCCCTAGAGGATATGAAATCCAAAAACTCTTCCTAACTGTGTCTTCTACTTTCGGATTGGGGAAAACTATAGTCAATGCCGCCTTGTACCCCTCCTCAACCTCCTTCCTAACTGCGTCTTCTACTTTTGGATTGAGGAAGAGTCTAGTCATTGCCACCTTATACCCTCACTAACCTCTATATCCCTATATGGCGCAACCCTCTTGGGCAAAGAAAGGGTCTTTTGCTGTGGCATTTTGGAGTCAAGGAAAAAGAAAGAAGATGCAATGGGGTGGTCATTTTGTTCCACCTATCAATGAGATGTGACTGCACTTATGGACTTGGCAAGAGAAGATGAGACCCTCCTTTTTCTCAAATCCTAACTTTACATGATGTGATTTCTTCCAAAAATTACAGTTTATTGGTTTTAAGTTGCCACCCCGATTGAGATATCTTTGATGGTCCGCTCTTTTCTTTTTCTACACATAAGGATACATATAAAGACGATCAGAAGTATCTGGTTGAATTCATGAGTAGATCATTGCTGGCAGGCCCCAAGGGTTATTGGTAGAAGCTCTTAGAGTATATTTACTTACATCATAGCAAACTGCTGTACCCCAAATTTTCTTATTGCACTCCTATTGATCCTTGATATAGGGTCGCAGGAGAGATACCAGATGCATCAATTTTACCAGAAGCTATTCTTGCTCTCTGAAGTGACAACATATCAGAATTTGTGAATTTGACTGCATTTTTCAGAAAAAGGGTTTGCCTGGAGCTTGTATTCCTCTTAGCATTCCACACATATGATATATTATCATTGCCACTGGAGGAGTTTGAATTGTCCACGAAAGGACCTTGAGACTAATCTTTCTGCACTTGCCGTTCTAGTAGGTCAGTAGCTGTGGAGTCTGCATGGTGGCTTCAGATTCGGTGAGAAGAGAATTTCTCTCTGCAACAAACCATTTTTTCCTTTTTGGCTGGAAGAATCGTTTTATGGTCCAAGGAAGAGTTCTATTATCTATTGTTTATAGTCTGTGGATGGGGGAAAGGGGAGATGACGAGGGGCATGTGGGATTAGTTAGCTTGATTGAACTGGTTCATTATGTGATCATTGACAAAATATGGAATTTCTTGGGTAGCATGCTTAGGGAGGGTGGATTCAGATCGTTTTGCATGTCATCGACTGATTGTATATTGGTGGATACATCTAATTGTAGGACTTGATAAAAATGTAATTGCAATACAAACTTGAGACTCAGATTGTTTGAGATTTCTTGTTTATGATTGACCTTTAGTTGATTTTGGTGTTGAGTTGGTCCCTGGAGCAATCTGTGCTATGGATGCAACCCCTGTTTTTGTACTTAGCACTCTACCATCCTCCTGCTTGCTCCAGGTGATCTCTGGGGCTCTAGATATGTGTGGATCCTCCTGTGCTTGGTCATTTAGCATGGCACTGTAATGGAGATACACGGGCAACATGGCCGTGTATGTGTCAATTTTGACAGCAGAAGAGAATGTTTCAATAATTCAGTTGTTGCTCCCTCGCAGTTCCTTCTTGCTCAAAGCAAAATCTATGTGGGAAGGATTCCTCTATTTCCAGGGTAAGATATATCTGTCCACGATAAAATATCCCAGGCCTGAGCTTAAGCAACATATTGGCTGATGAAGTTTTCAACTTTTTTGAGTGAGGTCTCACCCAGAAAGTCACTACACAACACTGCAAGATGAATCCATACTGTTACTGTACTGGGTAGATAATCAGTGGGGTTAAAATCCCAAGACCATGGCTTCATGAACAGTCCATCTTTTTTAGAATTCATGGAGCTCCCTATAAGATAGCTTTGTTCCCTTTCCCCAGGAAGAAGGTGCCCATGAAGTATCATTTAGCATCATTAGGATGTCTACAGATCTATAGGGCTTCCATTGGTCATATTCATGACATCTGAGTGTTTTGAGTTGTTGGTAGGCTCCAATAAACCTACAAATAAGTGTTTGTTTTTACTTTGGCAGCCAGATTCAATTTTCAATTACTTCAAGGGGAAATTAAATTCTTGTAGGTATCCATCTTCAGGTAACAGCCATTTTCCTTCCTGTCCAGAAAGGAGGGCTTGATGACACTCATCTGAGCATGAAGCTGTAGATATTTTAGGAAGTTATGTTGAGAAGGGGCGAGGCTGTCTTTGTAGATATCAGATATAAATGTGGCACGAGGATCTGCAGAGGAAGTCACAGCCTTTCCTGAGGGGAAGAAAGGGTTCTGTGAGAAGAATTGCAGATATCTAGGGCTGAAAAGAGGAAAGAGATAACGATTGGTCTTATAGGCTATGAGTTATTAAAGAAGCCAGTTCTTTGCTTCTAAGGTCATTCTGCTGTGTTTCTATGCTTCCTCTCTTCAGATAATTTATTGATCCGTACATTTTGAATTTTGTTAGAGTTACCAAGCCTTATGGATATGGAAAACACGGTTGAGGGCAAAAACCCTTAGCCTACCCACTTTTTAAAATGCAAGCAGACATGTTTCCATTACTACCGAAAATGTCATCTCTGCTCATAGTTGAACACTGAGTTGCTTACAAATAGATGCTTACAAATCCATTGATTGTTTATGCACCACATTTCAATTATAACTTTAGAAATGCTTCTGTTTAATTTCAAATTCAGCGACCATCTGTTTTATTGCACAGATAAAAATTCCTTTGCATAGCTTCCATGCTAATGCTGCATTTGGTTTGACTCCATAAATTTTGCTGGATACTCTAAAAATTGTGGTTTTCGAAAATGGTTTAAATCTACTGCACATGGCAAGAATTAGCTTCTATGCCCAAGCTCTGGTTTGTCTTGGGAACTTTCTCCTCCAATATGTTTAGTGCTACTATTCATTTGGTGTTTTTTTCCCATTTAGTAGCCACTCCTTTACTTTGCAGGTCTCTAACAGTTAGGATAAATGTTTGTCACATTTGCCGTCTGGACAATATTTTAAGGTCAATAGCTAGTCATACAGACTTATGTTTGATGTGAGTTTTGGCATTTCTGGGTTTGTCAAGTTTATATTTTTTGTTCAGGGGTAATGTTGGTTTTAACATGTTATATTGTCGTTGCCAGTGCAGATGTGGAGAAGATTAAGAAGCTTGTGCTTCACAGTCCTGTAACTCTGACACTTACTGAAGTGGAAGGAAACCTAGATGATGGAATTGCTCCTAAAAATGTGCAACAATTTTGGGTACAGGTGTCCTTCCAATTCTCATTAGTTATTTGTTTTAATCAAGGTAGTAAATTCACTTTTATCGTTTCCAATGGTCATATTTACCCTCCTGGATTTTGTTTAGTTACTTACAAAATGGTTTTTTTAGGAAACACATCTTATTTTACTTCAGGGAACAAAGAATTACGTTTATCTAATAATGGGATTACATGGAAAGTCCCTTACAATTTTGTTGTACATGCATTATTGTGAAAGCTATCTGATTTTCAATTGTATTTACTGTGTTGCAGATTTCATGTGATGAGCGCGATAAACTGCTACATATTCTAGCCCTTCTTAGACTCGGATTGGTACAGAAGAAAGTTTTGATCTTTGTGAATTCCATTGATCCAGGATTCAAGTTGAAACTCTTCCTTGAACAGGTGGGTTTGGCATTGACAAGTTTATGATTTATATTTATTATTTCACAGTGTAAATGACAACTATATGTGTGTGCGCCATATACAGATACTCATTGTGTGTGTATATAAGTATACAAACACAGACACACACACACAGAGTTAATATCTACTATGTAAGTATCGTAGCTATACGGATTCAGGATCTTTGAAGGTTGCTTCTTTTGTTTTCTTATATGGCACACACTTTTCATTTTAACAGTTGGAATCAAGGTTGTTTCTTGCAGTTTTTTTCCCCTTTTTATTGTTGAATTTCCCAAGTGCAATGCTTTCACTAGATGCAAAATCATAAAAACAATGAAATGATACTGTTTAGCAAATCCACTGTGTTAAAGAGTTATGAAGCTGAAATAAACATTTTGATTGTGAAAATAAAAAAATCAGTCAGTGGGTAGCTGAAATGTCACTGGCCATTAGAGTTTCTTCAAAGTTCTTTCCTCTAGTGCATGTGAGTGAGTGAGCTTTGTATGCTCTGGCATAGGCTTGCATTACACTTTCATTGTGAAAAGGCGTTGTCTATTATAGTTAGCATGTGCAGTAATAAGGAGAAATGTAGTGAACAAACATGTATGACATTAAATGCAGATGGAAGTGTTGATAATACACTTGTATTGGAAGGGGGATGGAGATAGTAAGGAAAAAAACAATTTTTTCTCATACGTAATAGATTGGAGCTGGGCAAAAGAGGGGATAACAACTAGGATTTAAGGAGGGTCAAATAGACAGGAAACAATGCCCAAGTCCTTTGTCAAGTCTGTAAAGAATGATATGAAAGGAAAGGACACTGCAGCCTTCATCTTTGAAGAGCAAGAGGAAACAGGGATGACTGAGGACGAGGAGGAGCAGGTGGCTACTGGTGGGTCTCTGCTCCTCACTCCTAATATTGAAATGTTCAAGAGAATAAAAAGGGAGGTAGCGGTTGTCAAGAAAGTTCTTTGAAAATCTGCTCAGGAATATTTGGTTTAGTAATGGTGTTATTCATACTTTCTGTAGAATGCGGAAAAATGGTCTTTTCTTGATTACTATTAAAATAAAGTATAAACAATAAGGTAAATATGATTATTGAGAAAAGACTTTGATACTGCGGGAAATTTGTTTTTAAGGCTATTGCTTGGAAAGCTGATATAGCGGTTGATAAATTTAATGTAATGGGTCAACCCAGATAGGTGGATTTGTGTAATGTGCTTGTTCAATTGTGGAATCTCATGTCTGGTATGCTTAGCCCTGTAGAGGATTTCTTAAAGATTGATAATAATATTATTCTCTTCCTCATATGAATGCTAGGGTTTTAATATCGTTGCATTTGAAAGACTACTTGCCTGCAGTATTGAAATGGAAAGTAGAGGAAACCCTGTATTTTGTAAAATTTTAGGATTGAGAGATTTATCTATTTGTTTCTTTGGCAAAAGTTAGGGCATGAGCTCTGTTACCAGGAAACGCCTAGGGCCCCCCCGTTTCCGTTTCCGAAACGTTTCGGAAACGGAAACTCCTTCGAAACGTCCTAGTCTCCTAGAGATAAGTATACATGATAATAATGTATAATTTCAATGAATACAAAATATTTTGAGTGTTTTATCAGTTATTCTTATCACTTATGGTGTATGGAGTACAATTTTAAAATGAGTACTATGCACACACACACATATATATTTTAATAATATATTGTACAGACGTTTCCCGTAACGTTTCGTATCCAAGGTTTTTTGAAAATTGCCGTTTCCGCGTTTCGTACACGTTTCCGTTTCCGTTTCCTGGCAACATAGGGCATGAGAAAAAGATTGCCCTAGCTGGTTAAATTTGCAGAACAATAAGAAGAGAAAAAAATCCTCATGACAGTGATGCACTAAATAACTCTGTTAGTGAGTTGGTAGTTGCTCAATAGGCTGAAAAACAATTGCGAGTGATCCCTTACGTAGAGAAAGTGCCACTAATTCAGAGTGGTTAGCAGTTTTACATAGAAGACATCTTTTTCTGCCATGCACGGAAACGCCTGTCACCTCCTCGTGCCAGGCCTGATACGAACCTGGTACGGATACGGGTGCAGGTACGGTCTGGGTACGCTGCAGGTATGTACCTGCAGGCCCCTGGTACGTCCCGCTGCCATTTTCAACTAAAAATTATAAAAAAAAAAATAAAAAGCCCTAATTAAAAAAAAACATGGGTTTGACAATGGAGTTAAACATGCAAGTCCAGATTGGTGAAGCTTGCACAAGTGGAGCCATGGATGCTGCTGCCGTTGTTCGAAAATGATGTTTGCACCGTCCATGCCACTGCCACTTCCGTTGTGTAAACTTCAATGGAAAATCTCTTAAGGCTTAAATGAAAGAGTCCAAAAATACTCATTTAGGTTTATTTAGTTTTATAACTGTTTGTTTATTGTTAGCGTTTAGGTTTTATTATTGTTGGTTATAAATAAATTAATGATAAAGTTTTATTTAGACTTATTTAGGTTTATTTAGTTTTATAATTGTTTGTTTGCGTTTAGGTTTTATTATTGCTGTTTAGAAATAAATTAATGATAAAGTTTTATTTAGACGTATTTAGGTTTATTTAGTTTTATAAAGTTAAAATATTTTAAAAGATAAAGATAAAAATATAAAGTTTGTTATTTATAAAATTAATTAATATATATATATATATATATATATATATATATTTATTATAATGTATTTGAATTTGATATATTCTTATTTTATTATGTTGTAATTTAATGGCTTATGAACTTTATTTTTTTTCCTTTTGTAAATTTATATTATTCAAATTTAATCACGTTTTTTTTTTTGAAATTTTATGTTTGTTGAGAACTCCGAACTTGAATGTATTAAGTTATTAACTATTATGTTTTGAATATTATGAATCAATACAAACTTAACTCTCAATTCTCAAAGTATTTGAAACATCAAATATGTTTTCATGTTTTATAAATGATTGTATGAGTATTAAATGTCAATAAGTATGCAAATGCTTCTTTATATATATATATATATATATATTATAACGTACCCAACAACGTACTGCACCCGAACTTTTAAAAATTTGCCATATCAGTGTACCGCACCCACTGCCACTTACCCATACCGAAACAATCTTGCATTGAACAATGCCCTATCTGGTTTGACCATTGAGGTAAATGAATCCTATTGACCTAATATTAGAAAATTCAGGATATTGTAGAAGACATTTTGTTGAGAGCCAAAAAAGTAGAGAGGAATAAAATAAAAGATTCTGAGCAGAATAAAGATAATAGGCTCAAGAGAGATGGTCTCATCATTCCAGGATAATGAAACTCTGAAAATATCAGTGGACGATATAGTGGAAAAACAAATGGATTGGATTTCAAAGAAAATAGATGAAGAGACACTTTCAAGAAGTGTTTGTAAAGTCCAAAGTTCCATAGGAGAAATGCAACAAAATATTGAGGTATGGGCTGCGGCTGGACTGCAGGGAAATGTCCAGTATAGGCCTGTACTAGGTCTGAAGCATGTGGTATAGAAACCGGTATGAGTACGTTGTGGGTAATACCCACAGGCCTCGGGTATGTAAAACCATAGTTCGCATACTCGTATTCGGCAAATACTCAACAAACCCAAAAAAATTTGACTCGGCAAGACCCGACGAATGCTCGGGAATACTCGGCAACTTCAAAAATACGAAAATTTCTTTAAAAAACAAAATTTTAAAGCAAAATATAGCTACAAAATGTATCAATGAGTCCATAAAATGTTGGAGAAGTGTTTTCTATTAGATTTGAATACAAATACAATACAAAATCGCATCATCATGCGAATACAACAACCGGCTGATAAGTGCTATGAATTTATGATGATTGTCATTGAAAAATAT
This sequence comes from Taxus wallichiana var. yunnanensis, assembly GCA_018340775.1. NCBI lineage: Eukaryota > Viridiplantae > Streptophyta > Pinopsida > Cupressales > Taxaceae > Taxus > Taxus wallichiana. Next base: position 635,060,752 of record CM031237.1, on the reverse strand, counting down.
CATCATAAATTTCATATCTATGCAAGTTACAATATACAATAAGTTACATTTTCCTCTTCCCTACTAGTCCCCACACTCAGTGCGTCTCCTCACTCCTAGAAGGTTGCGACTCTAGCTCTAACTTGGCAGGTAGATGGTGGTGGCTCCTCTGCTTGCATGTTGAAGATCACCTCCAAAGATGTCATCCAATCCAATATCTCCTGCTAGTGCTTCTCCCTCCATAGCTTCCCTCTCAAAAGAAACAATCTCATCCTCTGTGAACGTAGGGATTTCCTCTTCTTGCCTAGTCCACTCCTTGTATGGATCTATCTCATCCAAATCAATAAGCTCCTCTGATGTGGCCTCCACTTTAGTGCGAAGCCGGAGATTGTATTGCACAAAAACCGAAGTGTTGAGCCGTTTTTGAGTCAAATTGTTGCGCTTCTTCGTGTGAATGGCCTCAAACAAACTCCAGTTGCATTCACATCCAGAAGCACTACAAGGTTGAGATAGAATTTTGAGGGCTAGCTTTTGAAGATGTGGGTATTTCCTCCCCAATCCTCCCACCAAGAACCTACAAACAAGATAATCAAAATTTTATAAGTAAATAATAAAATCAAATTTGTAACTAATAAGTAACTTAGTAAACATTCTAATTATTATTACACGTGTGTCTCGTGGTTCTCTTTCGTATAGCTAACACCGAAGAAAAGAGCCTCCCCTAACATGTTTGTAACTTTGCAGCTCTAAAATAATGAGGTCCCTCGTCTTAACCTCTGGTATCATCCTCTCAATACATGTTGAAAGGTCCTCCATAACCTCTCCATTCACATCTACGAAGCCCGTCGAGAAGAAATTTGGGGGGTTGAGGTAGTACCTGCTTTGCGCATGAATAGGTTGGTGGAGTTGATTGTTCCACCTCCGATCAATAATCTCCCAAAAGGGACCATATCTGCGATATCCCCTATAATAGTTTTGGATAGACTCTTTGGCCCTATCCATGGCCTCATAAATGTACCCCATAGGGTTTTGCTCCTCATCAACCAAACACAAAACCCTCACCAACGGCTTTGACACCTACACACAAATTAAAATGTAAGGTTACAAACTTACAAATAAAGTAAAAAAGTAAATAACAATATATTTATAATTTACAAATTAAAATAAAGGAATCAACTTGAAATATAAATCGAAGTTTGAAATTACCTTGATGATCTCTATAGCTTTCTTTGCAAAGATATCATCAAAAACTATCATCACAAACATTTGCTTTAATGATGTCAACAAACTAGAAATACTTTGCAACGTCAAGAAGTTAGTTGCAAACCTTGTGACACCGACTCAAACAAACTCTTTCCCCTTTGTGTGTTCTCTCATCAAGCTCAAAACCCAAGGGTGATTATATATGTATTTTGTTATGTTTCTTGCATCTTCTACAACCGGCCTCACCCAATCAATTTTTCCTATGTCCTCCAAAAGAAGGTCAAGGCAATGAGCTGCACAAGGAGTCCAAAAGAGTGATGGATGTCTCTCCTATAGTAGTCTCCCAACCGCCACATATGCTATTGCATTGTCTGTGACAACTTGCACAACATTCTGTATACCCACCTCTAATACAATCGTCTCCAACATAACACTCAAATTCTTTACATTTTTTACTATGTTAGAGGCATCAATAGACTTCAAAAACACCATCTCACCATTTGAAGCTGCTAAAAAATTAATGAGGGTGCGGTTCCTTCCATCCGTCCACCCATCTGAAAGAATGGTGCATCCGTATTTGTGCCATTGTTTCTTTTGATCTTCTAGAATTGTAGTGGCATCTGCAACTGCACCCTGGAGCAATTTCCCACTCAAATCTTTTGGAGAGGGTGCCTTGTACCCTTTCCTCATGCAACTGTCAATGTTGTCATCAAGTACTCCTAGTATGGGCTCTTTGCCACATTGAATGGAAGGTTGTTGTAGTACCAGAAATTCGCACATGCTTTATCCGCTTCCTCGTGCATATCCTTGTTCCAGTGTACCTTGTAATGAAGGTTGTGCTCTAGGTATGTTCCTTGGCACAAAAAAGTTATGTATGCCTTTTCTCGAACTCGATGAAGATGTGCCTCTTCCGGTTCGTATGTGGACCACGAGTAGAGCCCACAATTGTTGCCACATCATCCTCTGAATCCTCTGCCATTCACGCCCCTGTGTCTAACAACTTGTGCTATGACTGCATGCACCCTTTCCCTCTCTAGTTTCTTCTCCTCTAGCTTTGCCCTCAATGCTTTCATCTGCTTTCATCTCTCGCTTTTCCTCATCCATAACAATTGGATGAAACCACAATGTCTCGGCAAACAATGCATGCAAGGTGATACTTTAGACAATTGATGCCTCTAAAAAGTGTTTTGCCACAAAAATTGCAAACAACTGTTCCTTGAACTACTCCATGTACACCATACTTCTAAGTGAGGGTACGGACATTCGCAGGACGGCTCCTCATAGTGATCTTGACCTAGATGTCGAACGATCTTTGCCGAGCCTTGATGCCATTGTGAAGCTCTAATATGCAACACAATGCACATTCAAAAATAAAAATGTAAGCTTAATTAAAAAACGTGCATTTTTTTAATAACCATATTTCACCGTAATTTAATAAAAATAACATACCTATGGTTGCAAATGAGTATTAAAAATTTAAAATGATTCGCAATCACATTGAACGCATTTAAAATTACAAAACATATTCAATGAATCGATTACAATATGCATATATAAAATTTAAATAATTTAGAACGAATTTGCGTTAAAAAAAAAAACATACCTCCGGCTGCAAATGACTATTAAAAAATTAAAAGCATTCACTTTTACATTACATGTATTTAGAATTACAATATGCATATATAAAACTTAAATAATATATACCAAATTTGCAAAAACTTGAAAGAATTAAAAAAAAAAAAACTTACCTCCAAATGCAATTCTCCAAATTTCCTCTTCGAATTCACTCAAAAATCCATTCAACACATGCAATGCAAGCTCAAATGGTTGTGTGAATGAAAATGAAGTGCTTTAAGGCCTTATAAAGGAAAAAACCACATTTTTGAGTGTGCTGGACGTGTTTGCGTGTATAGTCCACGTGGGCGAGTTATTGGCTTAGATTCCCCCGAGTTTTCTTGGCGAGCACTCGCTAAAACTCGACGAGTCCTTTTTGCGAGTTTTTTCAGCGAGTATTCGTTTGTAGTTTTCTTTGGCGAGTACTCGCCGAGTATTCTAATTATGCGTGAAACCATCTTTGGGGCTGTGAGTACCTACCCACACATTTTTAAAGTGCAAAAATTAAAAAAACACCCAAACTTAAAAAAGTGAACCCTAACCCTAATTTACCTACCCAACCCTCATAAAGACACCACTACAATGCTATTTATACACCCCTTGCCTCCATTTTTATTCACACACTCGATTTTCATCTTTTGCAAATTGGGAGCTTGAAAGTTAAAGGAGAGAGATAGAAGCTTGGAGGAGGACAATAAGAGTTTGAAGGAGGATCAACTTCAAACAACGAGGAAGGAGTGATTTCAGGTATTTTCCATGCATCCATTGTTCTTTTTTGTTTTCATTTTTTTTCATTTTTTTATGTATTAACTGGTATGTGATCAATGATCATGATCTATCTATATTTATTATTTATTTTACGTTTTCTTTGTAATATTAATTAATTTTAAAATTTAGTTTTGTATTTGAAGTTTAAAATTTTAGGGTTTGTTATTTTTTTAAGTTCTAATTTGTTACATGTCTACCCTTTGTGTATGCTCTCACCTCGCACCATTTATGGCGAACTTGGTGATCGAATTAGAGAATGATGTGTAGGGTTTAATCTGCTTTTAGTACATTGTTTAATTGGTTATGTTTGCTTTATTTAAAGTTTTAATTTGTTAAACGTCTACCCTTTGTGTATGCTCTCACCTCACACCATTTATGGCGAACTTGGTGATCAAAATCAGAGAATGATGTGTAGGGGTTAATAAATTAATTATATAATTTGTATTTGTTGTTTTTAATAGTTTATTAAATTATTTTGCAATTTTTTAAAATATCTCTCATTGTAGGTTAAAGCAAATCAAAAACTGTAGCCATGGCATCAAGTTCAACTTCAGGGGGGAATGGGAAGCAAGCCATGAGGGAGGCACACAAGGAAGTGTTTTGGGTCCCACGAATGTGAGACTGGATCCTTCTATCCTTTATGGAGGCATGTAGAAGTGTTGGAACTCATTGCTGGTGGTGGTGTTCGTGTTTGGGTGTGCCCCCATTGTAACATGACATTTAAGTCCTCATATACCCAAGACTAAAGGCTCATTTAATTGGGGTAACGGGAACAGGCATTAGACCATGTAAGAAGGTGGACAAGAATAAAATATCTATATACTTAAAAGAGCAAGAGGAGGCTACCTTGCAAGCTGTAAGAGCTCGCTCTAGAACTGTTCCTTTGCAACAAAGGGGTATAAGAAAACCACCAACACCACCATCATACCATCCTTTCATTGACAACCAGGATGAAACTTTGCCAGTTGAAACTCCTTTGGATGAAGAGGCCACATCATGAAAGAGAACAAAAGGACCTCTAAAAACATTCAACTTGGAGAAGAGAGACATTGTAGATGAATTGGTAGCTCGGTGTATTTATGCATGTGGGCTGCCCTTCAATGTGTTGAGGTCACCATATTGGCAACAAATGGTGAGAGACATTAATGAAGTGCCACGGGGTATAAAGGCCCTAACTATGAGAAGGTTCACACATCTCTTTTGGTGAAAGAAGTGGACCACATACAGACTTCTTTGCAGCACCGATTAGAGATTCCTAGAAGGATTCAAGAGTGTCTATTATATTGGATGGATGGAAAGACTCCCGAAATAGACCTCTTATCAACATTGTTGCAGTAAGCCCTAAAAGGGCAATGTTTTTGAAGGCTATTGATTGTGAGGGGGAAATAAAAGATGCACAATTTATTGCAAACATTCTAATTGAGGCTATTGAGTCGGTGGGCCCTCAAAATGTTGTCCAAGTCATCACGGACAACACAAAAAATTGCAAGGCAACAAGGTTGATAGTAGAGGGCAAATATGAGCACATATTTTGGACACCATGTGCAATACACTCCCTCAATCTGATGCTATAGAATATTGAGAAAATCCCATGGATTGAGAAAATATACACGAGGTAAACAAAATGTAGATGTTGTCAAAGAAACCATCACATGTCTCAGGCCATTTTCAGAAGATTCTCGAGGTTGAAGCTATTGAAGGTAAGAGAACAATTCCTTAGTTTTAAGTTTTAAGTTTTATATTTTAAATTTTAGTTCTAAATTAATTTGTACTGTTATTGAATTCTTTTCATTCCTTTTTAATATTTTATAGGTTGTTGAGACTAGATTTGCCTCTCACACACTTGTCTTGAGACGACTTGTGAAGGTAAAACATGCTTTGAATAGTATGGTGATTGACAATGTTTGGACCGTTTGAAGACAATCAAATATAGAAAGAGCCCATAAGATAAAGACATTGATTGTTGATGATTGGTGGGCACAAGTTGAGTATTTGTTGAGTTTCATAGAGCCTGTTCTTTGTATGATTAGATTTGTAGACAAAGATAGTGCTTGCATAGGAGAAATTTATGATGAAATTGACTCCATGCTTGAGAAAATGAAAGAAATCATACAAGCCAAATAGATAGACTCTGAAGAAAACTTCTATAATGAAGTTAAGAGTGTGGTCATGAAGAGGTGGAACAAAATGAAGTGGTGGTCACGAAGAGGTGGAATAAAATACCAAATATTATAGCAATGAAATAGTTGGGTTACTTGGTAGGCAACCACCATATGATGACCAAGAGGTTGCAAATGGGACTAGGGAAGCATTCGGAGGTTGTTTCTTGATCCATCTATATCTAATGCAGTCTGCAATGAGATGGAGATGTTTGTATCTTCAAAAGGTAGCATGGGAGAGGTAGAGGCTCTTTGTGACAAGTCCAACATGACTCCAATCAAGTGGTGGTATGTACATGGCCATGATGCCAAGTACCTATGACCTGTTGCCATTAAACTGCTCTCATAGGTATAAAGTTTGTTATTTGATATTCTGATTACCAATTAAAAATTAAAATTTAAGATGATAACACTCATTTTTGTATATTAATAATACTTTTTTTGTGATAGGTGGCTAGTAATTCTTCAACAAAGCGAAACTAGAGTACTTATGGCTTCATCCACTTAGCCAAACAGACCATGTTGGCATCCAAGAAGGCTGAGGATTTGGTATATGTACATTCCAACTTGCGCCTCCTAACGCACAAGACGGATCTTGAAACCATGGACTTTGAAGTTTCCGTGCTTGTTTGTCCAATGTTTCACTACTTGGCATTGATGATGAACATCCAGGGAGCCCTTCACAAGGGTTGGACAATGGAGCTAGTGCAAGTGGGAGTGGAGCTGCAAGTGCCATTCATGGAGATGATTTTGAGGATCATCTAGATGATATGTTCTAGGAAAGTGAAGCAAGTTGAATGTATTATGTTTTGAACTTTCATGAATTAATACAAAGTATTTGAAATCTGTTTTCCATGAATGATGAAATTATGAATCCATATGATTTTATGAGTATTAAATTTTAATAAGTATGCATTTTTCTTTAATTTTTTGATATATTTATATATTTTAATTTTTAAAAATATATTGTATGAACGTACCCACAATGTATCGTACTTGGGGTTTTAATTTTTTTACTGTTTCAACGTACCGACCTCATACTTGTACCCTGGTAGTCTAGGGCTGAGGCAAAGAAGAGAAAGTCCAAGAATCATCCTTTGATTAATGAGGAGGTTCAAGGAAAGAAACTGTGTAAAGATTTAAAGATCCTTAGATGTGCTGATAGGCTCTTTAAAGCTAAGAAACAAGCGTAATGAAGATCTGCATTCGGAGTATGAGAGGGCTGGAAGCCCCTAATAGGAAAGGTATTGTTAGGTTTCTCAGAACATCTAAGAACTGTTTGGACATTCTTCTTTTGCAAGAAGTGAAAATTAATAGCTTTAAGTTAGAAAGCGCTCTAATTTATATTTGGAACAGAGCTATTCAGATCTCCTCCAAGCATCCTTACGGGAAAGGAGGTACTGTGATCCTGTTCGATAGAAAATAGCAGGGGTATATTGTGGAAACTAGTATCTCTCCTTGTAACTGGTGTTCGTAAAATTCAAAATGAACACTTTGGAGTAATGTTCTTGTACATTCCTAATGACCACCAAGATAGCACTGAGCTTTGGAAGTGGATTGCAGATTTGTCCAAAAAGACCCAGTGAGTTGTGGGAGGAGATTTTAACAAATGGTGGAAGATGTTGATGATAAAATTGGAGGACTCCCTTTTCATGGAAAGGGAATGAGTATTGTATTGTTGATGGAAAATGAAGAGAACTTAATCTAGTGGATTCATTTGGAAGAAAAAGAGCTCTAACAAGAACATTTGGTTTACTTGGTGTAATAATCAAGCAAGTTCAAAACAAAGTTTACTCTAGAATGGACAAATATTTGTGTTTTAGAGATCACCCAGTTGAAGCGGATTTTGTGCTAGTTGAAAAGTAGGTTCAACAAGATTTGAAATTTGACGGCTCTTCAAATTGAATGTTTCTCACTTAAATGACCCTGACTATTATGAAGTAGTTTAAACTATATTGAAAATATCTTTTTATCTGTTTTCTTTTCAGTGTCCCATTCAGAAATGGGGGCTCTTTAAATGTTGCCGAGTTTCTATGGGAGACAACAGTCACAGGCTAGGAAAAGAGCCTTCAGAGAGGTCAACAGTAGTTGATTGAGGTAGAACAAACAAGTCAAAAGAACCCTTTTGATAATGCAACGTTTAATTATCCCAACTTCAAGGTAGAAGTCAGAGCCTTTCTGAACTATAATCTGTAGTGTGAAAACAGTATGTTGTAAGACATTGGTGTATATGCCTTGGTCACTTTTGCAAACTTTTGAGCTGCATATATATTGTTTAAGGCTGAAACAACCTTTTCAATCATTGACTGCTCAGTGCCGACCAATCAAAATTAATCAATGAATGTCGCTCCTTCACAACCCTGACAAATCTGACACCTTGTAAAAGCTATGCAATCCGACCTATCATCCATCTGCATTCGAATCCGACGGTACCAACAAAAGTAAATGGATGCAGTCCATGAGTGGCCAAAAAGGTAAAAGTACAGGACCCACAAGTTATGTGGTGGCACCACACAAATTTTGAGAATCTACAGAGGGGTGTTAGCCCAAAAAGCTACGTCATCGGCTGAACAGAATGACAAGGACCTACAAGCCATGTGAAGGTTTGACTCATGTTTGGAAGAGGAAAATAAGCTGTTAGTGTTTATTCTTACTTGTGCTGATGATCCTGTCATCCCATTTCTGTCCACTATCCTGCAGAGCTCCTAGATCACAAAGGAGGACAAACGACTATGCTAGTGCTTGTAACACGGCTCCCACAGAGATTTGCGTGGAATATGGGCATGATCTCTACATAATGTTGTAGTCAAAGGGGTTGTCTTCTGTATCAATTGCTCGAGGCTAGACAGTTAGCAGTGACGAACATTGTGATTAATTCACAATTGCTCATGTAAGAGAAAATGTGGCAAAGAACCAGTAGTCGTGGACAACATTCAAATTTCCTCATCTTCTCCTTGTCTTATAAATGTAATAATCTCTTTTAAGCGAAGGGTTTGGATCCCTTTAGTAAGAATTTTGCATAATTTCTGTATCAGTATCTCTGCTGTTTAGAGCCTCAACATAGTACTTTTTCATGTTTTTATAATAGGATCTCTTGAATCAATCTGTAATCGTGTAATTCTGAAGTGTTTAATCAAAGCTGTTGTGGTTATTTCTACTTTTCATCTTTGTTGGAATCTGAAAGATCAATGTAATTTTTGTTGAGTTCTTACGTTTTATATCGTGTTTCTATTATGTCAAGATAGCTAATACCTGAAAATATTGCAAATGCTCTGTGCTTGTCTATGTTCTCTCAAGGGATAAATCGTAAAAGTCATCTATTTTGGTGTATTGTCACCCCCTTTATTTCTTATGATTGCTATTTAATTTTCCTTTCTCCTGGAAGTTTAGTTGAGGCATTAAAGATAAGGAGCTGGACTTCTCATCTTGGAGGTTATTTTACTGACATGCCCTCACAGTAAAATTTCCCATTGTTATGTTCTGATAGCAAGTGCATCATATCAGACATTCTAAAGCATCAACAATTTTTGGCATGGCTGATGGGACCCAAATTTAATTGATTGGAAACTGGTATTGATCATTACTAGAATTTCATTCTACAATCAATCCCATTGATGTCGAGTTACATTATCAAGACATTGGCGAAGGCCTTGATAATCTGCTGTAAAGGAGAAAATTTACATTCACTTTGCGACTCTAATTTCTGAAATGTCCTGTGAGCTATGAGAATATAGACTAGGTTTTTAACAACATCCCAAAGAAGACTTGCCCTCAAATTAAAATTTCCCATTGTTATGTTCTGATAGCAAGTGCATCATATCGGACATTCTAAAGCATCAACAATTTTTGGCATGGCTGATGGGACCCAAATGTAATTGATTGGAAGCCGGTATTGATCATTATTAGAATTTCATTCTACAATCAATCTCATTGATGGTGAGTCACATTATCAAGACATTGATGAAGGCCTTGATAATCTGCTGTAAAGGAGAAAATTTACATTCACTTTGCGACTCTAATTTCTAAAATGTCATGTGGGCTATGAGAATATAGATTAGGTTTGTAACAACACCCCAAAGAAGAGGTTGGTCTGCTGACATAGCTATGTCCACACTGCCTACTATTCAGCCTCCTTCACCTAGAAGAAGACATCAACAAAGGAGTTATGGCTATAAACCCTCCTCCCCCAAGAAATGAACCTTTTTCACATGGATGAAGGTAGTCCTTTGAGTATCCTAGTTTGGAACAATATCCCAAGCTCTATCCTTAAAGCCCTTCCTTATTTCACTTGGAAAAGATAATTTTGTTACCACTTGACCACGTACATGATGTAGCTAACTTTACCAGGTCCACCATATAGAAGAGGCTAATGAAGCGGTGAGATTACTCATTGCATACTACAAAGACAAGGCATTAGATTAGTGCAGAAGTTTACGCTCTCATTCCGTAGATGATTGGGATGCATTAGGTACCTCTCTATATAATTAATTCAAGAAGAAAGGGGATAACCTGTCTCTAGTAGAACAGTTGACCACAATAAGAAGGGCTTCAATGTAATCTACTTGAACTTTAGTTTAAGATTTAATGAGACTTGGGACATAATACCACCTGAGGTTCATCCTCTTCCAAATATGGCTGTTTAATATTACCCAAAGGATTTCCTAGATATAGCCATGGCAATACAATCCGTGGGAGGAACTATCCCCTTTCTGTAGTAGAACAGTTGACTAAAATAAGAAGGGCTTCAATGGAATCTACTTGAACTTTAGTTTAATATTTAAGGAGACATGGGACATAATACCACCTGCGGTTTGTCCTCTTCCAAATATGGCTGTTTAATATCAACAAAGGATTTCCCAGATATAACCATGGCAATACAATCCATGGGAGGAAATAGCTCACCCACAACCTATGATATAGACATTTCATCAGAAAATTTCCTCATTGAAGGAGGAAAATCAGCCTAGATTCTTGGACTGCTTTTGTTTCTAGAAATTCCCTATCCTACTCAAGTTTCCACTCACATTTACCTGCCCCATAAGCGCTATCTTGGTGTAACGCTCAAAATTACTAGAACTGGAAAATGAGGATTTTTTTTTAAACATACATAAAAATAGATTACACAACTGCAATCATACAGATTTATTTAATCAAATTCTTTAAATCAAATTTGTTCTTTTGATCTATCTGATAACATCCATGTAAGCCATGTGCGGCTGAGAAGGGTGAATCTAGATCTCCACGATCTCCCTTTGCCACTACTTCAAGTGACAATGCTTACTAGCATTTTGGCTCAACCTTTTTCAGTCATGGGAACCATGTGAAAGTCCTTGGGTCTACCACGAAGCTAGTTTTCTCGACTTCGTATTCTGGTATCCGACCATTGCCTACCTCATGTTTAGTGTTCAACTTCCCATGATCAGGTTACTGGCAATTTTAATTTAATTGGAGGACTAGGTGATCAGACAATGCACAACCATCAATGCATTACTTTGGCCAAAGTTTTCCGCCGTGCAGGTTACGGCTAAACTCAAGACAACACACTAGTCTTATGAGTTTAAGTCTTCCGCCACCTCACAACTATCCCTTTCACAGTTATCTAGATCTTATAGTTTGTATTTACTTTATTTCCAATTTAACCTATCTTGCAAGGGTTTATATCGAGATAAATGCCAAAGGCCAACTAGGATCATCATGAGATAAGTCTAATGGATCTTTTCATCTATTTACCATCCTATTTAGTCTCTCTTTTCTTGATGCTTGGTTTTTTAACCTTAAATTACCTTTTACAATGATACTCTTCCATTCTCTATACAACAGGATTTACAATCTTATCATATTAATACCAAGTTTACCGAAAGGCTGAATTAAATATATATTAAAACATGTATATTTAATTATTCCTTTGATTAGCTACGCCACTAAATAGCTTATTTAATTTAGAAATTAAAGACAATTGATTGTTACAATAATTGCCCAATTATTGGCTTCATACATTGACAAATATCAAATAAATAAATATAACAATTTATGATAAATAAGATTTCTCACTTCTAATATTTATCATTTACTCATATTAAGATATTCTTTCATACAAGGTAATCATCTCTTTATTAAAATCATAAATTACATATGCCGTTAAGGCGAAATATATAACTATTACGGTAACTCTCACATAGTGAGGTTTGAATATTAACAATGGGTCCAAGATCCCAATAAATTTAGTCAAAATTCTGGGATATCATCCTTCTACAAATTGAAATCCAAGTATCTCATTTAGATCCATGCTACGATAAAACTTCACAAGACATGAGTTTCCGCATATCCGAACGTGACGGCTAATTGTCCTGCAAGACTGGAGTAGTGGTATGATGTTAGTTCAAAATGAACTGACATGAATATTAACTCCATTTTCTGATGCAATTATTTAATAAAATATGAAACGATATACAAGTTATTTTATCAACAAACGCATGGTAATACAACGGAGAATGTATTATTACATGTTCTACATCAAGATACAACTATGAATATACACCAATAGAACAACCAATTTCTATTTCAGCAATCATGTTTCACTCTAATCACAAGGATCAAGACATAATCAAACCATAATCATTCAACATCCGAATTCTGATTAAACCATAAGCAAATCATGCTTCACATGGTACAGATTCAACTATTATTTTTCTTACCTTCCAATCAACAAGCAACTTAACAAAACTGTCTGAAATCATCATTTCCAAATACCAATTAGACATATTCCCTCTAGGTAATGAGCAGCTCTATAAAACGCACAATAACTTTATATTCAAACAATCAAAATACATTTATATATATTTATAGGAATAGTCCAACTAAACAGTGTAAAAACACCTCTATTAAATCATTTTAACATGTTCTTTCAGGTAACCAACAGATCAACAAAACAAATTGACCCACATACCACATGATGATAATTTTGAAGTCTATTTGCATAGAATTACATCAATAAGTTTCTAACACTTCCAGTAACGAAATCCTTTAAGAAAAACTAAGTCATCTTACATAGACTGTTAACACTAATTTATTTTTCAATTAGATAATCAAATTATACCTACAGCAAATCAAATTATACCTACAGGCAAATCAACTTGTACATATCCAAATCAGTTCGTTCCAGCATTAATTTCTTTTCTATTTAGAAATTATTAGAATCTGGAAGCAAATATATCAGGCAAAATGATGAAATACCTGGTAAAAACATTTTTCACACTACCCAGAAATCGCTTTGCTCATACAAATAAATTATTGTTTGACTGTAATAAAACCCAGAGGCATAAAATCGATTTGGGTTTCCAAAAATCAAATTTAAATAGAAAATAAAATAAAATAAAAATTGATTAGGAACACCCATCTGCGTTTTTTCTAGGTTTAGCTAAAACCACACAAAGGAAACTTAAGAGAATACAAAATCCATCAATTTCCTTTTTAGATTTCATTTCCAAGCAATTAAATCAGAAGCTGTCCACAAATTCATTTAATTGCCATTTAAAACAGAATGTGTATTTCCTCATTATTTACAAATAATGCTGCAGAGAAGGGAGAAGATATTCATGCCTGAAGTAAACCCAGAATCAACAACCTCTTACTCTTCCAGCTCCAACAAGTTGAATCCTTCCTTCCTCCCAAAACTCACGTAGGTATCCTAGAAGAGAGGAATGAAAACAAACAAAGGAGAAATAAAAGAAAATATAATGAAGAAACTATACTATAATGGAGAATTTTCGGGCTTCTCAATGTTGCTTCTTGCATGTCAATGCATGCCACATACTTGGTGTCAGATGAAGGCGTGTCCCTTTCAAAACTCTCAGATTTTAAATATTAAAATATTATTATTATTATTCTTTTTAACTTTTGATTTACATGCCAAATCCTTTTAGGATTTAAATATATAATTTCACAAATTAATAATGCATTTTTTTAATTTTTATTTTAATTGATACCTAACTTTAATGGTAAAATTAATCATCATAATATAAGTCCACATATTGCCAACAATATGTTATCGTAATAATTATTCGAATTCCCATGTTCCATATAAAACATTCAAACAAATGAAAATCACCAAGTCCGTAAATAATAATTCGAATATTCTCATAAAGCTGGTTTGATATAGCATTGTCAAATAAAACAAAGGCAGTATTCATCACGGTCATTGCAAAAGTTGAACAAAACAAAAGACGACCAAACTGATTAAAATAAAGTAACCGGAATACAAATAACCGAAAGATTCACTATCATTTATGAACCGTTTTACCTATGATTAAGGCCTAATCATGTTTTAGGAAGGATCATCAAGGTGGGTGCGGGGTTATTCGTTCCGCAATGTCATGCCTCGAGAGCAGAAGGCGTGGGTGATGATCGACGAACGAAATGATATTTACACCCAATGATGATCTCGTCTAATCCTGTTTAGACTTAACCGTAGTTAATTTAACTTACAAGAAATTTTGGGATGGCTTGATACACTGGGTTTTGAGAAATGAATTTTTAACTTGGGATGTTACTCGGAGGCTTTTCAAGTAAAGCTTCTCGAGTACGAAAGACTTGAAAGATGTTAAGAGCATGCTAAAGGAATTTTCGAATGAGATAATAGCAATCAAGAATTAACAAGCTTGAGCCTCTTTAAAGACTCACTATCAGCCCAACTATCAGACCAGTTGCCAGAACAATAGATCCCAGGCTGTTCAGCAGAAACCTCAGAACCCCTAAATTCCATAGTTATTTCTGTTGTACTACTACAAGTTCAAGCTTTCCCAAATCCTAACAGAGCCTTGGTCTCTGTTCAGAATAACCTTGCTGAAGATCAACACCTTTCGTGTTTTACTTGTTCTATGGCCCATAATTTTAATGGTTGCCATATTGGAAATACAGAGCAAACACTTATGATGTTGAACTACTCTAATTGACAAACCCAACAAGAACAACATGTTAAAGTGCCCGAAACATCTGCAACACCTGAGACAAATCTCGTCCTCTGGGGAGTAGGCGAGTTTCGTGCTTCAAATGAAAATCGTTAAGCTGCAACAAATTCTGAGTCTAGTCAGACTACCTGACCAGATCAAAGAAGAGGGCTCTCAAAGAAGATACAAAGGAAGGGGATGTGTCTAGAGAAACAAAGAGTTCATTTCATGTTGAGACACCAACACTTGCAGCAAATGATATCCTATCCACTGGAAGGAAAGCCAAAAGAGAGTGGAATACATACACTTCCTCAAAACCATAACCAGTTGAACTTTTGAATGTCGTTGAAGAAAGTACCTGCCAATGTCTCTGTATGGGGCGCATTGTTGTTCCTTGGCCAGATGGACCTACTGCAAGAGGCTTTGAAGCAACACACCAGAAAGGTGGCTATCAAGGGCAACAACGTTCCCAAGGAAAAGGCTCAAATTTGACAATCAACCGTCTTTCAGGCAGGAAAGTTAGACGTAAGGGACCACATCAAACCCCCTCCCTTCAATGTGTCATTAATATTTTAGAAGCATCTGGTCCGTAACTGCATGATAGATTCTAGTTCTAGTAGCACTATTATGCTAAGCAGATAGCCGATGCCTTATGTATTCAATACACAACCATTGAAAAGGGTGTTACCCAGTTGGATGTTGTCGAGTTTCCATTGTGGGTATCATCAAAGACTTACCCCTAACACGTCAGGCCTACCCAAGTATAAATGTAACTAAAAGATTCTTCCTTATAGATCTGCTTCCTATTTTTGGGTTATGTTTATCAAGAGACTTCATAGCCAGAATAGCAGGTTACCTCTCGCTTGATTGGTCTCACATGGTATTGAGAACTAGATATGGAGCTAGATTCAGAATTGCAGCTGAACCAATAGCACAGTATCATGTGGAAGAGTTTGAGACAAGGGTTCCAGAAGTTAACTGCATTGTGTTGTTAGAAGAGGAGCTAGAAATATGTAGTTTTAGATATCAACGGGGATACCAGAGAAATGCACAATGAAAGACTGGATACATGGGCTGTGGACAAATGAGAGTTTGACCCATATCAGCAGAAAAAATGCTATCCAAGTGCAGCTGTTAAGCTTACAGTGCAGGAAATTTTTATTATTATATTGTTTTCTTAATAAAGTCCGTCTGCATATAAGTTTAGGGCATGATAAGAAAAATAACATCAATATTTTAATATGAAGTTTTAAAATATTTTTATTATTATTTAAAATTTTCTATTTAAATTTAATTATTTCCCCGAGCAAGGCTGGAGTGAAATTAATTGTCTAGCTCCTCAACTAGGTTGACCCATAGGATCTTAGAGGGCTGTCATAATCTATTAGATACTGGTCTGATTTTGTTTTGCCTTACTAGTTGCTGTTCGAGATATTTGATTGTTAATAACCATTTATACATTGTAACCATCATGGCTGCTAGTGCTTTTAGGATCTTTCTTCTAGATTCTTAACTACTTTGTGGGATTAATTACTCTGCTTGGAAGACAAAAGTCAAAATCCACCCGAGTTCGAAGACTTGTGGCATGGTGTTGAAGGAACCTTCACCTGACTTGCAAATGATGCTGATCCGCAGTGCAAATTTGACAAAGCCAATCAAAAGGAGAAATTAATTATCATGTTTGGTGTTTTGGATGAGATCTAACCTCATATCCAAAATTATACAACTGGAAAAGACGGGTGGGACAAGGTGAGCACTGTGTATGAGGCAAAGAATCAGAACCAAATTTTGCACCTGCAGAGTCAGTTGCATTGCCTAAAAATGAAAACCTGAGAGAAAATTAAAGCTTTTCTGTGTTGGATTGTTGAATTGCGGTTTCGCTTCAAGTACTAGATGGAAAGATGACAGGTGTATCTATCTAAACAATTGTCTTGAGAGCACTCTCCCCTGCATACAAAGTGTTTCTCTTTATCGAAAATCTCCAATGAGAAACCCACATTCGAGCAGTTGGTGAACATGCTACAATAGGAAGAGTTCATGCAAGAATAAGACAACAAGGAGGATCATGCCTTGGCAACATATTAGAAGGGCAAGAAGCCCATGGAGCCTACAAATCGTTGTCCCAAATAGCAGCAACAACACAAGAACAGTTCATGTTTCTAGAGGACATGCTTTATCTGTGAAAAGATTGGACATGAGTTAAAATATTGATGGTACAATGCATTCATGAATGGGTCATACATGAACAAGAATCTGCCCTTGCAACAATTACCACAAGGACCAAAGAAGCCACCATACTCATGTTGGAAGAAGAAGCCATATACACAACAACAATATGACAGTACTGTTGAAGATAACAATCCATCAAATGAAGATTGTCTCTAGCACAAATTAATGGGGAGATCACTCATCAAAATTCAGTTTGGTACGTGGACTCGGGTGCTACAAGGCAATGATTGGATTGAAAGATTGGCTCGCCACTTTTAATGATGCATATGACTGTTACCAAGTTTCTCTTGGTGATGATACATCTCCAACGTCAAAGTAATAGGTGATGTTTTTGCCACTTGCCAAGCGTTCTTGTAAGATTACAAAAGTTCATCTTAACCTTAAGGTTGAATTCAATCGTAAAGGTGCTGAATAGACGTTTCATTTTGATTTAACAAATATTGAAATATTATGTTAAATTCTAATTGCAGAGTCACAACGAAATAAAACAATAAAGTACAGATCTGACCTAAGCAATAAGCAATTAAATTTGAAACCCTAAGTGCAAGAGAAGGGATAAAGTACTTAGCTGATTTTGCAATAATCCCAAAGGTGTACCGAGCAGAATACTAATGGAATTGGAGGACAGATCAAGTAACCGAGCCCAAAAAATGTAGAATTGTCGGGAATGCTTTGGGACTAGGGCGCGTAGATCGGGTCGGGGTGCCGGGGACCTTTTATAAGCTCCCGTGCCTACGTAGAACCTCAGAAAATGATTTTTACAGGGTCACAAGATGTTTGCAAGATGTCACTGTAGTCGCCTATGCCCGTGGAATTTGCACGAAACTCCGCAAAGAGAAAGCATTTGCAAAACCCCAAAACACATCAAATCCTAAAAAGAAAAAGATGCAAATGGGGAGTCGACTGACCCCAATGGTCACCCGACTGAGTGAACTTATGATCCGGGCGCTGCACTACATTTCAAACTCCATGTAGTTTTGTGTGTGTGTGTGTGTAGAATTGTGCCCTAGGTGGCTCTTGTGCAAGATGCACTTGATAGCGAGCAATAGCTAGATGTAGTAATGTAAGTAGATGTGTGCATGGAAAAATGAACTTCCCCTCCTATGAAGTGTATGTAGAAGAATTCAGTCCCTTGTCCCTTCAATGGATGTTAGATGGATGCTTTTATGCTCTTGAAATGCCTTTGGATGCAATGCTTAGAGCTTGGTCCTTTATTATGGTCACATAGCTTTGTATTTATATGATTCCCTTGTTTGAATTTCGTAATTAACCACTAAAAGGCCGACCCATAAGAAAACAAGATGCCCAACGGCTAGAAAAGGCCCAAAAGAGGCGAGCAAGATACAAAGAGGTCGGGGTGCACGAGAGTGGCGTCCCGGACTCGGAAAAATGAAGTATAGAAAGTCGATTGGCGGTGGGGTGTGTAAGACCAAGAAAGAAACCAGAAAAGAAAGCAAAGAGGCCAAAGACAATGGTCAATTAATACTTTTCTCGCTTAGGAATCATATGAATAGTAGTATGTGATTAGGACCTAGAAATGTACCCAAAGTGTGTGATTTAGTGTCTACACATTCGAGAAAAGTTCGAAGCTCAAATATTGTTACACTTGCTTTTGGAGTTGAAATTAGGTTTGAGCTTGATATTGTTCACAATGGTAATCAAGCTTTGGAAGTCAAGGATAATGACACGACCATTCTCTGGCATCAAAAATATGATCACTTCAGCATTGGTTAGTTGCTTGCACTCAATGGACATGATATGATGCGAGGCCTTTCCCCACTCGAGAAGACCACTTATTTGTTCTCTAGTTTGGCTGGGAAACAATATCAAACTCCTTTTGGTTCTAGTACATATCAGGCAATTGGTCCATTGAATCTGATGCACGCTGATCTCTGCAGATACAACTGCTAGTGTCATTGGATTTAAAATATTTCAACTATTTATTGACGATCACTCACAAAATATGTGGGTGTAATGCTTGAAGTCCAAGCATCAAGCCTTCAAAAGCTTTAAAGAGCTCAAAGCTCATGTGGAATGACAATCTAGTTGTCACATACATGTCCTCTGCTCAGATTGAGGGGGAATACGCCAACAATGAGTTATCTGCATTTCTAAAGGGGCAAGGCTTTCTCTAGAAGTTGATTGCTCGTTACATGCTGCAACAAAATGAGGTCAAAGAGATGGAGTTGCACCATCATGGAAATGGTGTGTAGTATGTTGAAGGATTCAAACTTGGATCGTACATATTGGGTAGAGGCTATTCACACCATAATTTACTTGCTGAATTGCGCACCCACCAAAGTTTTCAACGTTGTCTTGCTAGAAGAAGCAAGGCTATGGTATATGCCTTCTGCATTTCCGATCTTCATGTTTTTTTGTTGCACAACATATATGAACATTGTGAAAAAGGAAAAGTTTGCACGAGAAATTCTTGAATGTATCTTTGTTGGATATAACAAAGAGTCAAAGGCCTTCCTATTCATGGATCATGACACCAAAAAGCTATACATTAGTAGAGATGTAGCGTTTGATCGGAAGGGTGAGTCCAATCCACCTTCCACACATCACATGTTCCAAGCACTCGATTCTATGACCCATTTTGATGATGACGAAGATGATGTGATGATGAAGATGATAGTGGTGGTGATGGTTAGCTAGGTTCTTGAGCTTCATTAAATTCTTCAAAATGGATACCCAAGTGTTATACCGACACCATAAGAGATGCAAAATTGGATGGAGTCGAAAACACTTCAAGGCCAAAAACTCGTAATATGGTGCGCAGTGAGGTGAACTTAGACTTCATGAGAAAATTAGTTTAGAATTACGAGCCATCAATGGTTCAAGAATCCCTAGATTCTAAGCCTTGGAAAAATGTCATGGATGTAGAGTATCAAGCTCTCATGAAACACATGGCAACTTCTTGATCATCTAACAAGGAAGAATCCTATCAATTGTAAGTGGCTCTTTAAGACCGTAACAAGGAAGACGATAATATAGACAAGTAGAAGGAAAGACTTGTAGCAAAGGACAATGCTCAAAGGGAAAGGCATCGATGATGAGGAGATTTCTTCTCCCATAACCAAGATAAAAACTATTAGAATGGTCTTTACAATGGCTGCACAATTTGGTTGGAAGGTCCATCGGATGGATGCAAAAAGTAGTTTCCTCGATGGAGATCTAGAAGAGGTCTATTATGACCCAACTAGAGGGGTTTCTAATTCCTAGTCAAGAGCAAAAGGTGTGCAAACTCTTCAAGTCTCTCTATAATCTCAAGCATGCTCTTTGAGTTTGGTATATCAAGATACATGAACATCTTGTGCAATATGGGTTCCTTTGGAGTCTATATGATCTCGAACTTCTACCCCAAAGAGCAAGGGGGTAGGTCGTAAATCTTATTGTGTGTATGTTGATGATACAATCATTATTGGTAGGTTAGTGAAAAGACGCAACAAAGAATGATATTAAGTAATTGTTCGATATGCCTAATCTCGGCTTCCGTGACCGCTATCTCAGCTTTGAGGTATCGCAATGAGACACCACATCTTCGTGTCTCGGATGAAATATGCCAATACTATCCTATTGCAACACCCATGGAGACAAGACCTCAATCGTCTTGTTTTGATCCATCTCCATAGGTAAATGCCACTCTTTATTGTCAATTGATTGGGAGTCTCATTTACCTAACATATATCATGCCGATGTCAACTATGTTGCTAGTTATCTTTCATTGTTCATGCATGAACCAAAGTTGTGTCATTGAATGCAACAAAGGGAGTATTGAAATACATTCCTCATACCATAAAATGTGGTCTTGATACAAAAAGAATGATCAATTCTTCTCAATTGGCCACAGACGCAAAGCGTGTAAAATCCATTGGCGATAAAAAATCCACATTTGGATTTGTTTTCTTTTTGGGTTATGGTCTCGATTTCATGGGGAAGGAAGAAACAAAGCATTCTACCTTGCCTACCGTTCCTCTGAAGCCATTGCTCTATTTGACTGTAGTGGCAGTGTTCGCTGGTGGTATGTCGGGGTCTCTCGTCTTTTTGGATCCATTGGGATTGACATGGACCGTCTCCCCCCTTCAGGTACTCCATGGATGCTCCTGCTCATCTCCTTCCGAGCAAGCAGGACCTGCACAAAATCATCAGAGACGACATTTACCGACAGTTCATTCAGGTTACTTGGACCAACCCCCATGTGCTAAGCCCAAAGATGGCCTTCTACGCCAATCACTTTCTTGATGTCAACAATGGACTCATCACTCGGCCCACCTATATCTCCCGTCATTGGATACATGCTCTCCGCATCTCCCTAGGCCAGGTCAGAGTTGGCTCTCACAGGCTTCGGTCGAGAGTGATCACCAGTTGGATAGGACCGAGCGGATTTGCCTTCTTTGCTCCCTCCAGGAGGTTGAGACAGAGGAACACTTCATTTTCCGATGCCCCACCTACTATGAGATCAGAGGGAGGTTTCATTGTCTATTCCATGAACGTCCCACGTTCACGACCTTCTTCAGGTATTATGATCAGAGGTGTCTCGCTCTCTATTTACAGAAGCTCTTAAGCTTCGCGACGGGTCCTCCATCCACCTTCCAAGGAGACTACTACTAGATGGATCACATCTTTCTTTGTTGTGATCCCAGGGGAGAGGGGCACCAAGCAGAGACCTAACTCTTGTGGGGACTCTCATTCTAGATTTGTCAGGCTCAGAGGTACTTCTTCCCATGCTAGAGATTTATGGACCTAGACCCGGCCAAGGGCCCCTTCTCATGGACGTCAGAACACCAGGTTCACCTGGAGATCTCGACTCTCCACGGATCATAGAGCGTTTGCATAACTTCCACCCCCGACACCGAGACATCAACACATCACCAGTTTCTTTTCGACTGACCTTAGGTGACAATCATGAGGGTTGGTGTCGAGGCCTCTCCCTCCACCTCCCCTTCTTCTTCTTCATTCTCTCTTTCTTCTTCTTTGTTGTTCTTGGGGACCCGTTTGGGTTTTTCCCTGCTGCTTCTATCCTGCTTTGTATGGTGCAGTCCCATTGACCTATTTTTGTGGTCACTTGTTGGACATTTAATATAATTATCTTATCTTATCTATTATCTTGATCTTTCATCAAAGTAGAATACCGTGCAAGGTAGGAGCTATTGCAAGTAGCAAGACTAGGAGTGCCATGGAAACAACCAATGATCTTACAATGCGACAATCAAGTTCTACAACTTGTTCGTAATCCCATATTCCATGAGTGTACAAATCACATTGAGGTTCAATGCCATTTCATATGTGAGCATGTTTAACAACACAATATTCAGCTCAAGTATGCATAATACGTAAGACTCGAGAAGGTGGGATGGCAAAAACTTCATTTATTTTGGGGACGGCTAACTAAAATAATAAATAAAAAATTAAAATCTAAAAATAAAATGACTAAACTGTAAAACAACTTGGAAGAGACTTAAATAAGCCGAAATATCAAATAAATTTAAATTATGAATTTTAAAACCATTTGGGGCTTAAAAAGTTAAATAAGTTGAAATATCACATAAACTTAAATTATGAATTGTAAAACCATTTGGGGATTAAAAAGTTAAATAAGCTGAAATAAAACTATTATGATTGAGCAATTGACGATATTTGATATTCAAATCATTAATGATTAATTTGAAATTCAAATACACCGACAATTGTCAATATTACAAAAAGAAGGGTACAAGTTACAACTCAAAAATTAGAATCATCGATTGAAACAACATCCATGAACTCCTCGTTGGAACTATCATCCTTATCCTCAATGAAGAGCTCAATCAATTCCCATGTTTGCACCCTAATTAAGTCTATATCAAGGAAGTGCATAATAATAAAGAGTATGTAAGGGTTTTTAACAGGGATTATTTTGGTCTAATCAATTTACAATTAACCATTTATAAGTGGAATGACACATTAATACTTGCAACAATTAATAAAACGATAAATAATAGCTCAAATACACAAGAGGATAAGAAGACTTAGTTGTGTAGGTCGAACAAAGAAGATCCAGATGTGCGAGACATGTGGAAAAGGCATATTAGAGACCAAGATGCTCTGTTGAGAGTTTTGGCACTAGAAACCGAGTAGGGGCAAGATTGCACAACTACTATATGACCCATACCGGAACTATATGGTCCCGACTTGGGGTTGCACGGTCTTGGACCCTTTAATAGTTAGGATCTCAAACTTCTTGTGTACTTCACTTTCCCTGTAAATGACCTTCGTTGTATGTTGCTCTTGCTTGCATAACCTTGGGATGGCTTCTAATCACCCACAATAATGTGGAAACCACTGAAACTCCAGCAATATGTAATATCCCTCAGGGATATTAATTAATTATTATTAATCTACTTGCAAAAGAAACAAACTTAGAAGAGAAACCCTTTTAGGTTCACCTCAAATAACTCAGTGTCGGCTTCAATACAATCCAAATGGGGTTGGAGTGAGCCAAGGTAAGGGTTTAGATGAGCTATCTAGTTGGAATTTGCACTCCTTTAACCAATAAACTTGTAGAAGTAGAAAAATAAATTTAATATGCCTGAAAATAACTGAAAATGACTACAAACTTTAAAAATTAATATCTCCCACAATATTAACTCTTTTTGCCTGAAATAAAATGCAGTAGGAAGATAAAATTAAGATATTTCAAATGCATCCAAAATCAGAATTTTTAATCAACTAAAACCCACTCAAAACAACCCTCGAATCTACAGTTCAAGTTGCTAGGGTTAGGGCAAAATATGTAAACTTATTCCAGCACTTTCCCTTCACTCTTCAACCCAATAAATGTAGTTTCAGATCTGCAATTAATTAATTTATAACAGCAGCTTATAAATATTAGAAAACCCTTTTCACTGATTGCCAAAATCCTCTACACAAGTCGATTTAGCAAAGGTAATTACCAGCCACATTAATAAGCATTAAAATGGTCAAATCATGGCCATATTGATTAAATAAACAAGCTGGAAATGATCAGATTTGAACTTGCTTCAAATACCACCAACTTGCACCACAAACATCACCCACACAAGTCGATTTTGATGCACAATAATCAGCTGTAAAAATCAGATTGAAACCCTCACACAAATCCCTCAAAAACCTTCATCAACAAGCTCATGCACTCTCCCAAAAATGGTGACTTACATATAGAGAAGAAAAGATGCAATTAACTTATCAATTCAAGCTCAAAGGGCATACACACTTCACTCAAAGGTGGTGTTGAAGAACACCTTTTGTTTTAGATCATTAGTGGGCATACATCCCTTCTTCAAGCACGGAGATAAGTTTCATAAACTGTCAACATGCGAAAAAGGAGTACCCACATCTTCTTTTATATCTTTGCCTTGCACATCCTCCAAAGTTCTCTCTCCATCTTTGGCGCCAAAAGCTAGGAGGGAATATCATTTTAAAAAGTGCCTGGAGATCACACTCAAAGAAAATATTAAATGCATAGGGAATTTAAATTAAAAGATGCCCATATAAATCGACCCATGCTTAGAAATAATCAATTTATCCCAAATATTAATTATTAAATGATCCCAGAAAATGCGACTTGCTTGGTAACTTGATTTACCTCTAAAAACAAATATTTATAATCCCAAGGAAATCGATTTTCCCTCTTATAATTGATTTGCACAAAAAATATATTTTATTTCTTTTAACTCACATGTGCAAATCGATTTTTTCTTATTTTAATTTTTATTTGAAAAGGGGACATTACACAATACCCTTCATCAAATTATTTACAAACGAAAAGAAAAATCATGTGTGGTGAGACTTGATTACCCTTGGTAGTCAACATCAACCTGTTGAACCAATCCAAGTGCTACACTACATGCCCTCCTGAGATCTAGCCTCATGTAGTTTTTCCGGGTGTTTGTGCAAGTGTGAGTGTGATCTAAGCCAACCCCTATGGGTGCCCTTGTGTCTCGTGACACAAAGATGGTGGGCTAATTTTGTGTATAGAATGTACCCAATGTGGTACTAGTTTGATGTGGTGTGTCTTTGTTATATGACCTAATCCTTTGTTCCTTGAAACCCTTCGACAATGCTTGGAGTGAGTTTGTTCTTGCTAAGACATGGCTATAATACCTTTACATGCTTGGGAATGGAGGAAGCTAGACTTTTGACTTGGTTGAGTGCTTGGACTGTAGTAGGGGCTGCTTTAATTTATGTGCAACTGATTTGGGCAGTTTTAGGAAACCCTTGAGTGCTTTTGGAATGATATTTGCAATAGGAGTTTATAAGAGTGCCAGGGGAGTTATAAGGTGGCATTGACTTGTTTTTATAGCCTTCTATAGTTGAAATATTCTAATAAGGCCAACCCTAGGAAGATGAAACAACATAATAAAGATATTCAAATTGAAAACAAAGTCTGAGAATGCAAATGGGCAAGACCATAAGTTGGTTGGCAGATCCGAACCTTACATCTTGACCAAAGTGTATGGTTTTTCCTAAGAGGATTGTGATGTGAAACAACAATTTGTGTGATGACGTACATGGGTTGTTTAGTGCTTTGATTTTATAATAACTCTCAAATTAATGACAAAGCAAAGTGTAAAGATAAACAAGTCACATAAGAGCCAAAGAGATATGCTGATTGGATTCCAAATGTGAGCATTTGTCTTAGAAAAGGAACATAGTCAAACTTGGCATTGCAAAAGGACAAGTTACCCAATTTTAGTGTTTACACCTTGTTGCATGGTATTGTCCTCTTTGACCTTCTTCAACTCCTCAGGGATCTACATCCCACCGTAATGTTGGGGTTTACTTATATTTAATTGTCTTCGATCTATGAGATGCAAAACATGGTGTATAGCTACAAGCTTCTCCGTTCTCTTAGAGGTAAGTCTATCCCTCTTAACAGAGTGAATCGACCATATGTTGACTAACTCCTCTCAAAGGCGAGAGCAATTGGAAACTTGGAAAAGGAGGCGAATTGCAAGTGTTCGCAGTGGTCTTGGATGCCCATACAGTTACCACCAACTCATCGGCTTCTCTTGTGCCAATGTTACCCTGTCCATCTTTGATGAAGTTTTGTAGCTATTAAGTCAATGATGTTGAGCGACTCTAATATGACATGTGAAGCCTCCTCTGCACTATACATTTTTAAGGGCCTTCATAAGGCCTTTCTTCACCTTACCCTCATCTAAAGGGATAACTCTACCCACTCTCTCTACATTCTATTTTGGATTAAGGTTTTATGCAACCATATGAAGTGGGGTGTTCAACTTCTCCCATCTATGTTGAATGATGGGTTGAATATGTTCATGGTAGAAATCCAAAATGGGGTCCTCACAAATAACTATCTTCATTTGCCAAAAGCATGTTGCCAATGCACAAATATGTCACCAAGATTGGGGCTATCGAATCCCCATATTTTACAACGCTAAAAACCATAGATATAATTGATGTGATGTATTTCATATCGACCCAAATGTCTCCTTGCCACCACTTCCTTCACTCTCTTCCCTTGTGTAATGTACCCTTTTCAAAATTAATTAATTATGGATAACCGAAGCCTATTCTTATTATTTTCCGTAGGTTAAGAGAAAATTAAAGAGGGAAATCACTTAATTTAAATGGTCCAAAGGTACTTTTATATTTTGATTGAAAATCTGTGAAGAACCTTGGGAGCCAAGCTACAAGTGTCTAGGTAAAGGACATGGAAAAGGGTTGCTAGATAAAGAATCGGGAAAAGGTATTGCTTGTGACAAACAAGGTGTTTGCATTGATAATGTAAAGGAAGAACATGCATTACATGTTGAATGCCAAATCTCCAAAATTGAAGTTGTTTCAACCTTAGAAGCACTTATCAATCTTCCTAACATTGCAAAGTTTGAGTAATTACCTTTTGAGAGTGATTTAAAGAATTCTCCCTTAGTGATGAGTTGAGAGGAAAAAATCTCGGGGCATGAACCGAAGAAAAAAATCAGATCTGCAAGAAGGTTTTGGGGTTGAGTTCTAAGAAGACCATGTTGGGGGCATGAACATGAAAAAGGCTTTACCCATCAAGCTAATGTTGATTTTCAGTTTGCTGAAATTTTCGAGAACAACCTCTGGGCAAAAAATTGACTGAGATGACTTTATCAAGAATAATGAAGATATTTTATTGACTTCTAATGTTTGTATACGTCCAACAAGATTCCCTTGTTTAATGCGAAGAGTTAAAGGGGAAGAAGAATGTTGATCCTAACCTAGAAGCTCCGAGTCACGAGGATGGGGATGTCAAAGATATCTCAACCAAGCTTCATTTGACAAAGGAAGGTGAACAAGTTGAAGACAACCAAAGGTATGAAAGTGGTGTGGATTTATTGCTTCCTAGTAAGTCATTTTAGATGTGTGCTCATCATGGACAACATAGTGGAAATGGTGATAGAGTGAAGAACACTTTGAGTGGTAAAGGGAACATAGATCCGTTCATACAAGTTCTAGATTGTGTGAACATGAGAGTTTGGGATCTTGGTATTTGTAGAAGGGACTCACAATTGGTTGAGGGTAAGCAATTACGAGAAGGGCAGACTCGTAATGTCCCTTTTCGAGAATTAATTAATTCTAGATAGTCGAAGCCTATCGAAATAAATTAATTGAAGTGGTTCGAGGGTACTTTATATTTTACTTAGAAAAAGGACACTTAAATTATATTATTAATCCAAAAAAGCAGATATAGAATAAAATAATAATAGAATGACGCCGCTAAAGATAAAATAATAATTAAATAAAGCATTCTATTATGGAGAGCCAAAGATAGAATGGGTTGCATGAGCATCAACATCTTATTTTTAGGATGGAGAGAGGATACTTAGCAATCTTGTTTTTACTTGTTCAAAACATTTACTTGTTTTGCGTCTAGTGTTCATTGTGATTATTATTGACGGGTATTGGGTCTTTTACTGATTTTGTGCAAGGTTTGTCACAATTTGTGCAGTTTTGAACAAGTTTAATAGTTGCTTTGGCAAATGATCTTTCTAAGAACAGGTTTGCCACATTTTGTGCAAGTTTTGAATAGGTTTGATGATCTTTTTGGCCAACACGATGACCCCTTTTGTGATTGCTAGGATGAACTAAAACACATAGTCTTGGACTTCTCTTTGAGGCTACATTTTGAGTTTGCGAGGGCTTGCTTTCTTGTTTGAACCATAAGAAAATTTCCTAGCCTTGCAATTGTGGCAAAAGCAATGAGATAGGCGGAATGTGAATTGATACAAGTGATTTGAGCTCGATTGTAAGACTTTCTATTTTTAGCATGTCTTGCTAGGATAGCTGTTTTTAGTAAGTTTTTCACAATTTTCACTTTTTGGTGGTTTTTGTTTGTTTGGAGTACATAAATGTTGAGAGTTTCATTGTTTTGGAAACTTACTATATTTAGACATATGAGGCCTTGCAAAACTTACTATTTTAAATTTTTAGACGGAGGTCTTCTGGGTGTCGATTTAAATGAAACTGCGGTCTCAAAAGATTTGGTTTAGTATCAAGACCTTCTCGCTCTAAGTTTTCAAGGGATTTTATTTGCCAAAACTCCGTAGATCCAAAAAGGCATCTCCGGGGTTGCATATTTCTTACGGCTCTGTAAATTGTACAGAGTATCAATGGCAGTGTTCTTACAGTCAACTTGAAGGTGTATTTGGGAGGAGTGCATTAGAAATCGGGTGCACCATTTTGGAGATATGAGCAAAATTCCTTTTCCGAGCTTGATGGTTCTGAAGAATTCCAGCAACATCATTGTGCAATAATGGAGTTTTGGAGGGAAAAACACAACACCTTGGATGTTTGAAAATGACTAAGTGTTTGTGAAGAGGAGTTAGTCATATTCAATTGCAATTTTTAACTCATCACTTAACCCGATAGCTAAACCATGGTTGGAAGAGGGTGGCATGGAGTCGCACCCTAAAAAAATAGGGTGCAAGAGGTGCAGGGGGCACAAGGGGCAAAGACGTGCGCTTTGCACTGGTGATGACAAGTGTCATCTTTTGGTGTAGTATGAGGGAGATGCAACGGGTTGAAAATGGCTTCCTGGGGCTAAAAATTGGTTTTTGATATGACCGAGTCTGAGTGGAAGGATGGGGAGCGCACTTTCATGTTCCCCATGTCCCTTTTGTTATTGGTGCAATCCAAGGGGACACCACTAGCTCAAAAATGCACCATGGGTGGTTTGATCATGAGGAGGGGACAAGGGGTTAAGTTACTTGCAAGTTATGATGTTCCCTAGGTGCAAAAGATGTGATGGGCAAGTTGCGAAAATGAAACCTCATGGGGAGCACACTTTTGTGTCTCCCATGTCCCTTTGCACCTTGGGGACAATGTGAGGGGACAACATGGGTGAGAAAATGCGCCATGGGTCTCAATTCATGAGAAGGGGACAAGTGAAATGCAAGTTAGAGCCTCCCTAGGTGCAAAAGTTGCAAGTCTCAAGTTGCGAGGAGTGAGCCAACACGAGGAGTGAACTTTGGTGTCCTCCTTTTCCCCTTGCACCTTGGGGACAATCCAAGGGGACATCATGTGCTTAAAAATGCACCAAGGGGTCTGCTCATCATGGGAAGGGGACTGGGCACTTAAAGTCTTCACATGCTCCACCTAACACCTCAAGTTGTGTTTTAAGTGACGCAACCACCTGAATGGATGGGGAGCACACTTTGGTGTCCCCCATGTCCCCTTTGCACCAAAGGGACAATCCAAGGGACATGACATGCTCAAAAGTCCACCAAGGCTGTTTTGAACTGTTGATGTCATCCGCCAACTCCATTTTAGAACACCGGGAGTGCTTTTTCGGCCCCGGGAGCATGGAAAGGTGTTTTGGGGTCAAACCTTATATGATTTTGACTCCAAAACACCTGTTGAGATCATTCCAATAACTTTTAAGAGCCAATTCTTCCTGCAAATTGATTTTCAAGGCTTGCTTCACTTTTGACTTGAAGGGGCAGCTGCGAGTTTTGGGTTATCATAGTAGATTTTTAAGTCTTGGAACAAAAGTGATGAGTCCATCATGTAGAGGATTCCAAGAGCTTTCCAATGACTATTTGTTTGCCTCCCAACTTCTCCCGAACTCCTAGAATCATCTAGACAAGTCAACTTTCACCGTTGGAGTATAGCATTCCCTGCACTCAAACGACCCCTGTTTGGCTTGTTTGATTCCCGACATCACTTGGCCTTGCAAAATTCCACCAAATTGCCTTGAATGCATTCGAAACTCCTCTGTACAACTTCCAGATGGGTTGTGCCTTTGCAAGCACCTTTCGGAGGGTATTCACCAGTTGTAAAATGGCCAAAAATGGCCCTTTTTAGGCCTCTGGGGATAGTTGTTCTTCCTTGAATCTCAGTGATCTTTTCCATCACCTTAGGCATACATCTCTGCACATGAAACACACTTGAAAATCTTGTTAGCACGTTCCTCTAAGCTAGAATGAGGATGAAACTGTGGACATGATGGCTAGAGGAAGGGTTTACAGTGATCGGGAGAGGAAATTTTCAAGTGGGGGCTTAGTTATCATGGCCAAAATTTTCAATTTTGCATGCTAGACATTTTACATGACAACAATATCTACAATCATTTATATTGACAAGAAGTTTGTCCAAATTATCTACCCGAAATATAGAAAATATGACTAAGTTGGATCTAACATTAGATAAATATTCCACACGCTCCAAACACACATAGGTCCAGATTGGGTCTAGAGTGATGATGCCCTTGCTTAAAGAAGTTTTGGTTTTATTAAAATTTGGATTCCTTAATGGGACACTATTATGTACTATGATTTTTTAGTACAATATTGAAGGACAAAAAGGTGCCATTTTTAAGGTTTATAATTTTATCATATCTTTAAGAGGGGACAAGTATATTAAACTGATAAATGGGGATTAATGGGGTTCACAACATCTTGCTTCTTGGGATACTCTTGATCTTGAAATCTGGATTGCTAGGTGAATGGGAAACATAAGATATGCACATAACATTAATGCTTGATTTATCTTTCTCCATTCCACTTTTTAATTGGAAACCTTGACCAAAGTTCAAGGAAATCAACACAGAGAATGCCAAAATATTGTCTGTATTCTGTTTTTTCTTTTTCAAATTGCAATTTAAAACCAAATAGTCGATAAAAATAAGATTTTACCATTGTTACGCAGGGATGTGTTCCCCCAAAATCTAGGAGTCCGGGACGTCCCATACGTCTTGGGGACGGCAGGACTGGGGGGTGGGAAACGTTTCCCCCACGTTTCCGACTATGCACAAAACAAAGGAAACGTCCCACGGAGACGTGTGGGATGTTTGGGGGACGAGTTTTTTTAATTTTTAATTTTAAATTAATTTGTTTATTGTTTTCTCTTTATAAATGTTTACCCATTAACCATAACCTGACTGTATTGTATTACAAAGACATATTAAGAAACAAGAGTGATATATGAATACATAATTTTTCGAGCACAAATGCACATGGACTGTAACAACATGCTATGAAAACCAGCAGCATACATATTAATATTAAAAGTTATATGGACATATAACATTAGTATAGCTATATGTATGCTGCGAGTTTTTAATATGGACGTCTGAATGTGGACTGTATGCACATGGTGGACTGATATATAAATAAGAATTGCTATTCATGAATTTTAATAGCCGTCCCCCTGCTATCCCCTGCCATCCTGAAATTTTGGAATTTTTTTGCCGTCTCGGAAACTCCGTCCCCGCGTCCCACCATCCCAGAGTCTTAGGTAACTATGGATTTTATACAATACTAGCAAATTTCAAACATAAGAACTTCACGCCGGTTGATGGATTAGACTGGAAATTTCTGAACATCAATATGCAGTGTAAAGATCATATAAAGCTGCAAAGTTTTGCCATGTCCCTTTACTACACCCATAACCTTGCCCATGGAGGAAGCATATTTGGATATGGCATGAAAATGAGAGGATCCAAAAATATTGGATAGCCAAGTAAACATGTGCCTGAACTTTCGTATGTCAAAGGACAAAGGGCTCTTACAATTCAGTGTAAGAGGCTTCAAATAGAAAAAAATAAAAGCTAAAGAAAGTTTATCAATGGTCATGTGGGGATGGGGGTAGCAGAGATTTATGGGTGGGTTTAAAAACATATGATCCAAATGTGCACTCAATAAACATTTACTGCTTTAAATTTGATGTTTTCAACAATACATCCCATATATCCTATTCAGTAGTCAATGCCTGGCTGTACCAGTTGAAATTGGAACCCTGATTATCTGGCCTAATGGAAGAATGGAGGGCTAAGTATGTGTATTTATCTGGTCCTGTCTGTTTTTAATCTTGATTCAAAAGATTGGAGCCCATGGAACATAATTACTGAACATGGAATATGGCTGTAGTAAATGGAGAACACGTGTCAACCTTAGCTAAGTTCATAGAGTGTGGAACCATTTCTTTATTGCAAATGGTCTTAGAAAGCATTGGAGAGAATCACCTCCTGTGCAACTTGTTCAGGTTTAAAGTCAATGTTGTACCTTCTGTAAGGGCCAGTATCTGTATTCATTATCTTTTGCTAGCTCAATCCTTTACCTGGGCCCTTGAATGTTGTTAGATTGCTTACAACCATAGTTACCAAGTTCGGAAATTTGGATCCATTGGGGAGGGCTAAAAATTTGAAAATCCAGAATACTAGAAAAAGTTCTGAATAATCTGGTACGAAATATATACATATTGATATTATACATGAACATAATTTAATAAATATGCAAAAGCAACTAAAATAATGAAAAAATAATAATGTAATATAAAATATTAACGTATTCAATAGAAAATAATATATAAGGTTGCTGGGTGTCTTTTTTGTGGTAAAAAGATTATTTGAAAACATGGGCTGACCCGGATGGAACTTATCGAGCCAGATTTGGTAACTGTGCTTACAACTGCTTTACCTGCTGAGGGTTCCTCTTGCAAGCTCCATTAAATTGCAGCTGAAACATATCCTTTGGGAGTTATTCCCATAACTTATCAGAGAACAATGTTGACTGTTCTCTTCAATTCTGTCCATTAACAGAAATTAGAGACTTCATCTCATCCTTAATCACTCGGTCACTTTTCCATCTTCTCAATAGATTCATCTTTCCCTGTGCAGTATTCCTATTTTAGTTTTCTTCCATATATGGGAATTATAGTTTCATTCTGTTTTTACTTTCAAGCTCTTGTCCATAGACTTCAGTAATTTTTAATTTTCCTCGCAAAATTGCTTTGAAGTCTCAGTTTGTAGTTTTTTATTCAAATTTTTCTGTCTTGACACTCACTTATTATTTCTGGCTGCATTGTGTTTACAGTTTGGGATAAGATCTGCTGTCCTAAATGCAGAATTACCACAAAATTCACGGCTTCACATGCTTGAGGTATAGACATCAACCTTTTTTCTCTCTTGCATTAATTTATGTTTTCTTGTGTTTATAGGTTGAAAACAAAACAGACTATTTTTGCATTTTTTCAAGGGATAGCTTACTCATTGCTTTATGAAAGTTGCCGGCCTTCTAGTTTTAAAATGATTAAGATGGCCTGCATAACCAGATCTTGATTTCCCCATGTCTTTGTGGTGATATTTTTCATACCCAAAAGCTTTGAAGGAGCAAAAGTGGCAATTGGAATACACATAGAAAGTGGTGAATAAATCGTGGTGAATAAATCAAAGATTTGTTAGAAAGTAATTAAATTGATCAATTGAAAAAATTAGAAACTACCAATAATCTGCATACAATAATGACATATGGGAACATTATGATTATACTTCTCTTAAAGCAACACATGCAGATGGGCAAACACTGTGATAAACTGTGTTTCTCACTGCCAACGACCCCTTCAAAAATTTCATGCATAGCTACAATAAATGTGGTTGAATTCATATTATGAATTAAGTTAGTTTTCATTCAAAATATCAAGATTTACATTCATCCTTCACTTCATATAAAAATAATAGGATAAGAGGACTATGGCTTTGTGAATGGAATAGGAGAAATATATCTACAACGTGTTCAAAATACCAGATATTGTACCGAGGATTTTGCTATTGGCTTCTCATGGAGAAGCTATCATTAGCAAGTAGAAATGAATATTTCTGATTATTGGGATCGATATTACTACATTGTATGCTGTAGTTAGCTAATTGGAAATCTACTTAAGAATACCTAATTGAAACACTCACAAACTCATGTGGAATATAGACAGCTTAAATTTATATTCGCGGCACATAACACATATATGTATTACAGAATAAAATAGAATATCCAACAATATTTAGAAGATGAAGAGAACGACTCTACAAGAATTTACACATGGTCATCATCACATCATATACGAGCAGAACAGAATGTGTAAAGTTGAATGTCTTAAATGATTTATATAACCATGATGTACATGTTTCCTACTTTGCAGGTCTGTCTCTCATTAGATGACAATAGACTTAATGGTAGAGAACTTGGATCAATTTGATACAATAGGTACATATAGAAAATACAAGGAGTTGGTGTGACAATAAGCTGCAATGAGCAAGGCGTTGACTATCCTCAGCATGCAATATTGATTAGGTCAAAGTGCGGTGTAAATATTCCTTTATTAATGCAATCCTCTTATCACGATATGTACAATGATGAGATCATCACTCTATTAGAATTTAAAACTAGGCCTTACGTTCTATTGCTTGCAACTAAAATTGTCTGCATTTGCAAGGACTCTATGTGGTGGATTTACTGGGAGTGGATGAGGGAGCCGACTCAGGTGATAGATTAGGGAAAAATTTGAAGGCACTGGAAGGTGCCAAACTGAAGCCGAGGAAGAAAGTGAAGCCGTGCTTGGAGTGCTTCCCTTTAATTGTTGAATTTCTTCCTCTGTTTTCTCATAAAACTTCACCAGTGTTTCTCTTCTGACATTTCCTGCATTGTTAGTATAATTTTCAATCTTTTCTTGCTTGGACTCCAACTGTGATATTTGTTTGGCAAATGCAGCTGAAGATTTCTGCCACTCTTTCTCTTATGCTCTTAAACGTATTGCATCCATTTCTAAGTTCATTTCCTTTGAATGCCACTCATTTAGAGCTACTTCATTTTGCTTCATTGGTGCTGCTGCTTGTTGCTCTATTTCTGACATTTTTGCATTCAATTGCTTAAGCAATTTCTCGATTCTGTATTTTTGGTCTGCAACTTGTTCTTCAATCCTTGGATTTCTGCAACTGACTGAAGTGCGTTTGACTTGGTCTTTTGATGCAATTGTTGCTCAGCAACACCCATATTATGCATTATAATAATGTTTCCTTCCATGCTTTGTCTGCTTCCTTTTTGTCACTCTGCATGCAAGTGGTGTTGGGATTCTGAATCCAAAAGGGCTAGTTGATCATTGGCCTTCTTTACGTAGTAATCTTGTATGTTATGAACTTCTGAGCCTCCAGTAGCTTTCTTACCATATGTTAGTACTATTATTGTGATCTTGAAAATATTATTTATTGAAATGTGAATCTTTCTTATATCGTTTAAAGTTACATAATTGCTGTATGTTCTCCACAAATAGCAGAATGATACTGCCACCGTTTTGTATTTGCAAAGTGTATTTCACAGGCCAATCTAGCATGAAATTCAGACAACTGTGTATGTATATCTGTCAAATCACTGAGCGATTCAAAGCCGCATTTCATTCCCCTTGAAATGATGCAATTGCTAGTTGGTTATGATTATGCGGAACAAGCTCAGATTGGATACCAACTTATGATGAAGTTTTGGGCTGTATGAGCTGATTCAAAGGCCTTCCACTTAACACGTATTTCTTCTCCTTTAGTGCCTCTCGGCGCCATGTTGGACTTAGGAATATGCTGCATGGGAGCCTCAGAACTTATGGATACTTTGCACCTTGCTTGAGTTTCCATTAACAGGTTTGGGCTGCTATATATTAAGCTTGGTCTCTTTGTTAAAATGGAACATCTTGGTCTTTATTTAGTAACCTAGCCATAACATTCTTTTCAAAAATCACTAATAGCCACTAGAACTGACTCTGATGCCACTAGCTTAGGAATGGAGGGTTGAGATTTGGGGAGATTTGGTAACAGATGGACTGCTTTGTGCCATTGCATTTTCAATTGACATGCCATACAAAGAATTAGAAATTTCAAGCATGGAACAAGTTGAAGAAATGACGGGTGGAAACTTGAGAAACTTAATTTTTGAGGGTTACCTGGTTGTAGGACACTTACTAAGTTGCTGTACTCGATCAGGGAAGGCTGGATTATAGTCAGATAGAGTCAACATTCAAGTTTGGTCTAAGGGGCTTCACTTGACCATAACTTCTGCCATACAAATAAAAATGTTGTAAGCAAGCTCTTGCATTCTATATAAGTTTGTTTTGAGTTTTGACACATTTTGCATCAATAAGTGGACATGTAAATTAGACAGAAATTAGGTAGGAGAACAACTACTACAAGACTGAACTGAAAAATTCTTGTGTGGTCTGTTAAAACAGGGAAACCAGACAGGAAGCCCCACAAAAATTATGTGCGAAATACCTTGTGATAATTACTTGGCAATTGAGACTTTTGTCATTAGAGGAATAATAAACGACGAAGCAAATGCTCAGTATACCTTGGATGTACTCATAACATTCTTATAGAGAAATTTGTGTTAAAACCAGATTTTTCATAAAGGAATCTCCTTATATGAATGAGGTAGGTTTGCTAGACGGATCAAAACAAAAACATTGGGATTATACATTTCAATTTTCAAATAATCTAGACTGCCTGGAAACGCTATGTACCTCCTTGTACCAGGCCTGATACGTACCGGGTACGGGTACGGTTTGACATACCCACAGCACACCCACATGGTTTTTTTTTGTAAGTGCAAAAAATAAATAAATAAGACTTGAGGGCTTTGACTGGAATTGAACCTTGGAAAGTTTGTGTGAGATTCAATATTGCCAATTGGCTCCGAAGGGTCAAGAGAGATGAAAAGGACTTCATTTGATTGACTTACTATTTGGGGGCTTTCTTGTTGCTCCTCACGGGTCCTCTATTCTTCACTCAATTTGGAAGGCATGGGAACAAGTGAAGCACTTGGTGGTTGGACAGCCTATCTTCTCTTCCTTTGACACTAGGTGCCAAGCCTACAAATCGATTTCATCGAATCTGAAATATAATGACAAGATCCTTGCCTTGACAAGAGGCTGCTCTGCCCTCCTTTGGTTTGAGAAAGGAATTAAAATATTTCATGACTTGTACAGATTTGGGAAGTGGATGGAATGGACAGACCTTAAATATTTCATAACTTATAACAATAAGTGGAATGTTTGTGAGCCCATTAGTAGATGGACTCATAGATTTAATGTTTTGTGGTCTTCTTGTATTCAGTCAAAGAAATCTTGCTTTAGATGGCTTCTGATTCATAATAAGCTTGTTGTTGGCTTTTAATATTTTATAGGTTGCTGAGACTATAAGCTTGTTGTTTTCTTTAAATTTTTATATATATTTATATTTTTTAATTTTTAAAAATATATTGTATGAACGTACCCACAGCGTACCATACCCGAGGTTTATAAAAATTTGTCATTTTGATGTACCGCATACCGTTCCCATTACCTAAACAGTAGCAAATATTCCTAGATCAATACTCAGTTCATGATTAGTAAGGACTCCAATGAAAAATAATTGTTTTTTTATCAATTTGGAAATCAGCTAATTTTGTAGTTGGTTATTGTCCTTCACATATTGTTATTTTCTCCAGGCAGCTGCAGTTTAAAATCTTTATTAGCTGAAGCCATGAGATTACGTTTATCATATGGCCATTAAATAGCCCTTAACATGCTACAATTACATTATTCATGTGGCCATATTGTATATTTCATTGCTGTGCTATAAATAAGGAAGCTATCCCTATCACTAATAAAAACAAAGCCAAACATAGCTTTAGCAAAACCTACGGATGAACTACCTAACTATTAGCCATATTGTGCTTTATAGAAATATGCTAACAAGTAGCATACTAACTTATGCAACCAATGAATATAACACATAATGTTACATTATTACAAACGTATTAGCTAAGCATTCTAACATCCTCCTTGAATGACTAAACCGGAAACAATTCCATGTTTATCTCTAAACTTTACAAACTTATATTTACCCAGAGGTTTAGTGATTATATCAGCAGGTTGTACTGTTGTAGGACAAAAATAAAGACACATGTCTTTGTCATTAATTGACAAATGTAGTGGTGATGAACTTCAATGTGCTTAGTTCTAGCACGAAAACCTGGGTTATTCACCAGCTTGAAATCTGGTTGTCAAAAAGATTGGAGTGCGTGCAGTTTGATCAAGTTGAAGATCCTCCAGCATTGTTTGGATCCACCTTATTTCACACCCTGCACTAACTACTTTATACTCAGCTTTAGCGGAGGACAAGACAGCTTAGTCTGAAGCTTACTCTGCCATGAAAATACTCTTGAACCAAGAGTGAAAACATAACTTGTTGTAGATTTTCTTGAATCAACTGATCCTGCCCAATCTGAATTAGTATATCCTGTTAGCTCAAAATCAACTAATTTCTAATATAAAATGCCAAAGTCAAGAGTTCCTTTGACATATCTAAGAACTCGTTTTGTAGCTTGTCAATGTTCTTCTTGTGGTTTAGACATGCAGTGAAAAAACAATATAATGCAAAACACAAATCTGGTCTGGTAATAGTAAGATAAATCAAACTACCTACTAATTGTCGATACACTATTTCATTGACCGGTGGTGAATCAATGTTAGTTGAGAGTTTATCCCAACTTCCATAGGTGTAGTTGTTGGATTACAATCATACATTCTGAATTTGTCTAACAAAGATTTGGCATATTTTGTTTGAGATACAAAAATAGTATGACTAGCTTGCCAAAATTCTACATCTAGACAATATTGAAGTAGGCCTAGATATGTCATTTCAAATATAGAACAAATATCATCTTTCACCTGTTGAATTAAGTTGGCACAGCTTTTGGTGATGGAAAGATCATCAACATAGACAACTAGAACCACTATGTTATTACCAACTAATCTTACATAGAGTAGGTTTAGAATCACTTCTTCTAAAACTAGACTCTAAGATATTTATCAATTTTGAAATACCAGGCTTGAGGAGCCTACTTAAGTCCATACAAGGACTTTACTAACCTGCAAACCAGATGCTCTTTTCTAGGAACCTGGAATCCTTGTGGCTGAATCATGTGCACTTCCTCCTCCAAATCTCTGTTTAGGAAGGCACTTTTAACAACCATCAAATATGCCTTCCATCCAAATTGAGCAACGATAGCAATGACCTTTCAAAATGTTACAATTTTCACAGTAGCAACAAAAATTTCTTCATAGTTTCTCCTTCCTACAAAAATTATTTAGCAATAAGACGAGCTTTGTACTTGTGTATACAACCATCTGCATTACATTTAACTTTTTAAATCCACTTATAACCAATGGATTTCTTACCCTGGGGTAGATCTGATAGCCCTTAAGTTTTGTTCTTGACCAATGCATCATACTGCACATTCATGACACATGCCCATTCATGCTTCCCTCTAGCCTTTGCAAAAGTTTTTGGCTCAGATACTTGTGGAATAGATGAAGTTAGAGAAAATGTTATCTGCTCACTATTTTGCACCACTTGTTCCTATATCTCATGGATCTGCATTCCATTGTTTGTGGAAGCTCACCCTCTTGTACATCCCTTACTGTGGCATAATACCTCTTCGGCTGTAATGTTTCCTTTTCTAAAATAAAGTAATTAATAATATTTTAAGTTGGGCCTGGTCAATTGTCCATTTTAGGGGCAGCTTAACATTATAAAGGTATTTTTAATACTCATTTATTTTGTCGGCAAAAAGGATTAAGAAATAAAAAGAAGAAGGAATGGGAAAAGAAAAGAAAAAAAGCTTATATTTTCATAATGAGGTTGGTCTTGTGGAAAACATATGTTGAAGATAAAGGAGAAATAACTCTCCCAAGGAGGTCAGTCCTCCAACAAAGAGCATGCATTGAAGTTGGCACCACATAGAGGATATATAAGGAGATCATTTTGGCTTGAGAAGGGTATGCATCATTTTATCATTAATACTTTCTTGAAGTTGGAGCTTGTGAAGCTTCTCTTTCTTGCCTTGAAAGACAAAACCCTTTCTTGGCCTTGTTTGAGGACAAAAACCCTCATTCATCTTGGGGTGATCTCACAAGGAGATCACAAGTGAGCTACTAAGGAGATTTCTTGTGCAATTCCTTCATTTCCAGCCCTAGGTGACTTGCTTGGGTATTGTGTTTGGTGCCTTCTAGGGCACATTTTGGCATTTTGAGTTGATGTAATTGTTCCTCATAATTTATGAGGCTGAATCCACACTTTGGAGTGATTTTTGGGATTCATTAATCATTATTTTCAGCCCCGTGTGTTGGCTGTACTTCTGCTGTCATTTAATTAATTACAGCTGTGATTTATCTCTTCATTTCTTATTTATTTTGGAGTGTATTGGCTGGATAAATATTTCCATGGTTGAATAAAATATTTGGAAGCATTCTATGTCATTTTCAGCTTGTGTTGCATGGGAATTGATGCCATTGAAGTGCCATTACAGTTCGCTGCCCTAGGAGAATAAATATTGGTTCACAGCTAGGGTTTGTGTGGAATCATTGTTGGCTGTCTTCACAATTCAGTTGCTGTCATAAAAATTTCAGTTTCCTTCTTGTTGCTAATTGCATTTTCAGTTGTTTCCATAAGGGTTTGAAGTAAATTATTGGTGGCTGTCATAAACATCAGAGTTCGTTGGTTGGGGTTTGAGCCCAAACCCTTATCTTCAGTTTCAGCCCTAGAAAGGGACATTACAGTGGTATCAGAGCATTGATCCTCCCAGCCTAGAGGGTTTCATTTAGGAGTAGATAAATTGCGAACATACAT
Organism: Taxus wallichiana var. yunnanensis; assembly: GCA_018340775.1. NCBI lineage: Eukaryota > Viridiplantae > Streptophyta > Pinopsida > Cupressales > Taxaceae > Taxus > Taxus wallichiana. Next base: position 635,019,923 of record CM031237.1, on the reverse strand, counting down.
TTTGATGATGTTAGGGTTGAGTGGTTTGTCCTAGGGCAAGAAATATTGGTGAATAAAATGGTGCAGTTGATCCATGCCATGCAAATTCTTAATGGTGAAGGAAGCTCTTCAAAGGCAAGCAATAATATTTAGCCACCAAGAATCATGAGTGATTCTTCATCTAGGTCATTTTGGCCTACCTTCCTCCCAAGAAAGGAAGTCATTCCGTGGTTGAAACACAATATTCAGTGGGTCATAACATTGTAGACAACTATGAGGAGTATAGGGCCCTTCCAAAGAATATTCGTGATGCCATGTCACTCGCTGAGTTCATAGGGTTGAAGAAAGGAAAAGTAGGAATTGGACCAAGGTCTAAACCCTGAGCTATGCCCAAGGAAAATGGGAAAGATGTTCCAGCCCTAGAGGGAAAGAATCCCTCCATTATGATCAAGGAAGAAGAAGAACAATCAAAGTTGTTGGGCATTGAGAGGGAGCAGCCCATGGAAGCCCTAGAAGTACCTATCACTCTTCCTAGGGATGAGCCATTGACTGATTTTCAGGACAATAGTGTGAAGGGGCATGTGTTTGATGAAGAAACCATGGAGCATGAGCCCAAGAAAGAAGGGAAATATGATACGCCAAATTGTGGAGGGGAATTGGTGGTTAAAGCCCAATTGCCGATGATAATGTTGATGTTCAGCTTGCTGGAATTTTCAGAATAGCTATCAATAAGAGGCAAGTTGATGGTGTACATGACTTCAGCAAGCAAGGACCATGAAGATGTTCCATGTGGGTGTCAACAAAATATGGTTGAAGCCAAGGTGGAAAGAGCTTCACTTGTTGAATCTAAGGAGAAGGAGAAGGCTGATCCTAACTCAGAAATTCTGAGTCACAAGGTCGGAAGTGGAGAAGATATCTCAATCATTCCTCATCCGGCAAAGGAAGGTGAACATGTTGAGGACAACCTCAAGTATGATACTAATTGTCGAAGTCAATAAAATATGATTGAAGCCAAGATAGAAAGAGCTTCACTTGTTGAATCTAAGGAGAAGGAGAAGGTTGATCCTAACTTAGAAATTCTAAGTCACAAAGTCGGAAGTGGAGAAGATATCTCAATCAATCCTCATCCGGCAAAGGAAGGCAAACATGTTGAGGATAACCTAAGGTATGATAGTAATAATCATATTTCTGATATGTTACTTCCTCTTATGTCGTTGCAATATATTTCTTATCTTGATCAGCGTGTGGAAATTGATGGGAAGATGAAATGTAAGCAAACTAGGTGTTATTTTTATAATCAAGATTGTATGAATCAGCTTGCTATGGTTTTATGGGACTCAAGTTACTTTCAAGATTGCCACTTTTGGATGTATGTGAAGGGTATGGATAATTCATCCATTGAAAATACAAATTTAGCTTGCTACAAGGTATGCAATAATTCAATTTTCATGAACTAAGGTGAAGTAATGTATCATGCCATTGTTTGGGATTGGTTCTCTAAAACATACCTAGCAAGAATGCCTAACGAGACATGGATTCAATGTGAGTTTTGTGGTGTAAGTCATCCCTCTAACACGACTGTGATGAGTTGGGAAAATGTGAATCATGAACCCCGAATCATTGTGGGAGCTGTCTCGAATCTTGTGGCTGTTATGACCAACATGTTCAGTTGGTTCCACATTCTATTTATATTCACCAAGTGGATTTTGATCATAAGGAAGAGGCGCTCTTCTTCTAGTGATATTGACAAGGTAAGAGTAACTATCACAAGGTGTTTGTTGGTCAATGCAACTTTGAATTTGAATAATGAAATGCAATGTGGATGGGACCCCAATTTCATGTGTTGGGCCGTGCATATCGTCTTTGGATAGCAATAGAGGGACAGGTTTGAAGACATGGATTAGTTTGTCAAGTTGTTGATTAGTCATCAATTTCTTGCTCAATAACTAAGTTTACAACAATTTGGAAGGTCTTTTATACAGCTGAGTATGCAAATGAAGAAGTTGTTACTGTTGTTTTTGAACTTGAAGATGAAGAGGACTTAAATGAAGAAAGGGGCATTGGGTGTCTGAGTTTGTTTGGGCAAAAACTCCTTCATTTGACAGGCACATGATCCAGATTATGGGAGCACTACAGCCTATTCCTTCACCTTAGTGTAATGGCACTTGGGATGAGAGCTTGCATTTGCTTGAGGGCAAGCAAATTTGGGAAGGGAGGACTGTAATGTCCCCTTTTCTAAAATAAAGTAATTAATAATATTTTAAGTTGGGCCTGGTCAATTCTCCATTTTAGGGGCAGCTTAACATTATAAAGGTATTTTTAATACTCATTTCTTTTGTTGGCAAAAAGGATTAAGAAATAAAAAGAAGGAATGGGAAAAAGAAAAGAAAAAGCTTATATTTTCATAATGAGGTCGGTCTTGTGGAAAACATATGTTGAAGATAAAGGAGAAATAACTCTCCCAAGGAGGTCGGTCCTCCAACAAAGAGCATGCATTGAAGTTGGCACCACATAGAGGATATATAAGGAGATCATTTTGGCTTGAGAAGGGTATGCATCATTTTATCATTAATACTTTCTTGAATTGGAGCTTCTCTTTCTTGCCTTGAAAGACGAAACCCTTTCTTGGCCTTGTTTGAGGAAGAAAACCCTCATTCATCTTTGGGTGATCTCATCAAGAGATCACAAGTGAGCTACTAAGGATATTTCTTGTGCAATTCCTTCATTTCCAGCCCTAGGCGACTTGCTTGGATATTGTGTTTAGTGCCTTCTAGGGCACATTTTTGGCATTTTGAGTTGATGTAATTGTTCCTCATAATTTATGAGGTTGAATCCACACTTTGGAGAGCTTTTTGATATTCATTAATCATTATTTCCAGCCCCGTGTGTTGGCTGTACTTCTGCTGTCATTTAATTAATCACAGTTGTGATTTCTCTTTATTTCATATTTATTTTAGAGTGTATTCTCTGGATAAATATTTCCACGGTTGAATAAAATATTTGGAAGCATTCTATGTCATTTTCAGCTTGTGTTGCATGGGAATTGATGCCATTGAAGTGCCATTACAGTTCGCTGCCCTAGGAGAATAAATACTGGTTCGCAGCTAGGGTTTGTGTGGAATCATTGTTGGTTGTCTTCACAATTCAGTTGCTGTCATAAAAAATTCAGTTTTCTTCTTGTTGCTGATTGCATTTTCAGTTGTTTTCATAAGGGTTTGAAGTAAATTATTGGTGGCTGTCATAACATTAGAGTTCATTGGTTGGGGTTTGAGACCAAACCCTTATCTCCAGTTTCAGCCCTAGAAAGGGAATTTTCTCATTTGTTGTAACATCTCTATTTAGTAGACCTTGGGGATGGGGAAAGTGACTTTGGTCGCCCATGGCTCGTGTTTGATTCTCTATTCAAATTGGCAGGTTCCTCCTAGCTTGCCCCAAGGTTATAGGGGAGCTTGCCCTATGGTTTAGACTCTTAGAGTCAACGAGGTGCGTTAATGTTCACTACTTGCTGAACTTTTGAATCCTCGGCCAACCAAAAATAAACATCTTTATTTACGATAATTTTTTTTTGTAGAGACATCTAGTAATCTAAATAATCGCATTCCGCCGTCTTCCCTTGCTCTTGAACCATGCATTGAATGCACTCTCTGTAGCAACTAAGGTTGAGGCTACTCCCTAATCTTGCCTCTTCTGTTTCTGCATAAGTGCGGACAACTTCTCAAAGTCAGGGGTTCGTGTCTCTGCAATTAGGCGCGGTGACTCAACAAATTAGTCAAAGGATGGAGGTTGACTGTGCAATACCAATGCCACCTTATCCTAATTATCCACTGTCTTTTCAATGGCTTCCAGCTGATCACATAGATCCTTCAGACATAGAAGGTACTCTGAAATAGATTCTCCTTGCAGCTTAGTGGGAAATAACAAATTCTTCAAATTTAAAGCGTTTCTGGCTTCAGATGCTTAAATTTTGTAGTCAAATCTTTCTACAACTCAGATGCTACAATTGCATTTCTAACCTTAAGTACTAAATTATCAGCAACAAACAATTTTAACTACATTAATGCTTCCCTACGTCTTTTATTATAGTCGTCACCATTATATCTGCTGGTGGTTGTTCTTTGTCTAGTACAGTTTGATCCAAATTTCTATACTTGCACACTAAGGATTTTATGACCACAAGCTGTAGTTTTTAGCAGTTAATGTTTATGTGTCGGGCAGTAACAAATGTTGGATCCCCATCATTTTAGTTACAAAAAGGCTACTTTGATCACAAAAATAGATGTTTAGGACAAACAACTAGACCTTTGACAAAAGTTTCTTTACTATGTTTTTAACCTTTCTAATCTGGACAATGCTGCTTGTTTTCAGCTCACTACTCTCTCGCAGGAAAAAGATAAACTATTTTGGCATTTCTTTATCCTAGATCAACCTGGTAACTATGATCTACTTATATTTCTGTGTCCAGAGATATGAGAGGTTTTTGCAGCTTTCTTGATTTTAATCATATTGATTAGATAGATGCATTCTATTATAGAGCAAACAAAAATGTTGTTGCTTCTCTGCCTATTTACATTTCTCAAATAGCTAGCTATTAGTTTGATCAGATGAAATTATGGATGGCAATAGAATCATGCTTTTCCACCAGTTTCTTTTTGTTGAGATAGAAAGTAGATATGGTCTCGTTTGCCATTGAGGCATTTGGTCTTGATGCTGTACATAATTTCTGTAATTGTAAGACTTAAAATCCCAGTATCAGGAATAGGATACTGTAAAACCTATATCTTAGATCAGTAAATTATTTAGTTGAAGTAAACAAGTGAGTGTAACTTTATTTTTCCTTCCAGCTTCATTTCATCGAGGTAAAAGATACATGTAGCCTCATATATTTTTGTGGTATGTGATTCTCGAAGTGTCCATTGCCTAGTTGTGAGACATGAATTACTATCAAAGATGAAAGATGCTATTCATATACCAGGGAAGTTTTGATCCACTTTTTAATGTATTCCTTGTGCAATGTAAAATTTATCTGAATATCTACTGATTTTATTTCCTAGTAAGCTGGTTTGGCTCATGATCCACATCTTTGCCACTTGTGTGGTGTTTCTAGATTTGAGTTGATTTACATCATAATATCAAATCTCTTATATGCCATGTATTTTACATACTATTGCTAAGACAGCCTTGGAGCATTAGTTAATCTTCATTTGTCAAACACAGATTTAGAGATATGTTTACGTTTTATCTTATCCCTTGGCTGAAGGCATGCACGTGATTTGTTACTTGAACAAGTGGGAATGCCTAGATAATAACAACACTATTATCATGATTCTAATATCTTTAATGTTTCTTGTTGTGATGTAAATTTCAAGAGATCCTTGTATAATAAATTAATAGCATTCTGGAAGCTGGGGCAAAAGTACGTGAGTACATGTGGAAGTAGATTTCCATATTTTCATATGATATCAGAAGTTTCTCCTCAGTTCCTCAGGATTCAGTTGATGTGGATAGAATTTATCTAATTTGCATAATTTCTTAAGAGTAATAAACTGAGCGAAGATAAAGGAGTAGGGAAAATCCTTAGTTTTGGGATGATTGTGTAGAGTGAAGAGAATGGAAATATTGTTCTGGGCCGTTCCTGTGCGCTTTTTTAATGTTGAGCGATTTTGCAGGAGTTCAACACAGGCTTGTTTGATTATTTGATAGCAACAGATGACAGCAAACCTGCAAAAGTTGAGAAGGAAAGTGTTGAAGAGGTTATGCATACCAGCAAAAGATCAAAAAACGTCACAAGAGGGCATTGGATTCTGAATTTGGAGTTATTAGAGGAATTGACTTCAAAAATGTTCATACGGTATGCAAACACAGACCTGTGAATACTGATCAATGCTTTCTTGATTTGATTTGAAATTATGAATAAGCTTGACTTCTATCTTGTCATGTAGATCAATTGACTTTATAATTTGAATGCAATCCCATTTTAAAAAAATGAATCTTAAATTTTGTCTTTTGTGATCATGGAGAGTGAGATGCCATGACTCATATGATTGGAATTATTTTCTATAGTGAAAACATATTTTATAATTTTGATAGTTGGTATTTAATGGATTTTCTTTGATAAGTTTGTGATGAGGTGCTCACTGTTGTAGTAGTTGACTAGTGTTCTTTGTTGAGCATGTATAATGTGCTGTGATAAATTTTTACTGCTCCTGTCCAGTTTCAAGAGCAATATGGAGTTTCACTAGTATTAGTCGGGAGTCATTTCTAAACTTAGGGAGTCATTTTTGGGGGAACTCTGTTACCGGGACTTGTAAATTCGTGGGAACTTCTCCTATGTCGTCCTAACATCTCCCAAAAAAGAGGACAATAGGGTTCCTTGTCCCTTGTCATCTGGAACACGCCCCTACAAGAGGTATTTTTCGTGAATTAGGGAAACTCAGACGAAATCAAGGGGACTCATCTCCCATGCAAAGAGAATCTCGACACAGTAAAAATAAGATAAAAATCCTATTAAAAGTTATAGAAACTATAATAACAAATGAATCATACTATATTTGAGCTTATCAATAGTGCTATTGAGGAGGTTAGGACATTCAGTGTGGTCCAAGTTGTGACTAACGTAGTGTAAGTATGGAGGTTTATTGGTTCTAAGCATGAACAATAGCATATCTTGGACCTTGGGTATCATTCATGCATTGGGCAATGAATTGAAGGACACCGAGAAGATAGAATAGATTGCAACATGGGTGAAGACAGCAAGGGATGGGCAGATATGTATCTACAACTGCCATACACCCTTAGCCATTTGTAGGCCTGCACGACAAATAATTCGTCAAGCTGATTGATATGAATATCAGGTAAATCTTCTTATTCGAGAGGATGCTACAAGTGCGACAACATCTATAGAGTATGGTTGTAAGCACTGATTGGTCTAGGTGGTGAGAGTCCCACATAAAGATGGGAAAATGATAAAGGGTTAGTTGTTGATTGATGATTGGTGTGAAGATTGTAGATATGCAGTCAATTTCGTTGACTTAATAACCGTAGTGACCCGTTATGCGCACACAAACACTCCTACTCTTAATAAATACATGAAGCATTTGATAGCATGTTGAATTTGTGAGGGCCAAGATTCATAAGAAAGACCCATAATACAACTCTATAATGACAGGATTAGAACCATAATTCAATATAGGTGGGGGTCCGTATGAACACACCGTTTACATGGTAGCTTATGATAGGCCCCCGAGAGTGGCTCTTATTGATTCTTACTAGGTAAATCAAGAGTTTTGTGATTCTATTGACAAGATGTATATCAAGGAGGAGGCCACGAAGATGTATATTGAGGAGAGCATGAAGCTTTGGGAGCAGTTTGTAGAACTCAATGACCCTTTCAACAATCCAATGCGGCTAAAGATGGCGAAAATTCAGCAAAAGAGAAACTGATTGGGTGGTGGAAGAAGCATGAAAACTAACTCCCAAAAACAAGACAACTTGCTATGTGCTTGCTCACTCAACCACTAATTTATCTATGACTGCGAGGAATTAGTCCATTTATAACGTTATCTACTTTATCAAGAGAAACAAATGTACCTCTAGGAAAGAAGAGCGGCTGGGTAAAATTCATAGTGGCTTGCATCGTAATCAAAGAAAGCTAGAGTATTTGCATAGAACCACCACATATTGGGATGTTGATCCCGGGATGCCACAAAACATTATAAATATTCAACAAGGATTAGCTGTGGTGCTCTTTAGTGTGTTTGATCATCTAGAGGATCCTACTTCTAGATTGAGAGGAAATGATCCTCCCATAGCTTCATCCACTTTATCAAGAGAAACGAATGTACCTTTAGGAGAGAAGAGCATCTAGTTGGAATTCATAGTTGTTTGCATATTAATCGAAGGAAGATTACAAAGTATTTTTATGGACCTACCAAATGTAGGGATACTTGATCAAGAGTGTTGGCATAAGTTGGGTGTTTAAACCAACTTACAAGGTGTCAACCTTAGATAGATCCAATGTATACGAAGGAAGTATAAACCATCCACTTTATTCTATTCACTATGCCAACAAATATAAGTTTCAAGAAGCCAATATTCAAATTCAGCCATATACACACAAAACACTTAAACACCAACATTTCCTATTCATAACAATTTCTTTTATTCATCATATCAACCTATTACATTCCGCCATATGATATATCCAAATTTTATTTACTTTTCTACTATCTCTTGTCATATGGTACATTTTTGAATATCAAATAGTGGCATTATATATTTCCACAATTCAATACAAAGAGACGTCTTTTAGACACACCCGATCTTCATCTAGATAGATGGATTATACTTTGTGAAGTGACATATGATGCCACCCATGTAGACAGTTGGCATTGTCTTCTTTTGTTAATCTATCATCAATGCAAATGTTGTTGTATGTTTGGTCCTGTTGCCGTATGCAATAAGGTTCATTTCGTCTAGACGAATAATCCTGCTAAAATTTTCTTCGGAGTTATAAGACTTGTCTTGTCCTTGAGACAAGTGAAGAATCGTACCAATATGGTAGAGCACCATTTTTTATGGCCAACTCAAAATATTGTATGGCAAAACTGGCCAACTAGATATCACATTATCATTTTCTACAAAAAGTGGAACTTATACATAGTGGAAGTAACAAAAATGAGGGGACTGCTTAATTGAAACCCTAGGTTTTATTGCCCAAGCCTTGAAGTCAAGCCGTGCCCCTCCAAAGTGCCAATCTTGTGGGTGTACTCAACAAAACAACCATCACCTCACAAATGTGCTACTCAACTAATACTGCTCTCTTGGGATTGATTTCCTTGTATTTTTGTAGTATTGTCATTTGTAAGCTGCCCTACTGTTGGAGAAGCTTGTCTATTTGCTACACATGCTGGTAAAGCCAAGTGAGTTCGGTATGCACAACAAAAATGATATCCTAAAAATCCATTGCTTAAAGAATTGATCTCATGACCTACCACTATCTCCAACACATCTTTAATATATAGAGTGGGAAATGAATCATGCACACATGGCTTATTTAGCTCACAAAAATCCATGCCTACTCTTATTTCCCTAGTTTTTGGAATTCTGGATTAACATGGGACCAATCCCGCTGGGTCTTTGAATAGTTATATGATTCCGCCCACCAACATCTTATCAAAATTCTTTTATCACCTTTATCCTTACATTTGGGTTTAGGTGGTATGGTCTCTTCTTGATTGACTTATCATTTTTCATGTTCCAATTTTCATCACAACTTCTTTGATAACCCTTGACTCAGTAAATTTATTGGGAACAATTTTTCATATTATATTAACAATTCTACTATTTTTCTTACCTTTGTGTTCTCTTAATAGTCCACAATTCTCGTTATCTTTGGATCTTGTCTAGCCCCAATGTTTGTGGTCTCTATCCCTTATTGATATTATAGCGCCACAACAAGGCTTCCATCTCCTTATGCCTTGTTAGTTGAAAGCAAGATTATCTTATGGTTATTCAATATCAATGAGAGATATAAATACATAAGTGCAATCCTGCATATGAGGAGTCAAACCTCATCTCATCTCCCACTCATTTCTCAAATTTACACCTATCTCATGTACACTCAATAAGTATAGTACTAGTAACATCACCTTCTATGTGATGTACTAACAAAACCCAATACAAACATAGGGAAAGGGAACATAAACTGAATCCAACTTGTAATGCGACACAAACTTTCTGGATAGGGAACACATCGACCAATCCAAGTAAGAACATGGACACACATTTGTTCATCCTCCATATGTGTGAAAACATACACATTGGACTGCGAACACACTAGGTATACATTTGTTCATCCTCCATATCTATTTGTGATAATCTACAACTCATCTGCCCACATACCAATCTCACCACACAAACATCACCAATCACACCACAGACTTTCATGGTCTCTATCCCTTATAGATATTACAGCGCCACGACAAGGCTTCCATCTCCTTATGCCTTGTTAATTGAAAACAAGACAATTTTCTGGTTATTCAATAACAACGAGAGATATAAATACATAAGTGTGATCCTACGTACGAGAAGTCAAACCTCATCTCATCTCCCACTCATTTCTCACTTTTACACCTTTCTCATGTACACTCTCAATAACAGTAGTACTAATAACATCACTTTCTATGCGATGTACTAACAAAACCCAATACAAACAATAGGGAAAGGGAACATAAACTGGATCAAACATTCAATGCGACACAAACTTTATGGATAGGAAACACATCGACCAATTTAAGTAAGATCATGGACACACATTTGTTCATCCTCCATATCTATGAAAACATACACATTGGTTTGCGAACACTAGGTATAGATGAATAGAAGCACACATCTATTTGTGATAACCTACAGCACATCTGTTCAGAATTTTATTTCACTGAATCATCACTGATCACACCACACCATTTATATTTAGTGAAATCTAATCACCATTGATCAGTATACATATTTTTCATCACTTGAGTGGGGAGAGTATTCTTTCCAATCACTTTCCTCTTTTCTGGCATCAGCAACAACCAAAGCTTTACCCTTTAGCTTTCTATTGATGAGACCTCTGCTCTCTGTATACAGTTAAGGAGAATGTGTCTTGGCTTCTTACAATAAAAACAAACATATCTGTCTTTTGAAGGTTTGGGATTAGGCACATGTTTATCTTTCTTAGGATAAGCACTGGGTTTATTTTGTACAAACATTATTCCTTCTTTTTCTGAATCAGAACTTATGGTTCAATTCCCCCATCAAGCAAAATAACGATTAAACCTTCCAGATTGAGATCTAGTTTACTTAAAGTAAATACCATATTCGATAAACTATTGGACATGCTATTTAGAAGTATGGTATTTACATCATCATCGTCTACTTTTTCGTTAACACCAGCTAATTGATTTATCAATGAGCAGAATTTACTACTGTGATCTACCATCTTTTCACCTTCTTCCATCTTTAAACTATACGGTCTTTGCTTCATTGTCATCTTGGTGCTTTTGTCTTGAGATCTGAAAAGCGTATTCAACAAGTCCCAAAATTCTTTGGAAGACTTCTTAGAATTTACATGATGCAAGCACCAGTTTGAAAACCAAGATCAATGACGGCTAATGATTTTTGGTTGTTGATGGTCCACTTGGTGAGCTCGTCGGCATTTATTGGTTTGGCTGCAATACCTTTGACAACTTCCCAAAGTTACTTCTCGATCAGTAGTAGTTGTGTCTTTACCTGCCAAGTGTGAAAGTCATTGCCTTTTAATTTCTTGACTAGTTGTAGCTTTTCCATGATTGTTGTTACCTACCTCCTCAACCCCCTCAACAAACTAGATAGACACACAAGACATTGGTTTGAATAAAAAATGTGTCTGTTACAAAATAAGTATGACTATGACAATGCTACCATGTAGGATATCTATTGACACACATAGCAAGTGTCCACATGACTCACATAACCACTAGGTCACAAGGTCTACCAACAATCCACTCAGGTGCTCTATCACACACAAGATTAATCCATAGGCTTATCAAAAGCGCTAGGTGGACCTTTGATAAAGAAAAATAAGAACACACGACTCTAGATACATGAGAGTGAGTTGCATGCCAGACATGAGGTTCATTACCAACTTGGGTTCAGATTTAGTCACAAGATCCTCAGTAGTTCAAAGGTTCATAAGGCTATTGGGCATAAGTCTAATACACGTGGGTGTTTATTGCGCACACTCGACCAATGGCAGTAAGGCTCAAATAATTATGAATGGTAGAGCTATCCTGCCTCCAAAAGAGGGCATATGGAAGATAACACAAAGAACAAGCCTCCAAGCAGCAAGGGGGAGCTCATTTAGAAAGAAAAAAGCTTCTACATTTAGAGGGGCTGAAGTGAAAGTTCGTTATGATATTGCAACATCTATGAAACCATGTTGAGCACTAAGGATCCAACATGAATAAGAGCTATTGTTTGAAGGCTTCTCCAATCAAGCTAAGGGACAAGAAAGAACTTTCACAAGGATTTTTTCACTGAACATTTAAAAGAGGGACCATTTTTAGGAGGTTTTAAGTTAGAAATATTGCGTAATCATGCCTATTGAAAAGGAGAAATTCATCATGGGATTTGATATGAAAAAGGGTTCATCAAACATGCTGGGAACCTATCAAAAGGAAAAGTATGTTTGTTAAGCAATATTGCATTCTCTCAACATATGCCTTATAATAAGTTTTATCTTTGAGAGTTACTAGCATAGAGTAATATGAACTAACAGTCCGATAGCAATATAAATTATAAAGTTGTGCACACTAAGTTGTGTTTTCAATGCATTTAATTTATGCAGTTTGAAGAGAAAGGAATCTGGTTTGAACATTTAAAGTCTATAATTCTGATGACAATATAAATTATAAAGCTTTGCACACTAAGTTATATTTTCAATGCACTTAATTTATGCAAATTGAAGAGAAAGGAAACTAGTTTGAACATTGGAAGTCTATAATTCTATTTATGCTTTTCACTAATTCATTCTTCTTCCTTTTTGAATAACCACTAATCTATATGACTGTCCCACTTTTTTGCACTTTTTGTACTTAAGCAAAATATGGGCCACAACCAAAACATGACCAAACACATATAAAATGACTGAACATGGTTTTTAAGAGCTTAAATATACCAAGGTGTAGAGCATCCGTACTTTATCTGATTTTTTTAAGTTTTAAAAGTATTTTTAAACATTTGTTTACTAGTCATATATTAAAATATTTTTGGCCACCAAGTGGGACGCACTTATATGATTTGACCCATTAGATTTGATACAAAAGGAAAAACCAAAGAGATACTTGTGAACTATTTAAGTTAAAATCTTTGTGTTGGGGTCTCTGATAAAAATATAGCACCCATCAACTTCAACTTTGACAACTAAGCAAAAGCACATCAAAGGAGAGAGTCTGGAGGAAACCCTCATACAAAGGTAGAAGAGGCCTAAACAAAGCAAATTGCAAAAATAGAACATCTTAACTTAAATAGAAAAACTATTAACTATGCCTCAACTTTTCAAGAAATTGGCGGCGCCAACACATGCAGGTCTTTGAATTCTAGAAAAGTGGCGGCCTAAACGCATATACAGGTCATTGAATTTCAGAAAACTTGGTGGCCTAAACACATATAGGCTGTTGAATTTCATAAAAGTGAAGACCTTAGCTCAAATAAAGGAAAAACTACCTGAAACTACTTTAAAATGGTTGAAGCAAAGAAGAGAAATTGTAGTATTCTACCGGAGTGCCAAAATAAAGCAGTGATAAAAATGCAGTTCAACTTTCTCAAATACCATAATTCAAATTTGAACTTGGAAACAATAATGATAACCATTCACAAATTTTCTTTGAAAATAAACTATGACCCTTTGAAATCCAAGAAAAGATATAACACATATTCATATGTGCTTTTCTTCATAGCTAAATTTAACATCACTTGTTTAATTATTCCACTACATCATTTGGAAGATAAATCGAGTTCCATAAAATCTAGAAGGCATACACAACATCCATAATCCGGATAAATCATTTTCCCTCATCAATATTAAACTGAACATGCATTGAAAATGCCATTTCTTTTAGTAGTCAAATCTAGTATGCAAGATCACTTTAACCAATCTTGTTGCACAAATCAATATTTGGCCCTTGACCATCTTAGCAATGCTCAATAAGATAAAGTGACTACCAAATAAAGTAAAACAAACTTCAAAGACAAACATTTCCACGACTTGAAGCTTCAAAAACAATTATTCACTTGAAAACCTCTAGCTAGCCAAAATAAGAAAGGGGAACTTGTCTCGACCATAGGACATAAAATACTTAACCCTAATCAACCTCCAGCCCAAGGGGCCATTAAATCATGACAAACCGCCACTCAAGTTTAAACATGGCGGGGTAGCTTTATAGTCCAATTTAGGAGTTACTAAACATAATCACATCTATATGTATAACGAGAAGATTACCAAGATGTAGGAGAATTTCATATGCCACAAAATACAAAAACCCACAAAACCCAACACTATACTCTGATCACCACGTCAACACCCAAGGTGACACACATTGGAGAAGGGGTGCTCATCACCAAGAATAATAATAATATCTCCAAAATCTCAGCACAACCTCCAAATAATGTTGCCCGATATCTCACTATAACCTCTAGAACCACCTTATACACCATTAATGGGGAGTCAAATCATAGTTTGGCCACACAAACCTCAAACTCCAGCTCACTCAAACTTGTCGCACAATCCCCAAACCGTATACGTGTCTACACCTTATACCTCCCACACCAAACACACAAGGTTGGCCAATTTTTTTGCTGTAGAATAACCCTTTGGCTTCTCAAGCCACAAACACACATTGCCGAAATTGGAATGGAACAAAATAAAGAGCCATCAAATAAGCCACCTAACAAGGGATCATCTAGGGTGAAAACCAACAAAAGAGAGAAGAAGCCAAATCCATTACAAATCCCAATAAACAAGCAATGTGGCGTACCAAGGTCTCATGGTTCAAGGGCCTACCTCTATGTTGTCCACTTGCAATGGCCTTCTCCTTTAGCTCCTAGTATGCTTCTTTACAAAAATGGCCAAAGTCCTTGTTTAGTAATTTTTTTCCTTTTTATAGGATAGTCCATAATCCTTGCCAAATGGGAGGTTGGCATGTGTCTCCTCATGTGGCTTTCTTTTAATTTCCCTAATCATCTAACTTCCTCTAGCTCTTCTCAATAAGGTTTCAAGCATGCAAGGGGCTTATGCAAGCCTTTTAAACATCTTGAAAAATACCGTAATGGGACCCACCCCAAATCACATGCCAGGGAATGGGAACCTTGCTCTCTACACTTCCCCAAATCGCATATTAGGATTGGAAAACTTGCTATGCACACTTTCTAAAATTGGGTTTATCTTCTAGGTTAAGTTCACTGTATTAGGAAAGTATTAGAGCTCTTATTCTTATCCACTTGCATAGGTTTACCATTTTTTCTTGTAGCACAAGGGTTCACATGACAACTTTAAGCATAAGAATAGAAATGTGTTTGACAAGGTTGACATTCTAAATAGTCTCAAGTTGCACAAGGGGTCTAAACATTTGTAAGGTCCACATGATCAAATTAGTGTCTAAACAACTTGTGGAAAGTGTATGTGGCAATGACATGATGTATTGCGATCTACCCAGTTGGCATTCCGCCACCTGGTAATCCCTTCACTTACAATAATATCAAAGAGGCAATAAGGTTCTTGAATAGTAGCAGGGCAGCTGATGTGGAAGGTTTCTAGGCCGAGTTCTTCAAGCAGGGTTTTGAGGCCTTTGGTAACTATTTGACAGATCTTTTCAATCAGGTGGTTCGCGTGGGTTTCCCTCCTACTTGGTCTCATCATATCATTCACCCGATCCACAAAGTGGGTCCATTTTTGATCCGAACAATTACAAGACTATCATGGTGGGCCACTCTTTCTCCAAACTCTATGTTATGGTTCTCCATAGGTTGTTGTCCGATGTTTTAGACCTCTGTCATTGCAATCCAACACCCCGTTGTACACTTACTAAAAATAACATTTGTCCATGGCGAGGCATGGCTAAAAATAGTAAATAGTAGAGTAATGTGAATTCATGACATTCATGATCCTCCTGACAGGAAAGAAACATGAGGGAATGAAAACAAGGTTGTACGAAGATCCCATAGCTCAAATAGAGAAATTAAACTTCCACTAGAGTCTTGTAAGCATCTTCTTGATTGCGGTGGCGGTGAGTTGGTAAGCTAGGTGGTTTGAAATGAGTTAGTTGGAGCGAGCTCAATGAGCTAAGGAGTTGATCAATCAAACATCTAGAGGATCATCATGAGCAATGCCTGCGGTCATCTCGAGCTCACATCAGGGGATCTTTCAACAATGTTTCTAAACACTCATTTGGCAACCCAAAGTATCTGTGAATCATGCAAAAGGAGGAGATTGTGATCATTATCGACAAGTTCTCCATCGAAAGAGTTTCTTCAATAAGATCAATCAATCCCCTTCCCTTCTCTTCTCTCCCTTCTAATTCTTCGTTGTACATGATCATTGTATTTTGTCCTATTCACTTAAGTGACAATATTTGTAATTTGTAAAAGTATTCTCTCAAAATTATAAGAGGGATACTAAATTTGTCTCTTCTAGGGGCAATTGAAAGGTCACAAGTGGAATAGGAACATGAAGAGTCATGTGGGGGAGATGAAAGGTCAATTCACAAGGCTATAAATTGGGATGGCTTCTCCATTCCAAAGGATCTTGAATTTTAGTTCTTGGTAGCAATTGTGAATTGTTGTAGATTGATTGATGCTTTGTATTCATCACTACACAAGAAATGAAAGCTACATTCTTCCTTTTCCTTTGCTTTATTCTCTCTTTTGCAACTTTGTTAAGTATAGTGATCAAGAAAGAGCTTTGTATCTTTGATAAATGAATATAAGAACTGTGTGTCTAGGTTTGTTCTTCTCACTAAATGGCTTCATTGTTGCTTTCCTCCAATTGAATGTTGAACTACTCCGGTTATTGGGTGTGAACTCTGCAATTGGCCTACTCACAACAATAACCTTCCTTTGTTTGATTTCCCTCCACCCCTCACCGTTGCAACTTCCTCCCTTGTACTCCCTGTACAAGCACCTTGCCGCAGTTCAATGAAATGTTCCTGTGTGATCCCGGCCTATTTGGCCACCCCACAACAATAGATAGGAGTAGATTAGTTTACATTCAATAATGGGAGCCTCCCATACAAAAGGAGGGGCATAGCCCCGTGAGCGTTGGTGGAAATCAACTAATTTGTCATACGACAAATTATTTCACCAATAATAACATATGATGATTTGTATTGTGATTTTATTTGTTATTTATTTAGTCATTAAAAATAAAATAAAATTCTTATATTTATTATTTTTAATTTCTTTAATAGCACCATCTCCCCCATCCCACCAAAGTCCATTGAATTTTTGAAGACATTCCAGGGCCACGTCCCCACGTTCGATACATTCTGTGTCATCAATTTGAATTTTGGACTTAGATTATTTTATAGATTCAAAATTGATTATTTTACAGATTCAAAATTGATAAATTGGATGGAAGCAATCAGTTACAGTTCTAATAGATAATAACAATTGACACTTATTATGGGACTTCTAGTGTTGGGTTTATAATTACCTGCTATTGTATTATTAGCATAAATTATAATGGATTTTCTTGGATTCACATCTGACATTGTAACATATATTTCATCTATTTAATGGTTTTTACATGCTCTAACTGGCAGGTAATAAATTTTGACATGCCATTGAGCTCTTCAGGGTACATACATCGCATTGGAAGAACTGGAAGAGCTTATAGCACTGGTGCTTCAGTCTCACTTGTAAGTTGTGTCTTACTGTTTTCCACCGCATTCACTTGTATGGCATTGGTCATTGGACACAGATTGCAAGTAGTCACTATTGAGTAGGTTTTGATAACAAGTCGCATTCAACCATTTGTTCTCTCTCTCTTTCTTTGGAATACTTTTGAATTCTATGCTATTTAGAGTTGGTGGTTTTTCCTGCATTTTAATTTGAAGAAAATTCCCGAGTCAAAGTTTGCCAAACTCTATGTTACTTCACCATCTCTCCAGATTTTCCAAAAACTTTCAAAGTAGCTAGGCTTCTATAACTTTTGGCTTGACTAGACTCTAATATGGGAAAGTTCGACCAGGCATGGGATCAAGACCATTTAATTTTACTGTTTTGCTGCCTCTCAATGACATTGGGTTGAAAATGGAGACTTAGACCTAAGGTATGGAAAAACAGCTTACTCTAGTTTGATTGGCCCACATACACCCTACCCTATCATTATCTTGAAATTTGTGTCTTCTTTCTTATCATACACATTCGTTTTGAAGTAGAACTTTGAATAAAACAATTATGGGGCTTTATTACAAAAAAGCTGGTGTTAAATGGCTGAGGGCTATAAAAGCTAGAAATTAACTGATCCAAGTAGAACACAGAAGGCCCATCCTGGCCATTATACAGAGACCCAAGACAAAACCCTGAAAAAGTTCTGCACAAAATTCAAATGATTATTATGCTGAGGGATGACATGGATCCAAAAACTGAGAAACTAAAGCCAAAACCAGCTCCTTACAAGAATGTTTGGAGCATATGGTTGGGTAACCATGCCCCAAAAGAAGCATCTAGAGATAAGGCTTGAAGAAAACTGGTAAAAAACAAGAATACCTGCAAGGACATGACAGAGAGTACCAACTCGTAAGCTCTTTAAAGCCGAACCCTTACTGAGAAAATACCATCAGGAGAGTTTACTGCCAGTGTCCATAAAAAAGCTAAAAAAACCAGCTCGGAGCTCAAGGGCTATGTAGATACTAAGACTTTGGACTGGCTAAGCATGACAATAGGGAGACATCTTCAAAGGGCACAGAGCCTTTGCTTCGATCAGCCTCCAAAGACTTAGGTGCTATAGTATACAAAAATCATCATAAAAATTTACTAAATGCTTGGGAACAGAGGTAAATAAAGCTGTGAATGACCTGCCATATGAACAGGCCCCCTCGTGTCTACCAACGCAAAGTGATCGTAAAGAGATGCTGAGGTTTACCTGTCATCCAAGCTGTTCCTCCGTCTTCGTCTTTGCTCTTCCTAGCTCTCTGAAGACGACCTTGATCTGTCAGACAAAATCCTAGCTGGATTGGAGACAGGAAGAATACTATCATAGGGCCAGAGGTCAGATTCTCCCCTCATCCTCTAGTATTCCAGCATTGTTTGTTCCAGATAACCAATTGTACATATGGCCATAGGTTTGACTCTTAGGAATTCTTGGCTTAGATGCAATGCTTCTGTACTGTTTTAAAATGATGGGTTAATAATGTCACTGCAGGTCTCTCCAGCAGAAGAAGGCATATTCAGAGAAATTAGAGTGGCTTTGAGCTGTGATAAGGAAGAAGATATACAGTCTTCAAAGTTCATAGCGCCTTTTCCCTTGCTGACAAAAATGCAGTTGAATCTCTGCGATACAGGGCCCAGGTAAAACTGTGTAAGGCGTTGAAGACATACTTTAATAATTTAATTGCTTTCTTAACAAATACAAAATTATGTTGCAGGCATGCATTTGAATATATGATTTTAGGTTGTGGCTGGAAAAGTAGTCTGACTATTGATTAATGCAACCAGCTTATAACATTCACGCTAAGTTATTTTTTGCAGGACGTCGCCCAAAGTGTAACTAAAGTAGCAGTGAGAGAGGCCCGGGCTAGTGAGCTTCGAAATGAAATATTAAATTCTGAGAGGTAAATCCTACTCAGCTAGTGGCTGCATGTTTTTCTTGAAAATGTACACCTGTTACTTTCCTTGTTATTATCAATTTTGCTCATTTGGTGTCTGTTTACCGGCTGGTCAGGTTGAAGTCTCATTTTGAAGACAATCCCCAAGATTTGGGTAATGAAATCATCCTTGCAGTGTATCTTTATTGTTGGGTTTCTTTGTATAAATTTGTAGTCATTTTGGGTAGACTACTTACAGGTTTGATAATTTTTATCTGTTTTATTTTATCAATCTGATCCTTATTTTTTAATGGACTTTCGGGAGTATCTTTTTGGGATGCAGATCTATTGAAACATGACAAGGTACTGAGCAAGAAGCAACCGTCATCACATCTACGTGCTATACCAGACTATCTTGTAGATCCTACAACAGAAGCAGCTAGCAAAGCTGTTAAACTTGCCAGGGTAGCAATGGGACAATCAAAATCTAGGAATCACGGTTGGCATAAGAGAAAAAGTGGTATGAGTGCAGATCCTTTGAAAACCTTCTCAATCGACGTGAGTATTCATCACCTCTATGATCTAAATGTGAATTATTCAAGTTTCTCTCTTGTTTCTTTTCCTAAAGGCTAAAACCCAAAACATGCTATTTAACTCTATACATTTCTGCGTTTGATATGTGTGTTTCTTTATCCCTATATTACATTACGTGTCTTTAGAGATTCATGCTTACTAAATACTTTATGACTGCTTATTATTTTGATTAGTCGAAGAAAGGATCATGGAAGGGAAGCTCAAAGAAAAGAGGAAAGAAAAAGGAAGTGACAGAGAAAGACAGAAGAAAAAGCACAAGTGGAGTAAATAGAATTTGTTAATATTTTGGTTGTGAAAACGTGGATCATTTCAGTAATTCCTCAAAGCTGTGTCTAGAATAAAAATATGGCTTTATTGCCCTTGAGTTCTAAATGGATCTCCTAGATAAAGAAGACAGAAGTCTTCAACACTTAATGTACAAGAATTTTCTTCTTTTCTTCACTCTTTTATAGCATATATTGGTGATTAATTCAATCAAGTTTTCAGTTCTATACTTTACAGGCAAATCAACTGCTTTCCATGTTTCTTTATTTGTGAGCTTCTCCAGTTTTGTAAGTCTGCACGAGGAGCCAATTTTAGCAGTACAGAAAATTGTGTAATTTCTTTGTGAGATTTCCTTGGTCTAGTAAGTCTGCAGGTATGAAATATGGATTGAAAATATTAAGAATTTTGGGAGACAGATGTATGCAAATTAGTTCACTTGGAAATGAAAGCTCCGATGTTAGCAGCACCTTTAAGTAGTGTGTTATTTTTATGCTTGTTAGTAGAATTGTTGCAGTTCCTTATGGCTATTCTTTCTAAAACTTCGTATCATAATGAATTTCACCCTTCTTTCCCCATAACTGGGCATCTTTACAGAAGTGGCATGGTGCCGAGTGTCCTAGATTAAGTATGGAGTGCAAATGTACCTGATTCCCCAGGGCAACTGGTGGTTAATGATGCAAAAAATTACCTCCCGCCCCTTCCTCTCCCATGTATAGGTCCCCTTGGTAAGCCTAATATTCGAAACTTGATTAATTATCTATTGAAAGGAAGCTTGAAATCATGGATCAGTAATATCATTTGCAATCATTTATTCAATGAATTGCATTGCCGCCTTGCACGGGTAAAGGAATCATCATTATGGATGTTGTGTGTTGTGATATAATGAGAAGGCAAAGGAGAGTGTACATTGTAAGACATGTAGGGTAGCTTCCTGACATTCATTTTCTTCCCCTATTGAGAGAATGACATCTAGAGAGTGAGGAGGGAAGTATTAAAGAGCAAGGAAGAAGTGAAGTTGGGTGATGATGAAAATAGATGACGATTCGGGTAATGGTAAGAAAAGGAGGCAGGAGATTACAACTGAAGTTGTGGGGCTATCTTTTACGAATATTTTGGAAAAGGAAATCAGCAATCCCTGAATGCAAGCGTGGCTGGAAAGAGTTTGGTGAGTGGCTAAGGAGATGAATGACGTAAATCTAAAGGTCAAAATCAAGCATATGAAGGGTCTCATGATTGTCAATGGAGACAACATCGTGTCAAACTTGGTGGGCCACTTTCTTTTCATGAAAACCATTTGGCTATGGAAAAAACAATGATTGCTACCCATAAGAGTCCAACATTCATCATCACAATGCCCTGAATGGGATTAGGGCAATTCTGTAGTGGCAAAAGGAGTTAATTGTGGGTAATGATGTGAAGCTGTTGGATGTCGCGAAAATACCTTTTTGTTGTCTTGCTTCATCCATTGAGGAAGAAGTTATGCAACCTCGTGGTCCTCACCATCATTCTCCTTCTAGATCATGTAAGGATGAGGTAATAATACCGGAGTAGGATCTGTAATAGTCCACTTGGTTATTGAAGAAATCTATTTTTGTTTTTTTCCGTATATAAATGGTGGTAGGGGCCTGTGCAAGTCGCCCAACCTACCTTACTCACAACCTGTATCTAGTAGTTGTATGTTGGCTCTGTGGTATATATATATACATATGGCATGGCTGTATATCTCTATATTTCTTTTCTGCTTTTTGAATGCATCTGATTTGTGCAATTCAAGTATGATTCATGGAAGACAATGTGGAATTGATGAGATTGTGAACTGAATTTCCATGTCGTTCTAATTAGTTGGGTAATAAAAACTGGTTTACTTGGTTGGGTTTGATTGTTCGTGTAACTCTCTGTGCATGTCAATTTGAGGAATTGTGTATGCTTTGTTCGATAAGAATAGTCCAGAATTGATATGCTCTGTGGTATGCAAATAGATCAGCAATTGGTTCTCTTTGCTTGGGTTTTAGCGGCCTTGTGTCTGGATGTTAGGATATGACTGTTTGGTTTGTCCCATGTAGAGTTCAAAGTAAAGAGTGGTTTGGTTTTGGGATGGTGCGGATATTCTTCTACTAAACATCTTACTACAGATTTGAAGGCACCGTATTGGAAGAAATCAAGCTAGCTTGTGTAAAGGGTTTGATGAGATTTTTGACGGGATTCTAAATATTGACACAAGTATGTGTTCTTCATTTTGGGTGTATGTGTGCTAACTGACGCTATTGCAAGTCTAAATGTAATTTCACTTGGGACTCCTTTCGTACAATCATGCAAATGATATATACAATCACATTTATTCCTTTGGAAATTTTGGAACTGTTCAAACAGATATAAACATTAGAAATCAGCTAGGTGTTCCCTTTACTAGGTGAAATGTTATCTTTAAAAGGCCTTTTTCACCAAGCAATTCCCCAATGCCTTTATTGTAAAATATTTGTGCGTTGAACTTTGTTGCCCAAATGTGCTAGAATTCCCTATACATATCTACAAGCAATTGCGAATACAAGTAAATGCATTTTTACCCCAAATAGATAAAACTATAATCAAAATGAAAAATTGAAACAACTCCTCATCCATTTGTTATGGGTAGTTTGGACAGCCTAGAATTTAGAGAAATAGTTGTTTTTGTCAAACAAATATTGTTAGGATAAGAACAATTGCTATCTAATATTGACTCCTTTTAGGTGACACCTCATAACCAAGGTTGTTATGGTTATTGAGTTGTCTTAATCTCACCCGCTCATTTGTATTAATCTCGCCGCTTGATTTTCAACGAGAGTAGTATATAAGGGGGTCATTGGGGTCATTTGTAACAAGGAAGTTTTGAGAGAAACTTGCAAAGTGTAGCAAGTAGTCTCTGCAGTTGTTAGCAAGGGCGCAAAGATAGCGTTGAGATAGCAAAGGAGGAATATCAAAGCAGGAGGATTAGGAGATTGTTTGAGCTCGCCAAAAGAGGCAAGCAAGATTTTGATCTCTTGATTTGCTCAAGTTTAATATATTTCTCATCCGTAGTATCGGTTTTCCTACGGGTTTTTCCAGGACAATTGTCCTAAAATATTGTGTTCACCTTGTTGGGTATTTTTATGTGTTTGTATTTGTGAAGTTACAGCTTGTGTTATTTTCCAATATTTGTTGATCAAATAATCTTACAAGATAGAGGTTAATAATCAAGAATCGTAATAGATTTTTCACATGGTATCGTAGCTAAGTTCGGGTAGAAGAGATTTACCCTAGGTGAAAGAAAGTGAGGGTTTATAAAACCCAGCTTTAACCTCTTCAAAAATTATTATTATTATTTTCTTTTAAGATGGCCTCAAGAGTTTAAGAGATCGTGATGATTGATGGAGCCTCGAATTTTGGTGTCCTGAAAGCCAAAATTTCTCTATTGCTTGGAAGAGAATGGTATCAAGGAATATGTGACCACCGTTGTACCTCGCACTCTGCTGATGCAACACAACTCTTAGCATATAAGAAGGAAGATGCCAAGGCGAGGAGGCGATTCTTGACGGTGTCAAGGATCATATTGTTCCGCATATCACAGAGTTAGATACAAATGAAGACGATGTGGGATGCCATTATGAATCTGCACTGCAATGCTACCACTAACTAAAGCCGATTCTCGAGAGAAAAGTTGAGGAATACCCTGATGAATAAGGGAGAAGACGTCACAAGTTACCTCACCGACTTAGACTTGTCAAGGATGAATCGGGCAAACGCTTGGAGACAAACCAAGTGATGACGAGCTAGTGAGAATAGCCCTAAATGGGTTTACTAAGCAAAGGGGATGTCTTTGTTCAAGTCATCAATGGACGAGACACCTTACCGAGTCGGGATCGACTATGGAGTGATTTCACTCAGAGGAGCTTAGACTAAGTCTTGTCAATGGAGCCAACAATAAGAGTCGAAAAGTGAGGTGGAACAGAAAATGTTGCCCTAATGCGGGTAAAGGGAAAGCAAAGAAGGGGTCTAGTAAAGGATCAAATTCACAAGGTGAAAAGAAGAAGAAAGATTCTTCAAGATCAAGTGCTATGGCTGTCACGAGTTTGGCCACTATGTCGCCGATTGCCCGTAAAGGAAGAAGAATGAAAAGAAAGGCAAGAAGCAAGTCATGCGGCTTCAAAGAAGTGCATGAGCTCTCTAGTAGAATGGAAGATGAGTTTGCACTCATAAGATGTATGGTTAGCTCAACCTCACAGAGTGTTTGGTACATAGATAGTGGGGCGTCATATCATATGACAGAGTTAGAGAATACTTCTCCAGCTTATAAGGAAGAGAGCACCGTAAATCCAGATTCTCTATGGGGAACATGTCCAAACTCAACTCACTGGGAAAGGGACTGCTCAGCCAGTGAGGGAGAGTGGTAAGATGATTCCCTTTCATGATGTGTCAGCATGTTCCAGCTTAGGGATGAATTTGATTTCTCGTATCTGTCCCTTCAGACAAAGGGTACAATGTACTCTTTAGGGGCACATGTGTTGATCAAGCACAAGGATTGGAAATCACCCATAGCTATTGGAGTTAGGAGCGGCCGGCTTTATAGGCTGCAGCTTGATATTCCTAAGGCACTCATGAGCAACAAAGAATCTTAGAGATCGTGGAGAGCTATGGCATAGAAGGATGGATGGGCCATATCCATCATGGAGCCCTTAAATTACTTCATGAGACAAAGGATGTGTGTTCCCGAGGTGAGCACAGAGCACGATGATGTATGTAAGGGATGCGTGTTGGGGAAGTTTGCTAAAGCATCTTTTCCAAGGAGTGACACCGATCCAAGGGCGTTCTTGATCTAGTACATTCAGATGTATGTGGACCAATGTCGACGAAGTCTCTCGAGGGTATGAGTACTTTGTTACTTTTATTGATGATTTCTCCAGAAGACATGGATATACTTCTCAAGACCAAGGATGAGGTTTTCAGTCACTTCCAAGAGTTCAAAGCTCTTGTGGAGAATTCGACAGAAGGAAGATAAAAGTTCTTCTCGACAATGGAGGCGAGTACAAAAGCAATGAGTTCCAGGAGAGTTCTACACTGAGAAGGAATCAAGAGAGAGTGGACTGCTCTCTTACAATCCGCAATGTAATGGAGTTGCCGAGAGGAAGAATCGGCTATAACAGAGGCATCAAGGGCTATGTTGCATGACCAGATTTACCCCGTTATCTCAGGGGCAGAGGCATGCAATACAACAAAGATACATACATAATAGAGTTCCACATAAGGTACTAGGAAGATGACACCAGAGGAAGCATTCACCGGGAAGAAGCCGATGTCACCACTTTAGGATCTTTTGGGAGTTTGGCATATTGTCACATTCCTAAGGATACACGTACTCAAGTTAGATCAGATCACAGAGAGAGGGTACTTTGTGGGGTACAGTGAAACCTCTAAGGCATATCGGATATTCATTCCGGGGACCAGAAGGATTATTGTTCGACGTGATGTCAAGTTCATGGAGGACAAGGCATTTAGAAGGTCTAGAGATTTTCCAAGAGATGATCGTAGTAAGCAGCCAACGTAAGCTCCAAGGATCACTCAATCGAGTCAAGGGCAAAGAAAGCTCGAGTACAAGCTTACTAAGACAAGCATAGACTCAGAGGAGGAGAGAGTTTTCAAAGTATGGAGCAACAGTGCAAGAAGAGATGCATCAAGAAGACATGGAGGTTGATATTTCATCCTCTACAACAAGGCAAGAAAGAACCGTGAGGTTCAACAGACATACGAAGAATACTCAGAGTTAGTGGGTACTCCTAGAGGAGTAATAGACAACGGAAACCACCACCAATGTGTATGATGACTATGTTGCATTAGTTAGTATGTTGGTAGATAGTGAACCTTCTAGCTATCAGAGGCTGCACAACATCAAGTGTGGCAAGAAGCAATGGTTGAGGAGTATACTTCAATTATGCGTAATGATGTGTGGGAGGTAGTGCCTGACCAACAGATAGGGCGTTGGTTGATCACGCTGGATCTATAAGATCAAGCACGGTGCAAATGGTAAAGATCGAGAAATATAAGGCAAGGTTCGTGGCAAAGGGGTTCTCTCAAAAGAGGGAATAGACTACGAGGAGACATTTGCTCCAGCTTGCCGTGTATACTTCTATACGAGCCGTAATCTCAATTTCAAAGACAGATGGGATGGCAGATCCATCAAATGGATGTCAAGACAACGTTTCTTAATGGTGAGTCAAAGAGGAGGTATACATAGAACAACCAGTAAGGCTTTGAGCACACAAAGAAAGAGACCCACGTGTGTAGATCAAGAGAGCGTCAGACGGACTCAAGCAGCTCCCAGCGTGGTATGAGCGCATCGATAGTTACTTGCAGAAATGGGCTTTGTGAAGAGTGAGGCAGATGCTAATCTCTACTACTTGGTAGTCGGAGGTGAGATTCTCATTCTTGTTCTATATGTAGATGACTTGTTTCTTACAGTTCACCGGGGCTCATAGAAGAATGCAAGAGGGATCTTGCAAATGGAGTTCGAGATGAAGGATTTGGGACTTATGCACTACTTTCTAGGCATGGAGGTATGGCGTAAAGATGGAGAGATTTTCCTTGGGCAAGGGAAATATTGCATGGAAATCTTGAAAAGGTTCAGATGGAAGATCGCAAAGCCATGTCTACACCCATGATCATGAATTGAGGAAGGTAGACACATCCAGGAGAAGGATGTAGACCCCACCTTATACAGTAATTGATTGGTTCTCTCATGTATTTGGTCAATACCAGTGCCGAGATATAGCTTTTGCAGCTTAACTCTTAGTCGGGCCTTCATGGTCGAGCCAAAGAGAGTGCATTGATCATGGCAAAGCATGTGTGCGCATTATTCATGCAGGTACAATCGAGTATGGAATTAGATATGCTCGAGGTGAAGGAATCAAAGTTGATGGGCTATACCGACGCAGATTGGGCAGTAGTACAATGGACAAGAGGAGCACTTCAGTGGTGTTGTTTCAGTCCTGGATCGAGTCAGATCTTGTTCAAGCAGAAGCGTAAGTCCGTGGCTCGAGTTCAAGCAGAGTCGAGTACATAAGAGCTAGCATGGCAACATGTGAAGCTATATGGCTTCGGAAGTTGCTAGTAGCTTTGTTTGGTCGAAGGTTGAGACTACGGTGATACACTCGCGACAATCGTAGAGCGCATCAAGTCGATCGAGAATCCGTGTTTCATGATAGGTCAAAACATATAGACATCAAGTATCACTTCATCGTAGATTGTGTACAACGGGGGTTGTTAAGCTACAACTTTGTACTTACAGATCAAAGTAGTAGCAGACATTCTGACAAAGGCATTGGGGAAGGCAAAATTTATCTTCTTCAGAGAGATGTTGGGTGTCATGCAGAACAGCTTCCTCGCTAAGAGGGAGTGTTAATCTTAGTAGTTAGTAGCTTGGACAACTGTTTGTCCTCATCCATTTGTTATGGGTAGTTTGGACAGCCTAGAATTTAGAGAAATAGTTGTTTTTGTCAAACAAATATTGTTAGGATAAGAACAATTGTTATCTAATATTGACTCCTTTTAGGTGACACCTCATAACCAAGGTTGTTATGGTTATTGAGTTGTCTTAATCTCAGCCGTTCATTTGTATTAATCTTGGCCGTTGATTTTCAACGAGAGTAGTATATAAGGGGGTCATTGGGGTCATTTGTAACAAGGAAGTTTTTAGAGAAACTTGCAGTGTTAGCAAGTAGTCTTGCAGTTGTTAAAAGGGCGCAGTGATAGCGCTGAGATAGCAAAGGAGGAATATCAAAGAGGAGGATTAGGAGATTGTCGTGAGCTCACAAGAAGAGGCAAGCAATATTTGTATCTCTTGATTTGTCAAGTTTAATATATTTCTCATCCGTAGTATCGGTTTTCCTACGGGGTTTTCCAGGGACAATTGTCCGAAAATATTGTGTTCACCTTGTTGGGTATTTTTATGTGTTTGTATTTGTGAAGTTACAGCTTGTGTTTATTTTCCAATATTTGTTGATCAAATAATCTTACAAGATAGGAGGTTAATAATCAATAATCGTAATAGATTTTCTCAAATGCATCTCAAAATCATGTGATATTTACATGTAAACTCAATATGACAACTAAATTATGTCATATATCTCTCAAAATGCATATAGCATATCTTTGTAGTGGATATGTTTGAAAAATTAATTTGAAATGCCAAGTTTTGGATAGGCCCATTATTTTCTTTCTTTTTTGAGATGGGGGATGATCATTTCAAATGAAAATATTATGTGTTGCACTTTTAACATGTATATATAACCGTAATTAAAAATCGTAGTTTGTGAAATCATAGGAAATCTCATTAGTCAATTGTAATCCATAGTAAGTGTTATATTTGTAAATGTAGACATGAAATTATGCACTTAGTATTATTACATTACACCTCTAGTATGTCATATATGCATGATTCCTAAACACAAAAACTCGACATTGACAACGCTTGTTTTTTGCTTTATATTGACATTGTTTTATCTTTCCATGCTTTAATTCTCTACTATTTTAGAATTATACATTTGCTTATGGACATCACACAATGTGTTACCCAACTCAGTACTTCCGGTTTTATTTTTGGAGCTCTCCACAATAGTGCATACTAGGGACAAGAGTGCCTAGACATTGTTGTTCCCTTTGGGTGCTTTTGTCCCTTTGCCTTGTTTTCTTATATCTAAAATGTCAAATCGGCTGTTATCTTTTTTAAACTTCTATTTATCATTTTGGGCCGACTATTAGGGTGGTTAATGATGAAATTGAAGCAAATGAATCATATATGTACATGACTTACTAACTATTTTAAGGGATAAGAGGACAACTAGGCAATTGGGTTATTACTTTCTATCTACTACTTGGGCAAAATGAACACTTAAGAACTATATCCGGGTTGCATTATTCATCTTTGCATAACGGCAAATTTTGAATTATATCACATGATTTTGGGGGAAAAACGGTTTGTAGCCCATTATCTTGGTGTGACTCGCACAAGTGTAACCTAGCTTCAAAGAACATGATTCTATCACACACACTAGAATTACATTGAGTCTAAAATGTAGTGCAACACTCGGTGACAATCACATTGGGGTGATTATCGAGGTCATTCCGACTCAAGCATATGCATATTTTATTCCATTTAATGTGTGTTTGAGCCTTGTGCATGTAGCTATGGTTTGTTTTGCAGAGACATGTGTGTGTGACAGAAAACTCTATAGCGAAGTTGGAGTGACACAACGAAATGAAGGCGACATGATCAGACCCTGAAAGAATCAGATCTGCACTGACTACAAGGACACTAGCCCCCGAAGCGGTCTTGTCCCTTTCTTGGCGCTTTTGTCTACCATACCACAGATTGTTGTTTTCCAAACAGAGCATGTATAGTCCAGTTGACCATGTTCCATCATATTTCTAGCCTAGATCTAGTACAAATAGCGAGTTAATAACTAAGTCACTTTCATCCTCTTGTTGATTACACTTGCTTACCATTGGATGTTATATCTTGTATGTTTTTGATTTATCCGATTGATTTCAATTTCACCCTTTTGATTAAGATTTAATTTTGTTAAATCATTTGGTCAACCCGACATGAACATGCTCTTTATTGGATCTATTCTTACCTAAACCCAAACCATAGTTGCATTAGGGTTCATATTTTCATTTTATCTTCAAATTAACAACGATTTTCACCTATCTTATGTTATAAATCTGATCGTAAAAAATTTCCTAGGGTCTCATGGTTGGTCCTACCCTTTGGGAGATTCTAGGGCTCCTAATTTTCATATCATCTCTTGTTTCATATCTCAAACATAATGACTCTTTTTAAATTCCTTTCGTGTTATTTTTCGTTTTTACATATTTTATGATTTTTTTTTTTTGTTTGCTAAACTTTTTAACACATTTTTCATCAATTCAAAATTACACCTTTTAGTAATCACAAGCATAATTGGAAAAATACACACTTATGAGAAAATCCCTTTTGAGGTTTTTATTGCACATCATTACATTAAAAAATATATTTTTGTTTTGTACAATTTGAGTTCCATTTCGAGATATGGTCGTTTCATTCACTTGACAATGATCAATTTTTGCTCAACATCACTTTCAATACAAATATGTCTTCCTAAGCTTGCGTAAAATTCTTTTATGGCTTATCATACAATTGTTGACAATCCTTATCCATTTTAGATTCGGTTTGCATTCATAATGTGCTTGTTAAATGTGTTTTAGTTGATAGTGGATTTGGTCTTAATTTATGCAACATTTCTTTTCACCATCAACTACGGCTTTCTAATCGATTTAACTCGTCTACTCTATGTATTTGTGGTTTTGATAATACACCGAAGCAAGTGTTGGGAGAAATCACTCTACCCATTCTTGTAGGACCTTTCACTCGTAATGTTCTATGACACATCATGTCTAACAATCTCACTTCTACTATCCTTCTAGGTGGTCCTTGGTTACATCCTGTGCATGTAATCCCTTCTACCCATGTCATAACACACAATGCCCTTACAACACCTTCCATGGATAATGCTACAATAAATTCCACACCTCACCTTGCTACTCTGTGTGATGTCCCTCTCATACATGATAATGAAGTTACTACTTCCATTGCACAACATTCTTCTCTTATGACGGATTACAATGCTACTGGTTTACATGATGAACTTTTTATTAGTTGCCATGATGCTCCTCCCATCATGTCTCACTTTCATCCAAATGGTGCTCGATCCCTAATGCTTTTTGCTACACACTTACCTATATCTAGAGTTGTGTCCCCTATGGTGGTTGCTACATCGACAATACCTAAGGTGTTGGGAGACACTCACATCTCCTTGACAATGTCACCACAAACATGGCTTTTAAATCTGATTCTTAGAACAACTCTTGATTTAATTCTAATGGCCTTGTTCTTACTAAATTCAATATTACATCACTTGTTGCAACTTCCCCACAAGTAAAAACACAATGTGTTGATTTGATAACGATTCTTGATGCTCTCACCTTCCAAACTTCTATGCATGACTCATATGTTATTGTTACACCTCATCTTGTTACATCTAGGGGCACTTAATCCCTTTCTTTCCACAATTATGTCTATGGTTTCTTCTATAGTCATAGAAGCTAGTACATACATATTTAATACTTCCTATCTTCCCAAATTACGTCTATTGTTTACCAATGTTCCACCTATTCTAGTTTATTCCAATGAGCACACTTTTATTGTTTATGTCATTACACTTACTACTCATGCAATTGGAATCTTGGACTCTATAGGGTTCTCCCCTCACTATGTTGACATTGTTCTATGGTAGCTCTTGTGTTACCCTCCCACCACTGATGACACACTCTTGTTCTAAACTTAAACACGATTATTGAGGGCACACTTACCTACATGAGCCTCACCTTGCACACATACATTGGGGGCAACAATGCTCCTCTTCCTAGTCATAGTATTCCATATTCTAATAATACAAAAACATTCAGATATTTACAAAAATACAAAACATTAGCTTAGATCTTGGTTGGATGTATCTTTGTTTGTTTATACTATTATATGTTGTATTTTACTATCATGTTAGCTTAATTCATAACATGTTTTATCCTTTTACATATACACATGCACATTCACATGGTACTTTGAGGTGACTATGAGTTATACACAAGTTATCACATGATGCATGATGCTTGACATTGTTCTCTACCAGTCCCACCGAGGCTCCTGGGGCATATATTTTCCTTACTTTTCTACATTCATGTGATATCATTGAAATTTCTACTACTTTCATTCATATTTTCAGCTATATACATTGTGACCTATTATCAATTTTTCTAACATGCTAATGGGTATTTCATGTGTAGCATTAGTCTTGCAGGCTTACTCCAAACCATGGTTATTTTCTTTGCTTGCATCTTGTCTTTTATGTTTTGTTTGCTTTAGTTAGTGGGTTATGCCATATGATTGATTGTTTGTTTACTTGTATGGCCTTGATGGCCTTGAGTGTTGTGTGACATCTTGTATGGCGTTCCATGTATTTCAACACCTACTTGCTTTGTCATTTTTCTATGTTATTGTGTGTTTGACCGAGTTTTCATAGACACCTAAATATGATAATGCATTTTTAATACTAAAATTGTACTAATTATCATATTTCTCGTCATTTTGTTATAATTAGTGGGTTTTTTGTTAATTAGCTAACATTCCCCTTCGTCTAGTCAATCAACGACACTTCATTAGTTATAATCCTCTTTTAATTAATTAATTAACCATTATTAATTAATTAAGCCTTTTAATCTTGTATTTAATCAATAAACCTTCTTATTGGTTAAATCCCCCATTCAAACCCTTCATTTCTATTAATTTCCCTCTGAATCATCTCCGAATGGCTTTATAAGTTAACTTAGCCTATTAATTAATCCTAGTTGATTAATTAAATCACCCCCAACTCCCATGAGTTGCTAATATTTAATTAATCTCTTCTAATCATACTTATCCCTTTCTAATTCTACATTCCCTTTATCCCACATTCACTAGGATGCAAACTTCTCCCAAATTGGAAAGTTATATAAAAACCTAGTACCTTCCTACCAATCTTACACCTTTACACACCATGTCCTTGCAAGACATTTACACTTGATAAGAGCATTTTCATGTTATTGGAAAACTTGGTTCAAACCCCTTTCTACTTGGCAAAGATTAGTAAAAGAAGAATCAAAAATGAAAATCAAACCATATTGGTGAGATCTCTTCCTCTTCATTGGAGAAATCCTTTGATCGTACATAGTTACGTTTGAATCATAAAGGAAATATCTACAATCTAAAGCACATCCAAACAATTAAATGAGAGGTTTGCATTTTAATGTTGATTCATTTTTTTTATGTATATTAGCTTAACTTTTCCTTTCATGGATTTATCTTGATGTATTAGTTTAATTAAATAAGTTATGAATCTACTTGGTGTTAGGTTCTTTACATTAACTTAGACTAGTTTAACATGCATACATGTGGCACGTCCAGTGGGGAGACTCCTCTATCTCATGTGCATTCAATTTGTTGAGATTCTTGAGTTTCTAAGCATGTATGTTGGTATTTGCTAATGTTGCGTATTTTTACAGGTATAAAGGAGATATGTTGCTGCCAAAATTTGATCTTGGTGAGAAAAATTTGAGCTTTTTGATGTTTTTGGGATGTTTTTAATTTTTTTATGTGCGGTACATGTTCCACGCGTTAGCATCTCTCTGTCTGCGCTAGCATATAAATCTCTACGTCTTTTATGCGTCTACTTTCGTATCATTTCATGCACTTCTATCTCATTGCATGCACTAGCGTTACACTAAAAATATGCTTGTATGCGCCGCATACCCAGGTGTGCACTAGCGTCCTTATGCATGTGTTATAGTTCTTATGCACACGCTAACGTCTCATTGTTTCGGCTAACGTGTGCTAGTGTCTATTTGTCCACTCTAGTGTTCTTCTACTTGCGTGTACGCACCTTTACACGTGATAGAGTCTCATTATTTTCTAGCTAGCGAGCATTAGTGTCTATTTGTCCACGTTAGCATCCTTCTCGTCTATGCTAGAGACCTTTTACATGCGCCAATGTACCTGTGTAATGCCCATTAAAACAACCCACTTGAGACCCAAGAAACAACCTAGGATTAGTTAGGAAAAATTATGGAATAATTTTTCTTTTTTTTAAAAGAGTCTACTACCAGGTTATAAGGCAACAACTGTCACTAACAAGTTCCAGAACAATTCTAATCCACTAGAATATACTTTTCTTTCATTAACAATTATTTGAGGTCATAAGGTCCAAAATTTAGGGTTAGAAGTTCCAATTAGGTTCAAAGGGAAAATTCCTCACCATACTCACTCTCTAATAGGCTTAAAGTTTCAACTTGATTTTTCACACACTTAATGCATTCAAAAATTTCTTAAATCGCTCCCATTGGATGGAAAATTTTCTCACCTTTCTAGTGATATAAAGAAGTCCTCCTAACTCATATTTTTCAAGTTATGGGCCGGCGGGCCTTGGGGTGAAAATTTTCCCCAAGAGCGGGCCTGCGGGCCCAGGGGTGAAAATTTTCCCTTGCACGAGTCAGCGGAGCGGAGAAGAGTTTTGGCATTTTTTTCCCTTTTCGGGGCAAAAGCACGATTTGCCTCCATGTGCTCGTGGGCTCGAAGAGGACACGTGTCGGCTTATAAAAGCTCAGGGCAAAAAGTTGGGCTGTTGAAGTGGTTTTAAGTTTTAAGATTTTAAGGTTTAAAAGTTCAAAGTTAAAACCCGTTTCGTGCCTCTGCCGAAACCTAAGGCGGCCACGTGTCAGTCTACCATTGGTTGTGGACGACAGGCGGCAGGGAAACTTTAGAATTTTCGCCAAAAAGAGTTTTAAAGTTTCAAGGTCAAAAACAACTCCGCTCCTCTGCCGTCGCTTGGTGATGCCGCATGGCAGCCCCGATTAGTGGGCCGGCAGAGAAACTTTTGAAATTTTTCTAAAAATTTTCCTAAGTGTTTTAAGGGAATAATTCGGGCCGCGAGCTCTGCTAAGAAGGAAAATTTCGAGAGGGTCATAACTTTTGATAGAGCTCATTAAATTTTGATTTTGATAAAGTTTAAGGGGTCAATTTTAAGAAAACGGCCTACAGGCTTATATAATGCGAGTTGGTAAATTTTAACTTGTTAGATCTGTTCAATTTGATCTTCCTCCTCTCTCAACATGTCAAATGGACATGTAGGATTATTCTAAGAAGAATTTAGGATGTATTTGGAAGGTAATTTTGCTTGATTGATTTCCAATTCAAATTTTTACAACTTCAGACAACAAAATAACTATGAAAGGTTTGGGCCTGATTTTGCAATGTTTGAAGGATTTTTCCTTAAGTGTTTTAGCCCAATTTAGTTCATTTATATCATAACATGTTAGATTTCAAAGTTTCAATGTTATTTATTGTTTGCAGGTTCGAACTGTGCATTTTAGAGGAAGTATTTTCTAGTTTAAAATTCAAAACAGAGGTCAATTTCTAAAGGATTTGTTTATCATTTTCATCTTCCAAATATGGAAATTCATGTCTATTCTAGTCTAATACATTTAGTTGTTTTAAACAAACCATTTAATAGCTAAAATGCAAAGTCTGATTTCCAATTTTAACATATTTCAAAAGAACAGAGTTACATATATTTCCTTCATACGTATTCCTCATTTCAATTTTCTAAACAAAGATTTCAAATCACAATTTGATGATCAATTTCAATACAACAATGTAAATTGATAAAGGTAGTGCAATCTTTTATTGATTTCAAATATACAACTTTACATCTTTCAATTTCGGAATGCAAATAATAGATTTCAATTTCTTTCTTTCAATAGCTCAATACAAAGTATCTTTCCGTTCTGATAATATACAAATCATCCACTTCAAAGTGGGAAGGGTTACAATGAGATTTCATTTCACAAGGGACTGTCAAACTATCTTTCTCCTCTGCTCCAGAACAACAACATAAATTTTCTCCTTTTGGATCACAACAAAGGCAGGGGAAAGGCAACGCTCTCCACCCAACCAAGACATCCAATGAAAAGGAGAAGTCATCCTTCTTCATTGGCCCCCAAGCCCCAACCACAATGTAATAGAAGGTGTGATTCAACTCATGGCAACAACAGGCTTCCACAAACACACATGCAGATTTCACAATAAAAATACAGTTCAAAACAGAATGTAGTTTACAACTACATTTAAAACATACAAACAAGACTAAGGCTTCATCAAGCAAGCCAAAGGAGCAAGGAACTATGGGGAAATTGTTTGTCTCCCAATGGGAAATGGGTATCCACCTGTAACAAACTCGCCAATTTAAATCATCACACATATCCTTATGCCCCCACAAAGTAAGAAATGCAATGCCATTTCTTTTCCAAGGTGGAAACCCAATCCCAACTCCCTCCACAAGAATTTTGATGCCACTAGCATTCCCTTATGCCCCCCACATGGATTCCCCATAGCCTTCTCCTACACCATTCCTAGGTAGTCTACCCAAACAACCCACAAACATGCTAAAACATTCACACAATAACATGTACATTTAAAAAGAAAGAGAGTATTTCAAGAGCCAAGCTCTTACCTCTCCATGATGGAGTTGTCTAAGTTCCAAAACAACAAGATTTCCAATGCCAAAATACAGTCCAAAATCAACAACCAACAAGCATGCAAGGGTCTCCAATCTCCTTCCAAAAGCAAGAGCTCCACACAACAAAAATTTACCCAAAAGGAAGTATGCAAAATGTTCAACAACCCAAAACAAAGCAAGGAGTTCTAATTTTATAGAAGAGGGAAGAGAAGAGGATGAGGTGGATCCATGTAGGATGCCACATCACACATCCTCAACTCCAACACAAAAGTCAAATTCATTCTCCAATGCACAATAAAGAGGTGGGTGAATAATATGACAATAAACTTACACACTCCAAAAAGCCCACACCCCATAAGGACTGAATTTAATAAAATGTAAGAAGAGTGCAATTAAAACCTACAATTTGTATTCCCAAAATGTATTATAAAAGTCTAAATTTAACCCTCCAACCATAGGCAAGGTTGATATGTAAATTTAAGAGGCATGAGACAAGTTTAACTTGTCCCGAAGCTTCCAAAATCAACCTCCAATTACAATTTCGATTTTTCAAGGAAGTGGAGTGTTTCACACTCAAAAATAAACTTACATATACTTACACATTACTTACACATTCTTACAACACTTCAAAACATGGCCAACAACTCTATTAATTACATTCTTATGACATCTTGATTTGTTTACTTTAACAACATGATTATTCACAACATTAACACAACATTTAATAACTAAAGAAAAAGGGTAAAAGCACCACAAAATAAACACATGCAAACATTAATAAAAGAAACAGCATTAAAAAAATACATAAAGCCCCTTGGTCACATTCAAAGGTAATTCCCCCATGGGAATCCCTAACACTAACAAACACACACACAAACAAAACTAGTTGCCATGGTGACCTTGTTGAATTCATCTAGAATTCCAATGTGGTTGGTCTCCAATCCCCTGATGTTTGTTGTGATATTTTAACCTGCAAAACACAAATACCTCCTTCGGCCTCGTGGCCATATCAGAACATCCAACATGATATAAATATAATCACAAAATCATCTATACATATGAATCACAACAACATCAAGGCAATCAACATTATCACTTACAATTTATATCAACTATATCATCATCATATAATGTCCATTTTCTAGGTCTACTCACAATATCCAAAAATCACATGTCCGAACAACATTCATAATATATTCATGTCAAATAGTATATCATCATCCACATATGAAGTGTCTCTAATAATCATCATGCATCATAACTAAATCAAGATCAACAATAATCCATGGCCCAACATCTAACATCATACTAAATCAAAACCATAATAATGTCCATAATGTAATCAACGATGATCAAGATCGGTGATCAAGAGGTGTCAAAGGGAAGTGGGCACTATAACTTGTGCATGCACTAACGTCCTTCTACTTATGCGGAGACATACCTTTACGCGTGTTGGTGTCTCATTGGTTTCTCGCTAGCACACGCTAGCATCTAATTGTGTTATGGCTAGTGTGCGCGAGCATCCATATCTATGTGATGGCGTCCCTCTGTATGAGCTAGCGTATTGTGTCAATTGTTTGCTAAATTTTCTCAAATTTTATGAAACTTTCAATTCTAATTTTCAATTTCCTATTTTTTTATGCATGTTTCTAATCCGAATATGTAGGTTATTTGTTTAAATTAATGCTAACATTTCAAGTATTTGTTAGAAATCTCCTTTAATCAAAACCATGTATGCTCTTCTCGTGCTTTCGAGCGACCTTGAGAATTAGAAATGACTACAATTTTGGATGCTTTTCTAACATTTCGGTTGTCATTTGAAAATGTTGCTAATGCTTGATATCTTGGTTTAAAATTTCCATGTTGGTTTAATTTGATCAAACGCCATGTATGCTCTTCTCTTGTGCTTTTGAGCAACCTTGAGAATCGAAATGGTTGAGATCCTTGGTATTTTTCTAACATTGTGATCATATGGAAAACTACTAATCATTTGAGTGTAGGACCATTTACGCTTGTCAAAGACAAAAAAATCAAAACAAACTACTAATACTTTGTGTGTAGGTTGTTTTGGTCAAAAAAAGTGTTTAAGAAAATCACGATTTAAAAGAACATAAAAAAGAACAAATCACACTGTATTTGCGAGGTTCATATAAGGGATTCACTTTAAACTATGAGAAGTGCTTTGGCTTAAACCATAAAATTCATTTTGAGGAGTACCACAGGAACCCTAAAGTAGTTGGCACACTTAGGGCCGACAACGAAATGGGAAGTTCCCAACTACGCACTTGACTAATAAAACGTATGAGGAATACCAAATATTGTTTGTAGTGAACATCCTATTCGTATAGATTGCGGGCATAAGTCGTATCCAAGATTTATTTTGAGTACGCGTATTGATTCAGAAAAATATTGGTTAGTATTGAGAACAAAATCCCTAGGAATTTATTCGCTACGCCTTTAATCTATTGCTTGTATTAGGATATGAGTAGCCAACTTGTGGCTTACCATACCATTTTACTATATCATTTATACTTTCTCATGCTTAGTAGGTCGGCCTTGGTGATGGCCATAACATATGAATAGTATATATAGAGGATTGTAGGTAGTAGTTGATCATCATTCGAGCATTGGAGTCTTATTGTATGGTTTAGAGGTTGCCCCTCGAAGTGGCGAAGCTATTCTAATTGCATATTGAGATCATTTATCTGTAATATTGTGTTCTTTGGTGTTCTATTTATGCTCATAATTTGAATTATACAAGTAATTTCATTACAAGTGGTATCGGAGCGACCACCCGGTTCGAGTCCCAAAGACAGTAGCTACCTTGACATTGTAGTGTTTGCTAGGGCTCGTATAGGGCGGTGTGTGGTCCCGTTATATGGGTGTAAATCTAGCCCGGATTTGGGCTACGAAAGTGTGATGGGATGTTATGATCCTCATGTGCATATTTCACTAATGCGTCGAGGTTTTGGTGTAACGATTTGTTACATTTGGTATCAGAGTCACCACCCGGGTTCGAGTCCCGCCACGGCAACACCGACATTGCAGGTGTTCACTAGGGGCTCGTATAGGGCAGGGTGTGGTCCCGTTATACTGAGACACACCCTACCCTAGGTCCGGGCGTAAATCTAGCCTGAGGTCTAGGCTACGGAAGCATGGTGGGATGTTATGATCCTCATGTATGGATTTCACAAAAGCCTCGAGGTTTTGGTGTAACGGTTCGTTACATTTGGTATCAGAGCAGAAATCCAGCCAAAATTAGGGCAAAACCCTAATTTTTGTTTCCAATATATCTTACGAACCAGAGATAATTTGTCAGATATTTTTTTACCAGAGTTGCGAATAATTCCAAGTAAGATTCCTTGAAAATTTCAGACTTTTTTATTTATTTTGCAAAAGTTATTACAAATTTAGGGTTTTTCATAAAATCGCTCCCTAGGCTGAAATTTGTGGAATTTTTCCAAGTTCTTTACATTTTCGAAAGCCCTAAAAAAATATTAGTAGTATCTTCTTTGTGTTTTTTCCTATTCGGCCGAATTTGTATCGAAACCCTAAACCCTAGGGTTTGACATCATGGTGGGGCCTTCCATAAGAGCCAAAAAGAATCTGGTCACTCCGTAAAACCCCAGATAAAGATGGGGTAGTGATAGAAGAGTTGGAGTCAGAAGGGGTAAATACATATTCCTCAACACTAGGGTTTACCTTAGTTGATCATAAGGTGATCCAACTTGAGTATGAACTGTGAAATGTACAATCTGAGATGGCACAGTAAAGGAGACATAAACCAAATCAATCAGTGGTTGGATGATATCATGCAACATATAAAGGGTAAACAGTATGTGCCAAATTAGTCCCAACTCAACCAAGGAGGATCTTCAGTTCAAAATAATGGGTAAAATAATCATGTTGGATCACTTTTCCAACCCAATCAGAATCTAACTTATTCGCAACCACAGAACATGATGCCGAAAGTGGAGATGTACAAATTTTATGGGAAAGATCCACTAAATTAGATAAATCAAATGGAAAACTTCTTTGAGTTACATTAAACCCCATCGGAAAAAGGTGACCTTGGCATCCCTGTATCTTGAACCAGACCAATTCATCTGTATCGATGGTTATGTGCTTAGAGGTAGAAGAGTGGTCTTAGTGTCACTTGGATAGTTTTTACTGAGGAGTTGTAATTGCACTATAGTTCCAGTGTTTCAAATAACTAATTTAGTCAATTGGAAAAGTTAAGACAAATAAGATCAATCAAAGATTATGTGCATCAATTCCAGAACCTATCCTTAAGGGTGGAGAATATTACATAAGAGAACCTTGAATGACGTGTTTCTTGGGGTCTCAAGGACAACATTGAGCATGAGGTACGCATTTTTAATCCACTCAATTTTTCGATTCTATTATCATGGCATGTAAAGTAGAGGAAAAAATTATTTGCAGTAGGAGACAACCTTTCACTAACACCAGAGACCGTAGCACCCCTTCCCCATCATTCACTTGGCTAATTAGACCGACTCCTCAATAAATGGAAGAAAAAAGAGCAAAAGGATTATGTTTTAACTGCGACAACAAATATGGACTGGGACACAAATGTGTTGAGAAGAAGTTGTTCTATATTGAAGGAGGAAATGAGGATGAAGAGGAAGCTGAAATTATAGGAGAAGATGAGGAACCAATAGAAGATGAAGTAGATGATCACCAACCTACAATTTCTTGCCATGTGTTGTCAGGTACTAGTACTCAAACACTCAAGGTTATTGGTTATCTCAAAAATAGAATTTGACGATGTTGATTGACTTAGGGAGTACTCATAACTTCATAAATAGTAAGTTAGCTGCCCGCCTCAATTGTTTTATTTACCCAACTCCAAAAATGCAAGTTATGATTGCGGATAGTGGGACAGTCAAGTGCACAAGAAAGTGCCATAGTATCAAGATTTCCATGGGAGACTACATATTAGACTCACCTATCTTTGCAATTTTTATGGGAGGGTAAATATTGTTTTTTGGGGTGTCTAATGACTCACAACCTTGGGAACTATAGAAAAGAATTTCCAAGAATTGTTCATGCAATTTAATTTAGAAGGAAGGACAATACAATTGAAAGGGATAGTAGCTAAATCTCTACAAATTATTAGCTCTCATCAGATGTAGAAGGTTCTCAGCAAAGGATTAGATGGATTTGTAGCAAATTTATTTTCCATAGAGGTAAAAAATATAGAGTCTTCAATGCCACCCGATCTTCAGAAGATTGTTGATGCTCACTTGTCTATTTTTGATGAAATTCCAAAGGGACTACCACTAGTTAGGGATCATGATCATGCCATTTGGTTGATTCCAGGGAGCAAACCACCTAACATCAGACCATATAGATACCCATATTACTAAAAGTGAGATCGAGAAAATGGTGCATGAAATGTTGAAGGTAGGTATCATCAAGCATAGCTAGAGTGCATATTCTTCACTAGTGGTCATGGTACGTAAGAAGGATGAAACATGGAGGATGTGTCCAGATTACCAAGAACTCAACAAGTACACCATCAAAGATAAGTTTCCTATTCCAATAATTGATGATTTACTTGATGAATTGCATGGTGCTATTTATTTCACAAAATTAGATCTTCGTTGGGTACCATCAAATTAGAATAAGAGAGGAAGATGTTCATAAAATGGCT
Organism: Taxus wallichiana var. yunnanensis; assembly: GCA_018340775.1. Classification (NCBI taxonomy): domain Eukaryota; kingdom Viridiplantae; phylum Streptophyta; class Pinopsida; order Cupressales; family Taxaceae; genus Taxus; species Taxus wallichiana. The sequence goes on along the minus strand of CM031237.1, from coordinate 634,977,939 downwards.
TTCAGGACTCATGAGGGCCATTATGAGATTTTGTAATGCCTTTTGGTCTTACAAATGCTCCCTCAACATTTCAAAGCTTGTTGAACACTGTTTTTAGGCCATTTTAAAGGAAATTTTTATTAGTTTTCTTTGATGACATATTGATTTACAGTAAGACATGGGAAGAACACTTACAACATGTAAATAAAGTGTTGGAAGTTTTGGAGAAACATAAGCTCTATGCAAAGCCATCCAAATGTTATTTTGGTGTACAAGAGGTAGAGTACTTGGGTCATATTGTATCCCATGAATGTGTCAAAGTTGATCCTCAGAAGATCAAAGCTATGGTGGAATGGCCAAGGCCCAAAACTCTCAAAAATCTTCAAGGGTTCCTAAGACTAACAAGGTACTACAAAATATTTGTGAGGGGATATGGTAGAATCATGACTCCACTCATTGCATTGCTAAAGAAGGATGCCTTCCATTGGATAGATGCAACCACTAAATCCTTTGAGCAGTTGAAGGAAGCCATGTGCACCACCCCAGTTTTGGCTACTCCCAACTTCTACAAAACCTTCATTGTAGAATGTGACACTTCAGGATCATGATTGGGAGTAGTTCTAATGTAGGAAGGAAAACCAATTACATTTGAGATTCATCAATTCAAAGGAAAAGATCTACTCAAACTTGTCTATGAGAAAGAAACGATGGATATTCTTCATGCAGTCAAGAAATGGAGGCCCTGTCTAATGGGTAGACACTTAAGGTAAAAACTAATCATGATAGTCTCAAATACTTTTTGGAGTAAAGGTTATCATATGAGGAACAATAAAAGTGAATTACAAAAATGGTGGGTTATGATTTTGAAATCATATACAAAAAGGGTAAAGAAAATGTAGTAGCCGATGCGTTATCCAGAAGGGATACATCCGCAGATGCCTTACTATGTGCAATGTCCATATTGAAGGCCGATTGGGTGGATGAAGCAAGATTGGAATGGGAGCAGGACAAGGATACACAATCTCTAATACAAAATATCTAACAAATTTGAGTGGAAAGGTAATGCCCTATGGTACAAGGACATGTTATTCTTATGTAAAGATTCTGAGTTGAAGCATAATATTCTTACAGAGCTACATGCATCACCTGTTGGAGGACACTTTGGGTTTTTGAAGACATATCATAGAATAAAAAGAGAATTATTTTGGGAAGGACTTAAGGGGGATGTACAAAAGTTTGTATCAAAGTGTTTGGTGTGCCAATAGAACAAAGGTGAAACCATTAAGACATCAGGTCTATTGCAACCATTACCAATTCCTAGCCAGAGATGGGAGGATGTCTCCATGGATTTCATCACAAGATTGCCTTATTCGGAGGGGAAGAATGTTATTTTTGTGATTGTGGATAGGCTCACAAAGTATGCCCACTTTTTTTGCCCTGTCATATCCATTTGCAACAAGTATGCAATTCAAATATTTTTTTGGAGACAATTCAAAGGCTACATGGAACCCCAAAGATAATTGTAAGTGATCATGATCCTATTTTCATAAGTAATTTTTGGACATAATTATTTGCATGTTTGGGTACTCAACTAGCTCACAGTTCATCTTACCATCCTCAAAATGATGGGCAAACAAAAGTGGTCAACAAACGCTTATTGGTGTATCTACATTATTTTGTATCAGATAAGCATGAACGGTGGGTTAAATGATTACAACCTGCGAGATGGTGGTATAACACATCTTTTCACATCTCTTCTCAAATGACCCCATTTTTAGTAATATATGGTTACCATCCACCATCTATCACTTCTTCCTTGAGGGTGCAAACTAAGGTCAGAGATGTTGAGGAACACATTTAGCATTAACAAGCGGTTTTGGTTGGTTTGAAGGAGAATTTGGCATTGGCACAAAACATGATGAAAGAACAAGTAGATCAACACCGTAGTGAAAGACATTTTGAAATTGGTGACTGGGTTTTTGTACGTCTATAGCCTTACAAGAAGATGTCCCTAAAGCAACATAAAAATGACAAAAACTTGCTCCTAAATATTATGGTCCTTATCAGGTTCTACAGAAAATTGGAAGTGTTGCTTATAAACTAGAGTTGCCTCAATCTTCACGCATACACCCAGTATTCCATGTTTCCTACCTGAAGAAGGTTATTGGATAGAAATTTACAGCCCAGACAGAGCTACTAGAACTTGATGAGGAAGGAAGAATCATTTTGGAGCTAGAGAAGATTTTGCAAACACGTACTAAGAGGCTGAGAACCAAAGACATTAAGGAATATCTGATCAAGTGGAAGAATCTGAGCATAGAAGATGTGACCTGGGAGGATGAAGGTTTTCTGCAGCAACATCCAAGATTATTCAACGTTGAGGACAACGTTGGTTTGAAGGGGAAGGGCATGCTACACCCTTAACCTATTTCTTGTATTAGGATATGAGTAGCCAACTTATGGCTTACCATATCATTTTACTATATCATTTATACTTTCTCATGCTTAGTAGGTTGGCCTTGGTGATGGCCATAACATATGAATAGTATATATAGGGGATTGTAGGTAGTAGTTGATCATCATTCAAGCATTTGAGTCTTATTGTATGGTTTGGAGGTTGCCCCCTCGAAGTGGCAAAGCTATTTTAATTGCATATTGAGATCATTTATCTGCAATATTGTGTTCTTTGGTGTTTTATTTATGCTCATAATCTGAATTATACAAGTAATTTCATTACACTATTTGACATTAGGGGCCAACTTTTCCAATATCATTTGCACGTATCAAACACTTGCAGAGAAAAATTGTCTTAGTTTTCAAACATTGTTTTAAAAAAATGAAACTCTGCCGAAGTTGCGCTACATACTTTTTATCACAAAACATATCCCCCTTTACAAAATTTTGGCTCCCTTTTATTAAAACACATTATTTGAAGTGTTGCGAAAATTGTACCAACCATTTTGGATACTTAAACCTTGTTTTCTTAAACTTGATTTGAGTGTTGAAAGTGCGTTGTTACACTTCCCAGCGTGGTATGAACCATTTTTGACACTTGAAACTATTTTCTTAAACTTGATTTAAGTGTTGAAATTATGTTGTTAATCTATCCAATTTTTTCTAGTTTCCTTAAAAACAACTTTTATGACATTCACGCCTAGGAAAAGCTTCCTTCGCAGTCATTACTTTGTCAAAATTTCATCAACCATTTTGACATTCACACTTGTAACTTGTTTTCTAAACCTTGCTTGATTGTTAAAATTGTGTCGTTATGTTGTTTGTTTTCCTTAGATTCCCTTTGGAAAATCACAAAATCATCCTTATATTTATAAAATGTCTAGTTGGTCGTTGTTATGTTGCTCAAATCGACATGGAACATCCTTCGATATGAAGGAGTTCAATCAAATGATCTAGGTCTAGGCATTCATATAAAACGATGCCAATCGAGATTAGATATCGGGTGGTTCCTCATGCTGTTGACAACAGGAACCTATTATATTTTCCACTTCCCCACCTTCATCTCCTAATCATTTCTATTCTTCCAATTCTCCTAAGACTCCTGAGCCTCATCCAATCAACTTTATTCTATGGAATAATCAATCACCTCGTTGATGTCTTCCGCCATTAAAGATATGTGTTGGTATAAATTCCTCTAATCAAACATCCAATTTGACCCCGTGTCATAATCCATTGTCTTTCCACAAGATCCCCTTCCTCTATTTGCACTATGTTGTAATATCTTTGACAAGTTTGTTGAACTTTTTCCCCTTTGCATGCAAAGCGTTGATATGTGATTTGTCCTAAGAAGGTGTATTCTTTTGATTGTTGGAAATCATGCTTGCAATGGATAAATTATTCTGTTCTTGGATTCATTTTTCTGAAATGTTGTTGCTTGCTTGAGATAGGTAAGGTTGTAAACTAGTAATGTTGTTTGCAAATTTATCTCTCTATAATAGCAAAACCTTGGATCAATTCCATTGATCCAAGGTATGCTTTAATTCTTCTTATCTGATTTGTATGACAAACCGACATTTAGAAATTAAAGGAAGTAAGGGACTGAGTCCTTAAATGTACACAATTTTATTGATCTTTCTTGGAGGTCCTTGCTCTGCATTTTATTGTAAATAGTGTGCTCAAATATTCTTGATAATTTCTTAAGAACGTTGAATGGTGTAAAAGGACAGAGGTCTACTACATGACTATAAAAGGTAAAACCTAAGTCCTGGATATTTAAAATTTATCCTAACAGCTTCTAACCTAAGGTAAATTGGACCTACCTTAGATCTATGTCTACACTAATCTGTTGCATCCTAATCTAAGTTGTATGTTATATAAGTGTGGGATTTGGAAATAACCTAAGATAATGATAGGTTTATTTCTAACCTATTACCTAATACTAAATTACTATGTGGTATGGCTTAATCTATGATGGCTTGTTACCTATGGCAATATTAAAATGACCTAAGGTGAATACTTTCTATCTAACCTAAGGTCGATCCTAAACTAATGTTTATTTAACCTAAACTAATGTAAGGATGGAAGGGGACCTAAGGGGTCGCATGGAAAGTGTAAGGCGGTGGCGATGGTTTCTAAGTCATTTATGTGATTTGATTTTTGAATTTATGGGATGGTACTGCCAGTTTTGGCAGAGGCATGGAAATTAGAGGGAATCCTAGTTGGCATCATCACTAGAGTTAAGTGATGCATGCTATCGTTGAAATTGGACTCACCAACTTTAGATGGCAGTGGCATGGAGATATAGGCAGGAAAGTGAAATTCAATGACATTAATGATCATTGGTTTTGGCGAGAAAACCGCCTTGGAAACCATGTGAGTGGATTTTTGGGAGGTTGTTTGGTCTTTCATGCATTTCAATTTTTTCTCTACATGGAGATATTTGGTTCTTCAAACCAGCAGTTTTGTTTGCAATCTATTTCTATTTTTAGCTCCTTTGGACTATTTTTGATCCAATGGAGGTATAAGAGGCATATGAGAAAGAAGTTTTTAGTTGTTGACTTCGTTTGGAGAAGAAGGAATTGTGGAGGCTCAGCTGGAAATCTTCTTCGAATCGATAGAAGCACTATCAGGCATGATAGGCTCTATCCATTAAGTTATTCTTCTTTTCTCTAAATGTCTTCATTAAAACAACTTTGCTCTCGTGAAATAAATGGGTTTTTATTTTTGTTATGGTTACCATGCAATCTTGCTTGAAAATTCTCTGTATTTCTGTTGAAGAATCTTTGCTTGATAATATAGGAGTGGGTTGTTTTCCTGTTTATTTAATGGTGAATCACACCTTAAATTTGGTTGTGACTTGAGTAATGTTGAACATGTGTGAACCTTTCTTGTCTGCTCGAAAGGGGGTTTATGGAAATATAATGTTTCTTTAAGTTTCAAACTAGGTTTTTTTGTTTTGGTTGTTAGAAGGTAAAATAATATCCTTCTCTGTCGCATCTTTGTTTTGTTGAAGTTTTGTTACTCCTATTGTTGGAACTGTATTAATATGGATACTTTGATTCAGAGTTGTGTGAACTCAAATTTGTATAGAAAACAGTAAATGAGTGACTTCTTCTTGAACTTACTGTATAAACTCTCATTTCTTTGAATCCGGTATTCGATGGAAGCTGGGTTGATAATGGGTGTTTGGATTTTCTATTTTTGTGGATTCAACTTGTATGGAAACAAGAATGAATGTTTTATTAATCCTCTTATCCTTTTTAGTTAAAACTAGGTTGTTTGGATCTAGTTCTTTTATGGAAACTACGTGGAAATGGTTTCTGGGATACTTGGATTTTGGAATTATTTGTTGAATATAACAGTGTGTGAAGTCTTCTCTTTACTGAACTAAAGGTTGATAGATGAAGTCCTATTTGGTTGAGGATATTTTGAGAGTTGGCTTTGTCTAAGTTGATATTTGGGTTATTCATGTAGCTCGATTTAACTTGCTTGAGGATGATCTTGTTGTCTACTTCACTTTTGAGTTAGATGTTGTTGATTAAACATACCCGTTCCTGATCTGGGTTAACCTCTTAAGTAACTTGCTAGAGTAAACTTGTTAAATCCTTCCTGTTGTGGTATCGTGAAGCTTTAAGGAATGTATATTTGGATTTTTGGTTGACATTTCATGATCTGGAACTAACCAAATCGGTTCAGAATAAAGGGTTTTCTAGACTCTTCAATTTCTTTGATCTCTAGAGTAAGTTGGAAGGAATAAAATACCTTGTCAACTTAGTAGAGGTGTGCAGTTGAACCTATCCATAGAAATGTAATGAAAAGAATTTTTATCATCTCTATTGATAGCTTGTGCACCTGTAGCTAAGCCATGTCGATCTTGTGTTGCACCTTCTTTGAAATTGAATCACGATGGATCTTTCTTTGTCCATTCATAAGATGTATTTCCCTCACCTCTATGAGGATTCGAATGTGAGTCTTTCTCACTGATTTTGCACTATCATCTTGAAGGAATGGAAAGACTATGGTTCCTTTGACTAAAACTTTGACGATTTTGAATGATTGTTGAAGGTTGTTAATTCCCTGTAAGTTGTTTAGCAATTCTTGTTATTACATCTCTTTCTTGATGAGGATAGTAATATTGTTACTGCTTTTGCTTCGTGTTGGTGAACCTTATTTAGAAACCCGACTTGCATTTTGTGGTCGCATGATTCAATTTAATAGCTTTCGGTGCATGATTTCTACGTTTAAAAGAGTTAAAGGATGTTATGATTGGGTTTGTACCAATCCTTTTACGACCTTCTTTACTTAGGAAGGAATGTTGGAATCCTCCTCTAATCATGTTGATTGACTCCTTTCTCTTTTATTCTCTGAGGTAGAGTTTCATCGCTTCCTCCTTTGGAAACTGTAAGAGATTATGTGTTGTATTCTCTTTTCTAAGTTGTGAAATGATATTCGGATTAACCAAATTAGAAGGGAAGTTCTTATTTTTTATCTCAGTTCATCCTTCCCTCTTTTGTGTAACTTGTATATAGATTGGAATGGTCAGTTGCATTACTTCCTTGAATGCATCGAGTAGTTGTTGATACTTCTCTCTTATTCACTTGATTTGTATTGAAGGAATTAACATTGTTTTGGATCATTAATGTTATATGCCTTTTATTGAGGGAATACTTTCCTAATTCTAATGTGTGGCCTAACTTGAGAGCTTAGGTTATATCGTGGACTATGAATTTGGGTATAGCATCTGAAATGGGAATCTCTTATTTTTATGTTGTAGATGATTCACCCTAAAACCTTTCAAGAAGCTGGAATTTGCTTGGTTGTAGATGTATTTTTATGGAATTTTGTAATGTTGAGTTTGTTGTTCCTGCTTCTTAAAGTAACTCTATGTTTGGAAAATAGTGGAGTTAGTTTCTGTATTTCTAATTCAGATTGAATTATGTAAGAAATAAGTAGTAAGTACTTTTATTTGATGTAGATAAGTAATTTGGTTGAAATATTACTTATCTAATATAATGTTGTAAAGTGTTGATTATACCATGATCTTTTCTTAATGTTATTTTAGGTTGATCAACTGTTCTTCTTTTATGGTTGTTATTACTTATGATTTATTTGTTTGCTTGGCTTTACTGTTTCATAAAAGCAGAGTTGGTTTTATGGAACAGTTAGTTGAAAGCATATCTTTTAATTCTTAGTGCTTATCATTCTCAATTCAATGAACTAACTTCGTATAGCAATTTTTTCAAATAGACTTCGTAAGTGATAAAGGAAGACAATAACTTATATGATGTATTGGTTGCTTAAAGTTTGGATCTTTTATAGAGAAATCTGATTCATTATTGAAATGTACTGAAAGAAGAAAATTTTTATTCTTTAATGATCTTGATGTTGGTTGACATGTAATATGTCTGAAATTCATGGTCTTATAAAATATGTATTTAACCATGATGAATTGAAAAAGATTTGGAGTTACTTAAACTTGTTATGTCATTTCTCTTGTGCATTATATGAAGGAAATTTGTAATCTTATCTTCGTGGTTTCCATTCTTACCTGATTTGATCCTTATTTCCGGTTGTCATTAAATGAGTTAGAGGGATGGGATTTAATTACAATATCCCTTAAATTGAATGCAACTTGTTAAGTTGGCATGCATGGATGTTCTTTTATCTAATCTGTATGGTTCACTAAATGATGTTAATGAAAGTATAACTTAACTATCATGAAGTGTGAAATGAAAAAGGGTATAATAAACCCCAACACTTAAACAAGAAAGAGGAATGTTCATCACCTCTTGAGCAATACCTCCATAGGTTTAAAAAAATGTATGGTACTTAAGATCGTTAATAAATTTGACTTCATCTCTATGAATTCTACATTAATGGAACTGTTTTGGATCTTAAACACACCATGAATGGTTGAGTTGTACTAAGTAAATCTTATGATGGATGTTGTTTATGTTTTCGATTAACTGAACGTTAAGCAAAAAGTTAATGAAGCAAAAAGTTAATGAACATAAAAGTAATCCTAAGTTTATGAAGTTTCGTATTACATTAACAACTCAATTAGGGATGACAAACTTAAGGGTTGTTAGAATTAGGGTTAAGCAGGGTTGTTGTAATTTGAATCTTAATTAAGATATAAATGGGTGTAAATGACCTCTTCTCGAGGTGTGTACATCAAGATGGGTAGTTCTATCGGATGTTGGCACACGCCAACTGTAGGACTGTACCTTTATGAAGGCTAGGGTCTTCATGAGGATACAATGTTGTAGTTGACATGTTGCTACACCCCTCAGCATTGGTTCATCTAGATCTACACAAATCTGGACTTGAACTTAGTTTCTCTCTAGGTCAGATTAGAGATATGATTTTGCATAGGAAGTGACTAACATTAACTTAGGGTAACTATTCACATCCGATTGACTTAGGTCGATTGAGTATGTCTATATACCCTAGGTCATCACGCATGGTTCCCTATACCAAATTATATCACTAACCTGGGTTAGGGTCAAACCTTGAACAAGTGAACTGACATGAGTCAGTGAAGACCATTCTAGATAACAGATGAGTGGGGTGAAGGACATATTCTGTTAGATGAGTATGTTGTCTAGGAATAGTAACATGAACAATATGTTGGAAATCTTTGGCCAAAGTATTACAAAATGCTTTGGTTGCGTTGTCCTATGTCACCTAGTTTAAGAAATGGGATTTCAAATGAATATTGGTAACAAACATTTAGATAGGTTTCTTAAACAGAACACTCAATACCCAAAACAGGGTAAGAGAACCAGGTATACTTAGTATACACGTAGTATTCAATACTTTAAGTTAACATGAGAGATCGGTTGGGAAAAATGAGTCATGAAATGAGAGATCGGTAGTTCACCGAGTCATTTATAGTTGCATATGGTTATCTATTATGAGATTGATTGGCATGGAATGTGTGTTCTAAATTATGATTATTTAGAACAAAGAACATTATGTATATTTTTTTCCTTGTTTCTAAAGTCTTAAAATGGGAATGTTACATATGCAATTTTCTAAGCAAGTCAATACCAACCTATCCTAAATCCACCTCTATTAAAATATCGAGATAGCCAAATTCAAATCTACTTCATCTCTTACATCTTCTTCTTTAATCAATCCAAATCCATTCTCTCTTTGGTCGTCAAGTCCTTCCGATCAACCTTCTATCATTAACCAACAACAACCCATACCAATCAATTTCTTTCATAATGAAGAAGCAATCAAAGAATTAATGGGGCTATACGATGATATTTCTCTAGAATATCACGAGCAAGGATTCAACATTGACCTCGATGCGTATGAGTATTTTGAGGAAGAGGTCGAGTTCTTGTTATCCATATTTCACCCCCCGGTAAAATATTGGATCAGCCACGACCCGCACATGCATCAACCAGAGAAACCGCATTCAAACCTTGTAAACAGGTTGTAGAGGGACTCTACAATGGAGTGGCAGAGCCTGCGAAAGATTAAACGACGATGCAAGAAGAAAGAGAAGAAACAACTTTGTCGAGCGAATTTGTGCCTTAAATTCATCAAACAAATTACAGGTGGGCTCGGAAATGAAGTAGCAGGGTCGGGGAAGAAGGAGACAGTGTCAAAGAAGCCAGAAGCTCAAAAGAGAAGGAACACGAAGGTTCAAAGTCTTCGGGTTTGAAATGGTTTAGAATGAGTCCAAAAATCGACTAAGTATGGAGGAGAGCGGATGTTGCCAAGTGTCTTAACAACGCACCTCCAAAGATTAAATCCAAAGGGGAAGACCCAAACGAGCGCCAAGCTTCCATGTGTCCAGAGCCCCAAAAAGTTGCACCAACCGTTGAAAAGTCTTCGACTTAACGGATGCTGCCAAGTGTCCAAACAACGCATCTTCAAAGTTGAATCCAAAAAGAGAGGCTCAAACAAGCGCCATGGCTCCACATGTCCCAAGCCCGAAACGGAGGTAGATTCAAAGCATCAAAGTCAAAAGGCAGACAAAGTGGGCCTCAAAAAGGCTAAGTATAGAAATGTTAGTGGAAGCCGCCACGCGTCAACCAGCGCATCTCCAAAAGTTAGTCCAAAGGTGGAGACCCAAATGAGTGTGAGCTCACCACGTAGTCCAAGGTCCGAAAAGGTAAGAGGGCCATTGAAAATTCTAAGAGCCCACGGAGGTTTCCACGTGTCGACCCGACACTCCTCCAGAGGCAAAATCCTAAGTGGGTTTCCAAGTGAGCGCAGAGCCTCCACGCGTCCAATTTCAAAAAGGGACAGAGTCGGGTTGAATAGTCAATGCATTGTGACAGGTTGGCAGAGAGTGCCAAGTGTCCAAATGGTGCTAGTTCAAGAGCAGAATTGAAGGGAGGTTTCCAAGCAAGTGCCACGCCACCGCGTGTCCCCGATCAGATATATGACCCCGCCGAGCAAAGGACTTAGGCAAAAAACATAAGGAAATCAAGCAGTCGCGGAAGAAGCCACGTGTCGACCCGACACTCCTTCAAAAACAAAATACAGAGGCTACCCTTAGACATGTGCCACCCTCCACGTGTCCAGTTTCAAAAGGGGGCTGTTTTCGAACTAGTTTTCCCACTTTTTTGTACAGACCGATCTAAATTTCAAATGGGCATATCTTTTGACTCGGGCTCGAAATCTAGCAAATTTGACACCATTAGAAAGATCTCGCCTCGTCTATGCCATGGAGATCTAAAAATTTAAGTTTGGAGAGGTTAGGTGGGAGAAAAATGGAGAAAATAGTCTTCAGGCTTAATGTAGGATCTATTTTTTCTCAACAACCAGATCGGATTCGATCTGATCCGTCGTTTCCTCCTCCTTCGAGGCACCGAACAAAAAAATTGATGTAGTCAAGACATATTTGGGGTGGATTTTGCAGGAGGCATTGATGATAGTGGTTGAACTTCGAACCAGTTTTTCCCCTCTCTCTCTTTCTTCCCTCTGTGTTGAATCTATAAAAGCATGGTCGAGACTCATTGTAAAGGGTTGGACATCTTTATTTTTCATGAGCTCCCTTTTCCTCTGGAAAATGAATTCGTGGAGTTCCAGACCTTCCATTAGATTGCAAAACATTTTTTGCCTTTTGGCTATTTTGTAAATGCATTGTATCAAATCTACAGAGCAATAATACATGTTTGTGGCTGATTTTTGACCCTTTCTTGTCTTCATTTCTCTCATCTGGTCTTTCATTGCAAAACTGGTTATCTGTGCTTGATTATTATATGCATTTTTGGTTTGTGCCTATCAGCAAAATGAATGTTCATCATTCCTTCAGTGTATCACTTGGTTAGCTTAGTTTTAATTTCTTGCATTCCTTTCATCCTTGTCTCCTTGGCAATATTAGATTAGGTTTAAGAATCAATCCTTTGCAAATTTCATGTATGCACCTAGACAAAGGAATAGGAACCAACCTTAATCTGGAGAGTTTTCCCATTTGCAAAGTCCCACACTTTTGGGGAAGACTCAATGTTATGCGGATCACACCAAATGACAAGTTTGAAACACCAAATCTGAGAGGTCATTTGGGGGTGCTGTGATTTTTCACTAATAGTTCTATGGTCAACAAATAGAGGAAGATCCTAAGATCATAATACTTGATCCTCCTCTTGTTCTTCCGTCTTCATTTTTCCCATTACATGGTGAAACGATAGGGTCTGTCATTGATCCCCGATCTATCTTCTCATCACCTAAACATTCCTTACATATCACACCTCCTGAAACACAATCTCTCCTTGGGTTACCTTCAAATGGCACATCGTCTTCTACCATTGGGCCACCTCTTAGTAGCCCATTATCTTCTATCTGTGGGTCACCTCCTGGTAGCCCTTTATCTTCTATTTGTGGATCACGTCCTAGTATCCCTTTATCTTCTATACTTGGGCCACTTCTTAGTAGCCCTTCATCTTTTTCTATGGAACACCTCAAGTAGCCCATTGTCTTCTATCTATGGTACACCTACTAGCCCATTACCATGAATACTTGGGCCACCTCTTAGCCCATTTCCTTCAATATTTGGATGTTATCCTCTTCGTTCGTCATATCATCCCTTTATTAAAAATTGTGGCAATCCCACCATCATTTCTAACATTCCGATCATCAATCCTAAACATCCACTTTCTTCTCCCATTTCTCGGGATCACCAAAACCAAACATTGGCTTGTATGCAACACCAACCATTTCTTCATCAAACTAACATCAAGAATTTGATGATCTCCAAATCTCTCAAAAAATTTAACACTCACAAATCCAATTTGTTAACACGATTCAAAAAAGCACACCAATGTTACTCCCGGTATGTCGCAAAGTGTAAAAATCTATGGGTAGGGAATTCAAGTTCCACATACAAAATCCATGTTGCAAGATAAGTCATAGTCACTTATCGAGTATGATCTCACAATGATCATTGAGATTGGAGATAATATCACTCTTGATAAGTACAAACTCCTAATCTCCCTCATTGGAGAATCATAAACATTGTTGTTGGATCCTATCACATGGAGTGACATTATTAGTCCCAACTTCCCAATCCATCATGTCATATTCTTCTTACCCTATCATGGATCTTTACCCTATCATTTGTCGTGGGATATTTTTCCTCCATCCTATGTCATCCATTTCCATTGTCTCCCTCGACGCTCAGAAAGTATTCTCTCTTCATGGTTTTACCTTCAAAAAATTGACAAAAATAAAAAAATAAAAATCCATCAAAAATAAAAAAACATTATAATTTTTGTAAAAAACCAAAGGTACAAAGATCAAACATCTCAATCAAGTATCATGCACACATAGATGTTCTTTCCTTTCCTTTCATTCCTCTACAAATCACCCACCATTTTCATCCCTTCGATGATTTGTTGGTTAGTCTATTTGCGGTCATTGTGTGACATTTATCTCTATGGTATACATTTGACCTTGGTCTTTCATCACCTCGGTAAATAAAAAAATGACTGACCTCTTAGAGATCCTATCACTATTGAATACATTTAATAAACTTTTAATAAATACCTTTGGGCATATTTGTTGACACTAGCCAATGTCGTCATCACAATCACTTCCATATCCTTCCATCAAGCCATAAATGGTTCTTAACCCCTCATCAAAACAATTAAGAGAGCTGAAATACTTTTTGGAAAAAAAAAAATCAAAAATCAAATCAATATATAACTCTCTCTTAGGGTATTTCTAGTATCTCTATTGGGGCTATGGATGCCTGACTGGCAGTAGAGAAATGTTGTGACTATAATCAAATACATCTTTGTTGGGGCTATGGATGCCTAGTTGACAGTGGAGCAATGTATGACTCTCCTTCCACCTTCCATTCACCAATCAAATTTCCAAATCAATCATTCCTACACATTGGCTAGTGTCTTCACTTATTGCCTCTTTAAATCTTCCCTCCAAGAATTAATTCATTTCCACGTGCACACACTAGATATCTATGAGCAAACATGACTAGTATGTTACTAGGTGTTATTTGGACCTTGTTTAGACTCTTTCTTTAGTCCTTATTTTGTCTCACGATTTGTGCCTTTGGATCATCACTTTTTCATCGCTGACCTTCTAGCTACATTTATCCTTATCCTTCTATAGCATTCACATTTTTTTTCTACTTCATTCAAAACATCCATGTGTATAAGATTGCCTTTTTATCATGTTTGAGGGAAATTTTCTCCTTTCTTTCAATAAACAATCTTCTACTTCTATGTATCATTTGTTTCTTGGTCACCAGACTGGGGCATGCTCGCTCCTTCCTTGCTCTTCATTGGCTTGGGTTCATAATCTTGTTGAACCTATCCCTCTTGGCCTCGATATGTCTTATCCTACTCTTGTATATATACGCAAAATTCACCCTTGTATATTCTCACCCCTCACTGGGGGGAATTTTTCATATTTGTTTTCTTGTACATAATTTTGGAAAACTTTCAAAAAACCATAAAAATTCAGAAACTCTCCAAACCTAAAAAACATTTGAAAATATAAATACATTAAAAAAACCCTTGAAAATCCTAAACATTCACAATCACAAAAAAAAAACACTAAAAATCGAAAACTATATTACAAAACATCATATTTATGTGCTTGCTTGTTCTAAATACGACGACACACAGATCATCTTGTGATCTTCCTTCATCGAAAAATTTGGTTTACTCGCTATGTCTTTCTTCACGACATATATCATTGCTTGGTGCGCTTTCATAGTGCATGTTTCTTTTCATGGGATTTATATGTCCTCCATATACTCCCTTGCATATATTCTTGCTTGGGGCATCATATTAACCCTTGTCATATAACTCAAACATTTGGGAACATAAGTTGGATAACAAAAACATTTGTACAACTCTCTTGAACGTTGTTTGTTTGAGTATGTTTGTTTATGCTTGTTTGTTTGCTTTCTTGCTTGTTTATTTTCTGGTATTACATTGCTTTTTTTTTCTTTGAGTCACTCCTCTAAAGATCACACAAAAATAATATTATGGCTCTTCATGTCATTTTACCCTTTTGTTGTATGCTTATATCAAATAAAAAGTATTTCCGAGCCAAGATGGTACATATGTTATGTCACGATCTTCCCTTCTATCATCTATCTTATCTTCCATTCTAACTAATTTTCTACCTATCATTCTCCATTTCTTCTATGTATTACTCCCAAGACACACTTATCGTCGTGACTCATTTTCCCCCCTCCCTTGCTTCCCCCACTTGAGGTACAAGATCAAACTCAATCAATCAAATTGAACAATGGCCAACTAATCCAAGTTTGAATCCCTTCCATTACTATGACATTCTCTTCCACCGTATTTGTTAAGAAAAACATATCTTGCATCAACGATCACCACTGGTGATATTACTTACAAAAGAGTTTGTATTGGTAATATATGGGGATCGTTGCTTGCATTTTTTCCATACAATCATATTCAGTATACCATCGCAATGAGATTTTTCAACCATCGTGGTCATGTCTCCCTTCTTCTTTTCGAGTGTCCATCGACCTCTTCTATCACCCCATTGACACTTGAGGGGCATTATCATCCATCTTACTAATCTTTCTTCTATCCTTTAAGAAACTTTGTCTAAAATTGTCTACTATCTTTGAAATGGCGTCGCTTACACTACACCACATCAAAGAGGGGAAAATGTAGACACCTAAATCTAGCTATGTAGTATTAATACTAAAATTTCACTAATTATATTTTTTCCGTCATTTCATTATAATTAGTGATTTCTTGTTAATTAACTAACATTCCCTTTGTCTTAGTTAATTAACGACACTTTTAATTAACTAACTTCATACTTCATCTTGGATGTCAATTAATGTTGCTTCGTTAGTTATAATCCTCTTTTAATTAATTAATAAACTCTCTTATTGGCTAATGCCCCTTTCAAACCCTTCAAATTCTACTATTTTCCCTCCATATGGATTCTATAAGCTTAACTTGGTCTATTAATTAATCCTAGTTGATTAATTAAATCACCCTCAACTCCCTTGAGTTGCTAATATTTCATTAATCTCTTCTAATCATACTTATCCCTTTCTAATTCTACATTCCCTTTATCCCACGTTCATTAGGTTGCAAGCTTCTCCCAAAATGGAAATCTATATAAAGAACCTAATACACATTTACACACCATGTCCTTGTAAGACATTTACAACCGAGAAGAGCATTTTCATGTTATTGGAAAGCTTTGTTCAAATCGCCTTTCTACTTGGCAAAGAGTAGTAAGAGAAGAACCAAAAATGACAATCAAACCATATTGGTGAGATCTCTTCCTCTTCCTTGGAGAAATCCTTTGATCGTGCATACGATTCCATTTGGATCATAAAGGAAGTATCTACAATCTAAAGCTCATCCAAAAAATCAAAGGAGAGGTTTGCATTTTAATGTTGATTCATGTTTTTATGTATATTAGTTTAGATTTTCCTTTCATGGCTTTATCATGATGTATTAGTTTAACTAAGTTATGAATCTTGCTTGGTGTTAGGTTCTTTTCATTAACTTAGATTAGTTTAAAATGCATATAATATGCCTATTTCCACACCCAATACTCACTTTTCTTCACCTATCATTTCTCATATCCAACCCAAAAATTTTTTAGGAACCCATGCCTTGGAGTATTTGTATCATGATTTGCAAGCTCAAATTCGTCAATTAACAAATCTCTTATTCTTCTTCTCCATCTCTTGATTCTTCACTTCTTCTTCATAGTCCTCTTGCACCCAAGGTTTCTTCTTATCCACTTCCTCCCAAATTTTCCTCACCTAAGTCTCTCTTCGATGGCCATGAAGATCCCCAAGAGCACCTTCGATCATTTCATGTTGCATGCTTGGATTATACTTGTGATGACACACTCTTGACCAAGTTATTTCCTAAGAGTTTACATGACTATGCCTTATGATGGTTTTATGATTTTCCTTTACATTCCATTCGATCTTTTAATCCTCTTGAAAATATGTTTTTAGCTCATTTTTCTATGAATATTGATACAGATATATATATATATATATATATATATATATATATATATATATATATATATATATATCTGCACAAATGGCCAAAATGAAGCATGAAACTAATGAGAATCTTAGTGACTATGTGTTGCATTATAAGACTAATCTTTCTAAAATGAAAAATGTCTTGGATGAATCTGAATGCAAGATCTTTTCATCCAAATCCTATTACCTCCTTTACAAGAGTGTGTACTCTTTGATTCTTTTCACTCTTTTGATCAACTATGTCATACTTTGAAAAGTAAAGAGATCAAGTTACTTTCTTTGGGAAAAATTAAATATAGTGCTAATGTTTCGATGTTCCTACTAATAAGTTCCCAAACAAATCAGCCTTCAAAAGCAAGTCTAGTGAGCCTAATCTTAATGTCAATTTTGTATCTCAACATATGAAGCTCTAATTGCAGTCTACATGTCATATTTTTACTAAATTGCCATATCCACCACGTATGTTGTTACCTCAACTCCTAGAAAGCAATTTGATTTCTCTTTTGGATCCTATTGAACTCAATCCTAATAGACCACTGTGGCAAAAAAATTGATGAAAATGTACATTGTGATTACCATAGATGTAATGTTCATTCTACTTGATAAATGTTTCAAGCTTAGAATATAATCCAAGATTTGATTGAAAATCATGACATTGAGTTTCTTGAGTCTACTTGTTTATATTCCAAAATCTACCAATGACAATGAAAAGCTTAAAATCTTCAATGACCCTTTACCTAAATAAGAAAAATCAGCTCCTAAATCCTCTTTGAATAATTCATATCATGTTGTTTCTCCTCCTTCATCTTTAGATCATCCTCTTGGATTTCTTATTGATACTAGTGATCTACCTCCACTTGTCATTACTTTTACTGATGATGATTTTCATGCCACTTTTTCATCGCATAGACTACACATTGATGATTATGTTGGTCCTCATACTATTAACAATGTTAAGATACATCCTACGAATAAGCGCAATGCATGTTCACTATGTTTCCTACAAGCTAACTGTTGGGGTGTGGAGCCTGTTTTTGGTCTTCTCAAATCGGTATTGAAGTGTGGATTTTGAATTAGGAAGATCAAAGGTCATGACTGCTTTCTTTTCCACCATGAGAAGATGAAAGGTCACGATAGTTTCTTTTCCAAATATGGGAAGATGAAAGGTCCCGACTTTAAAACTTCTAGGGTTGACTTTTGGACTTCTTAAGGATTGTAATCTTATAAATAGAGTTGTTAGGGTATCTTGAAGATATCTTGTGTGTTCAAGAGGTATTGAGTCTTAGTGATCAAGAGGTGAGCAAGAGTGATCAAGGTTAAGCAGTTTGGTGTCAATTGTGGTTTAACATCTTTGGAATTCTGTTGTGAGTTCATAATTGAGAGAAGACTATGAGAGTTATTTTACTCTTGTTGATAATAAAATATAAGCAAGTTCTTAGTGGACGTAGCCCACATTGGGTGAACCACGTTAAATCTTGTCTTGTCTTCTTTTGTGCATTATTTATTTATGTTGTTATATTTCTGCATGTATACTTCTGCTATATAGTTTCCTACTACTATGATTTGAGGAATTGTTTCCACATATTTGTTCTCTAATTCCTAACAACTGGTATCAGAGCTTTGGTTGGTTTTTTGCTGAAGTGGTAAATCACAGGGAAATTTTATCTTGAGTGGGAGCTATGGCGGATGAGGGTAGATTAAGGGTTGAGAAGTTCATGGGCGGCGTAACTTTGGTTTGTGGAAGATGCAAATGGAGGATTACTTATATCAAAAGGACCTCCATGTTCCTTTAGCTGGAAAAACAAAGAAACCTACAACCATGCCGGATGAGGATTGGGAGTGTTGGGTAGAAAGGCACTGGGGTAATTCGGTTATGCCTTGCATCTTCGATTGATTTCAACATATCGTAGGAGAAGACCACGGAAGGTCTCATGAGTGCGTTGGGAAGTTATATGAAAAACCCTCTGCCTCTAATAAAATATTTTTGATGAAAAATTTATTTAATATGAAGATGTCTAAGAATGGTTCTATTGTTGTTCATTTGAATGAATTTAATACGGTTGTGAGTATGTTAAACTCGGTAAAAATTGACTTTGATGATGAGGTCGGGCTTTGTTGATTTTGTGCTCCTTACCAGATAGATGGGACAACTTGGTTATGGTTGTAAGTAATTCAATATCTAATAATTCAAAGTTAAAGTTTGAGGATGTAATAGGTGTGATCCTAAGCAAGAAATGTGAAGGAAGAGTACCGAATATTCTTCTACTTCTGGAAACGCTTTGATGGTGGAGAGTAGAGGGAGATAAAAGAATAGAGGGAAAGGTAACCATGGGAAGTCGAATGATCGTGGAAGGTCAAAGTCCAAGAGTAAGTTAGAATGTTGGCACTGTGGGAAGGTTGGTCATGCTAAGAAAGATTTTTGGGCTCTTTGGGATAAGAAGAACAAGAAGGAGGAAACTAAAGAGGTAAATGTGGCAGTAGGTGATGTTTTTCAGATGCCTTAATTCTTTCTTTAGATAATATTGCTTTGAGTCTTGGGTGTTAGATTCAGGGCTTCTTTCCATGCCACCCCACATAGACATTACTTTATTAAATTTGTTCAAGGATATTTTGGAAAACTATATCTTGGTGATGATGAACCATGCAGAATAGTAGGGAAAGGTTGTGTTCGGGTGAAAATGCAGAATGAGAACACATGGCTACTTAAGCATGTCAGGCATGTGCCTAAGTTGAGGTGAAACTTGATATCAATGGGTCAACTGGGCAGTGATGGTTGTATGGTCAGTTTTACAACGGATTCTTGGAAGGTTACCAAGGGAGCTCTTGTGGTTGTAAGAGGTAAGAAAAATGGTACTTTGTATTTAACTAGTGGTGCTTGATTATTCTAATTTAGTTACTTGGAGATGGAGATGTAACTTTGTGGCACCAGAGACTCGGTCATATGAGTCAAAAGGGCATGCAGATTATAAAGGATAGGTTGCCCAGATTAAAGGAGTTAGATTTAGACTTCTGTGAGGACTATGTTTATGGAAAATAGAAGCGGGTGAGATTCCTCAAGGTTGGACCTACCAAGAAGGAGGGTAAGTTGGATTTAGTGCATACAGATGTATGGGGGCCAACTAAGGTAAACTTTATTGGTGGTTCATGTTATTATGTCACTTTCATTAATGATGCAACTAGAAAAGTTTGGGTATATTGCATTAGAAAGAAATTTGATGTGTTTGAAACCTTCAAAATATGGAAAGACTTGGTTGAGAATGAAACAGGTCTCAAGTTGAAATGTCTTAGGTTGATAATGGAGGGGAGTATTACAACAATGAATTTCTTGATTACTGTTCGGTAAATGGGATCCATAGGAAAAGAATGGTTCCAAATACTCCACAGGAAAATGGAGTGTCAGAGAGAATGAATAGGACAATCATGGAGTATGCTAGGTGTATGAGGTTACATGCGGGGCTACCACTCATGTTTTGGGTGGAAGAGGTGAGCACAACTATTTCTCTGATTAAAAAGGACCCTCTATGGATTTGGATGGAGGTATACCTGAGGAGGCTTGGTCTGGTAAGAAAATTGATTACTCATTTCTTAGAGTATTTGGATGTGAAGTATTTGTTCACATTGATAAAGATGATAAGACCAAGTTAGAGGCTAAGTCTGAGAAATTCACCTTTGTTGCATATGGTAAGGATGACTTTGGTTTCCATGTTTGGAGTCTTAAGGACAAGAAAATATTTTGGCCTAGAGATATTGTCTTTAATGAAAAAGTCATGTATAAGTATCGATTGCAGGAACATAAAGAGGAATATAAGAAAGAATACACAATGTTAGAGGACATTGCAGGACAAAGGTGTCCAAGGGGTTGGTTCAGGTGCAACATGTTCTGACACAGCCAGTTCAGGAACCTACTCATCAAGAACCCCAAACTCCTGAGGTGAGAAGGTCTTCTAGGGTAAGAAGGGAACCCTAATGATTTACTCCATCTTTGAATTATTTATTGCTCACTGACAATGAAGAGCCAAAGTGCTTTGAGGAAGCAGTGCAAGTGGATGCTAGGAAGAAGTGGGAGCATGCCATGGATGAAGAGCATAGATCTCTTATGGAAAACCAGACTTGGGATCTGGTGGAGCTACCCGAGGGAAAGAGAGCATTGCAGAACAAGTGGGTGTATAGAATCAAAGAGGAATATGGAGGCATGAAAAGATACAAGGCTCGGTTGGTGGTTAAGGGATTTGCACAAAAGAAAGGTATAGACTTTGATGAAATTTTTTCTCCTGTTGTTAAAATGACTTCTATTAGAACTGTTCTTGGTTTAGTAGCAGTAGAAGACCTGCACTTAGAGCAGTTGGATGTGAAGACTGCATTCCTTCATGGTGAGTTGGAGGAGGAATTGTATATGCAACAACCATAAGGTTATGAGGTCAAAGGGAAGGAGAGGTTAGTGTGCAAATTGAAGAAGAGCTTGTATGGCCTGAAACAAGCTCCACGGTAGTGGTACAAGAAGTTTGATAGTTTTATGTAGGAGCAGGGTTACTCCAGGTGTCACTTAGACCATTGCGTGTACATCAAGAAGTTTCTTGATGGTAGTTAAATTATTTTGTGCATGTATGTGGATGATATGCTTATTGTAACGAAGAACATGCAAGAAATAAAGGTACTCAAGAAGTAGCTAGGCGACTCCTTTGCTATGAAGGATTTGGGGGCAACAAAAAAACAAATCCTTGGTATGAGAATAACTCGGAACAAGAAGGAGAGGAAGCTGGTATTATCTCACGAAGATTACATAAAGAAGGTCTTGGAGAAGTTTAGTATGCAGGATGGTAAACCGGTTAGTAATCCTTTGGTAGGTCACTTTAAATTATCAAAGGAGTAGAGTCCCAAGATTGAGGAGGATAAAATCCAGATGTCCAGGGTACCATACTCATCAGCGGTTGGTAGCTTGATGTATGTTATGGTATGCACTAGGTCTGACATTGCCCATGTAGTGGGAGAAGTGAGTAGGTTTATGAGTGATCCAGGTAGAGAGCACTGAAAGTAATGAAGTGGATCCTTCGGTATTTGAGAGGGACCATGGGAGCAACATTGTGTTTCGATGGATCAGACACTACATTGTGTGGTTATGTAGATTCAAACATGGCAAGAGATTTGGACAATAGGAGGAGCATGACAAGTTATGTATTTACGGAGTTGGTGATACAACAATGAGTTGGATTTCATGGTTACAAAAGGTTGTGGCTTTGTCAACCACAAAGGCTGAGTATGTTACTACCACAGAGGCAAGCAAGGAGATGATTTGGCTATAGCAGTTGCTTGATGAGTTGGGTCATAAGAAGGAAGTTGGGAGACTACACAGTGATAGTCAGAGTGTTATTCATTTAGTGAAGAACTCCGCTTTTCACTCTAGGACGAAGCACATTCAACTGAGATATCATTTCATCAGGGCAGCTTTGGAAGAAGATAAGTTGAATCTAGAAAAGATTCATACCTATCAGAATCTTGCGGATATGATGACCAAGGTGGTCACAAGGGATAAGTTGAAGTTGTGTTCAATTTTGATTGGCCTTCATGGTTGATAATGAAGGGTTTAGAACTTTTCTCAATAGGAATAGTCTCCAAGTGGGAGATTGTTGGGGTGTGGAGCCTGTTTTTGGTCTTCTCAAATTAGTATTGAAGTGTGGAGTTTGAATTGGGAAGATGAAAGGTCATGACCATTTCTTTTCCAGCTATGGGAAGATGAAAGGTCATGACAGTTTCTTTTCCAGCTGTGGGAAGATGAAAGGTCATGAATTTCAAACTTTTAGGGTCAGCTTTTCAACTTCTTAAAGGATTGTAATCCTATAAATAGAGGTCTTAGAGTATCTTGAATCTTAGTGATCAAGAGGTCTTGAGTCTTAGTGATCAAGAGTGATCAAGGTTAAGCAATTAGGTGTCAATTGTGGTTTAGATGTGGTTTAGCATCTTTGGAATTTTGTTGTGAGTTCATAATTGAGAGAAGACTGTGAGAGTTGTTTTACTCTTTTTGATAATAAAATATGAGAAATTTCTTGGTGGACGTAGCCCACATTGGGTGAACCACGTTAAATCTTGTCTTGTCTTCTTTTGTGCATTATTTATTTATGTTGTTATATTTCTGCATGTATACTTCTGCTATATAGTTTCCTACTGTTGTGATTTGAGGAATTGTTTCAGCATATTTTTCTCTAATTCTTAACACTAAAAACTTCCATGATCTTAGATGACTCGTCAATCTCCTACTTCTCATGAACATGTTAATCTTTCTATCACTATTGGGCCTATCATTATTTCTATGGCATTCATTGTTAGGTCTACAGATGCCCATTGTAACATGGTCTTAGGACTCCCTTGGCTTAGGGCTTCAAATCCATACCATCCATAGTTCATTTTTGCCTTAAGTTAGTACATGATGGTCACATTATCACTATCTAAGGCATTCCACTATGGACTCCTTTATCATTGGCACCTATTATTGTTACACCTTTAGTTGCTCCTATCACTCGTGCACCTATTTCTACATATCCTCTTGATGGTCCCATAGCTTTAGCACATATTATTCCTAGTGCTACTTTTACACATACGATTAGATCTCCTCCACATGTGGCTTTTGCTTCTCTCTCACAACGGATACATTGATCTCATAGTCCACCTCATAGGAATAAGTCTCTTCCTAGAGCATATTCTACCCATGACATTATATGACCATTTCTTGGTCTCTTTCTCCACATGCACTACCCCGTGGCCATAGAGTCTTTGATCATGATCACATGCACACCTCTCTTACACTAGCAAATAGTGGGCCATTGCCTCTTAACCTCATTGGGTAGGTCATTGCAACATTCACACATTGGGGCATATTATTTCCCCCTTGTTACTCGATGACACACTCTTATTCTAGGTACAAACACGAATATTGAGGGTGCAATTACCTACATGGACCTCAATTTGCACACATACACTGGGGGAAACCTTGCTTCCCTCTCCTAGCCATAGAATTTCATTCAAATAGTTACAAAAATAAAAAATATTGGCTTAGATCATGATTGATTGTACTTTGACTTACTTCTACTATTATTTGTTGCCTATTGCTTATGATGTTACCTTAATTCATTGTTTTCTCTATATTTTTCCATACACACATGTGTGTTCACATGATACTCTTGAGGTGAATACAAATTACTTACAGGTTCTTACACAATGCATGATGTTTGGATTGTACCTTACTAGTCCCACCGAGTCTCCCGGGTAATCTGCCTTTCTTATTTTCTCTATATTAAGGTTCTATCATCACAACATTTACTACTTTCATTCCTACTTTTACGTCAGTATACATTGTGGCTTACTATATATTTTTCTAACATGTTAACAAGTGCTTCATGTGTAACATTTTCATTGTAGAGCCTACTTCCAATCATGGTTCTCTATATCTTGTCTCTTGATTGTCATTATTTGTGGGCTATGCCCTATGTTTATTTCTTGTTTAATTGTACCACCTTGAAGTCTTTGATTGTCTTGCAACATTCTCAAGATGTCGTCCCATGTATTTAACCAACTACTCGTTTTTTCTTTTTTCCCATATTAATGTGTCTTGTGACTTGTTTCTATTACATCATGTATGATTTTTCATGACTAACACTTTTGGCTAGCCTTTTTCCCATTGTTTGTATGCATCATGGTTATTACCATGTGTATTCCCTATTCCCCATATAGGAGTTCTATTTTAGATGTGCACATCAGTTTCAACTTTCCTCATTTGGGATGCTCTCGCCTTGAATCATCTTGTGTACCCCAAATGAATGGGGGAAATCATTAGGTGACTATTTCACCCTCTCAACAGTCTATAGACGAGATACAGGTTGACAAAAAAAATCAAGATAGACAAGAGCTAAGAAACAGGTTCAAAATTAGACTAAGAGCCAAAATTCAAAATGACGTAAGTGCCCAACTCGGATAGGAATGATGGGTGCTAGTGTCCCATTTGGGCACTCGTGTCCCACATGGGTGTCCCTGTCTTGGGGGGGGAATAGGAACATTACATGATCAACATGTTTCTAGTGACATTTTTCTCCAAGTCTAACAACATAGACTCCGTTACAAAATGCAATCAATTACCAACATGAACAAAAGTAGTGGAAAGTTACAAGGGACCTAATTACTTTGTTTTTCTTGGGATCAAATAAGGAAGTGACACCTAACGCATATGCAAGCCAACAATATGTCACCCGTGGCAAGTTTCAATCAGATTTGTGACCATCTGTAGTGACATTTATATATAGGGAAGCATTAAGGGATGGAGGGAAAATTTGACTACTCGTACAATACTCTTCCTTTGGTGGCAAAACTCAAATCCATTATTTAGCGACATGACATTCAAATCCTCAGTTTGGCGACAGGACGTCCAAATCCTTAGTACTATTCCAACCATCTCCAAGGCAACAAACATACATGAACAATTCTATCTCTTCTCTCACAACACACATGTGTATTCTACCCTTGATTCACTTGTTTTTTAATATGCATTTCTATTTTGACATGTACTAAGTTAAAGTTCAATTTCATTTACCATGAGCATTGACTACACTTATTTTCTTTTGTAGGTTCGACCTTACTCGATAAAAAGGCAACACACAAATGGAACAAGGAACAATCTCAAGCACAATACACTTGGTAAAGGCAATATCCAAGGAACACACACATACATCACTTCTAATACGCATTGAAAGGTCGCCCCTATGATCCTATTCATCCTCTAGATTCCACGATGCACATTCTACTATCTCCATTCAAAATGATATCAAATACAACTCTAATTTGACACACTATTGGTTATAATTGTCTTCGACTCTCCACAAGGTATGATTTTCTTATCTAGTTTATGCTACTGAATATTCATTCACCAACATAAAGTGGGGGAAATTTTAGTGATGAAATTATGTATTGTCTACTTACATCAACGCCTCTAGGTATGTTGTTATATGCATGATTCCTAAAGTGTGAAGACTAGATATTAACAACACTTGTTTTACTATTTCTTTGATTTTTTCTTTCCCACACTCTTATTATTTGATTTTCTGGAATTATCACTTTACTTTTGGATACTAGAAAACATGTAACCCAACTTTGTACTGACTATTATATCTTCTGAGCATCTTGAACATTACCACCCATCGGGAGCAAGAGCACCTCGTCTATTGTCCTCTTTGGGTGGTTTTGTCCTTCCCCCTCTTGATTTTGAATTGCCACATCATTTGATATATTTTCTAGAGTCTCTTTTATCACTTTGGGTGGGCTTTTTAGGCTGTTAATGATGAAATTCAAACAAGGGAATCATATATATACATGACTTACTCACTACTATTAGGGGTTGGGAAATTGGGAGTTAATACTTACTATCTACTACTTGGGGAAGAAACAACATTCAAAGACTACATTTGGGCTACATCATTAATTACATATGAGGGTTTATTCTGAATTCCATATCGCACATTCATCTTGGGGAAAAGTAGTTTTAGCTTGCTATCTTGGTGCGATTGACACAAAGGCAACCTAGCTTCAAGGACACAATTCAAATCACACACTCACAAGAACTACATAGAGTATGAAATGTAGTGCAACGCTCGGTGACAATCACATTGGGGTGACCACCGAGGTCATTCTAACTCAAGCATATGCATTATTTATTTCATCTATTGTTTGTTTGAGATTTGTATAGGTAGTTAGGGTTTGTTTGTAGGAACATGTGTGATACATAAACCCTATAACAGATCCGAAGAGACAAACAATGAAAGAAATGAACATGTGTGATACATAAACCCTATAACATATCCGAAGAGACAAACAATGAAAAGAAGGAACCAATTTTAGGCCCTGAAAAGACCCGAGGCGGAGTTCTTTGCCGCTGGACACCGAAAGGAACGATAACCAGATCGTACCAAGCCAAGAACACAAATGCTAATCAAACACCACGATCTATAAGATGAAAGCAATTCACCAAAATAACTTTACATAAAACCTTTGCAAATAAATGAGAAGCAATATCATATATTATTATGGAACTCAATGCAATACATTGAGAATGGGCCTTGCTTAAATAGGCAAGGAATAACAATCTAAGAACCAATCAAGGTCGTAGATCAAGCCATAAATCAAGGAAATAACTAGTCATCAAAGAACTAGTCAAGACCATAGATTTAGGAGAGAACTTAGACATCAAGGATCTAGTCAATACCATAGATCAAGAAAAGAACTAGTCAATACCATAGATCAAGGAAAAACTATACCTAACAACTAGATAATATCTCCTAATATCTAAATAAGATAAAAGAAATATCCACACACATAAGTGGGTGAGGATAAATACAATAAAGGTAAATAAAGTACCTAGGTGAATATGAGCTAAGGTAAATACCTACTCTAACACCCCCCCTCAAGTGAAGCTAGGGGCCAAAATAGAAGTGACATGTCCACAGTATGAGTCCCGATAACTAGGCCTGATGAGGTACTCATGTACAATAACTGGGAAAAAGGGACACCGCAAGGTACCCAAAACCAGTAACAACAAAGTAAAGAGAGTAAAAACCCGCTACAAGGCATCACAAGAAGCTCGACTCAAAAAAGCGTGCAATCTTGAAGAAGTTTGGTGTGCTGGTCTCGAATCCACCGCTCGATCACAAAACTCAAAACAAGCGACACTTTGGGCTCCACCGAATAGTTCCATCTGAGATCATCAATGAGTGATGTCGAAAGTGTAAAAAAATACCAAACATAATTCGATCAAGTGCTACAAATAGGTGTGCCATGATCCAAGAACAATAACCAAAGCAACAAGGCAAGGACACAAAATCTAGAGTGTCACGATCCAAGAAAAGCCAAGGTAACAAGGCAAGGACACAAAACCCGAAGAAGCAGGATCAACACCACACCCTCCCATACTGCTGAATGGGTGGAGTACACTACAAATCTGTATGAGTTGTCAAAACAACTACTCAAACACTGACAAACTAACACTGGGCTCCACCAGAATAGCTCCCCCACAAGAGAGACTATCAACATGCCAAAAGTGTCAAAATACAGATATAAAATCTCTCAACAAACAAGAGAGATACACTACACCTGCTAAAGAAAAATGCTCAAAACAAGAAGCATCACAATGCAGAAGGTATAGAAAGTGGAGCAAGAGGCCGAATGGTGGAGGAGCCACACCTGTAGAGTCCTCTCAATGAATGCCTATGTCACCTCCACGAGTGATCAGATATCCACCCCAAATCAACATGGATGGATGAAGAAGATGCCTACATATGACTTGGTGTAAAATGCATAATGGGTGCATGCAAAAGAACATCAGAATGTGTGTCAGGTTGATCATGTCTAACAACTGAAATCTCAGGTTTCTCAAGGTTGAGTGAAGATGTAGAACTCATGTGTTGCTCAGGATCCTCAGAAAAAGTCGAGAAAACAAAAAAAGGAGTTCTGTCAATGTGTGATCCTAATGAAGTATCTGCTCGAAAACCAATGTCATGACGAGAATTCCACTTAACATGTGGAATAGAGGAAACAATACCTTGTGAATGTCTGCCAATGACTCCACTAGTGAGACCCATAGAACGGAGCATGTGAGAACTGAATGCAGTAGTATGCTTCTCAAAAAAGCCATGCAACTGAGTAGAAATAGGATACACAACATGTGGTATTGTAATAGGCACAGATGTGGAAGAGCATGCAGTAACAAGCTTCATAGGTGTATGAGCATCAAGAGCAGGAACAAACTCAAAGATTGACAGATCAATGTCAGTGGGTTCAGGAGCAATAGCTGCAAGTGGACTAGGAGCATGGTTGTGGTTGTCCACAATATGATGGTGATGTTGTAGGCTAGCAAGTTTGTTCTGCAGGGAGTGTATTATTGTATCCTTATCGTGAATGAGTGATTGTAGAAGAGAATTTCACTTCTTGAGCGATCTATTTTCTTCCACAAATTTTACAATATCCTCTTGAAGTCCACACACTTCAGAGAAAAGCATATCATTCTCAGAATCCATGATAGGTACAAATTGTAACTCCCAAAATTTTAGGATGTCGGGCTCAACCGAAATTGCGTCCATAATTGATTACAACACTCCTCCATATTTGGCACTTTATAATTATAGTGCAAGTCTCAAAATAAATATTTCTAATGGAAAGAGCACAAAAACAAGCACTTTTGTAAAAATGACACTCAAAACCGAGTTACCGAGCAAAAGATACAAACTTTTCAATCTGCTATTTATTTTAGTTGCCACTAAAACAAAAAAATTGTTGTTGCCTTTACCACACAAATAAAATTAAAGGGGGTTGAAGTTAATGGGTGTTTGCACAATTTACTATTTTGGGGTGTGTCACATGTTGGATCGTGTAGAGGTGACCTTTATTGCCGAAAATAGCAACCTGCGGATTTTCCCGAAATAGTAAAAATGTGCACAACATCCGTGGACCCCTACCAAAAAAGGAAAGATCTGAAAACCTTCCTGTGCGCAAACCGAGACAGATACGTTGCAACAAAAAAAAACCTAGTATAGATCTTGAGAAATCCAACAAACCCAAATAAATAAAATCACGTTTTTTTCCTTGGCTCAAATCCCAAGGTGCCCCTGTGTGCTTCTCTCAAAAAAAAACCACAAAAACACTTTGCCTCCATAATTGGTCGAGTTTACAGTTGATCTTAGGTTTTCACGCCTTCCGCATCCAATGGAAGCCTCTGCTTTGCATAAAAATGCATGCAGCAACAAAATACGACCAAATCCCAAATATATGAATACACAAATAATTTATTTGCAAAATAAAACTTACAGATGAATGTCAATAGCAATCTCCTGCTCTGATACCATGAAAGGAACGATAACTAGATTGTACCAAGCCAAAAACACAGATGCTAATCAAACACCACGATCTATAAGATGAAAGCAATTTGCCAGAATAACTTTACATAAAACCTTTGCAAATAAATGAGAAGCAATATCATATATTATTATGGAATTCAATGCAATACATTGAGAATGGGCCTTACTTAAATAGGCAAGGAATAACAATCTAAGAACCAGTCAAGGTCATAGATCAAGCCATAAATCAAGGCAATAACTAGTCATCAAAGAACTAGTCAAGACCATAGATTTAGGAGAGAACTTAGACATCAAGGATCTAGTCAATACCATAGATCAAGGAAAAAACTATCCAATACCATAGATCGAGGAAAGAACTATACCTAACAACTAGATAATATCTCCTAATATCTAAATAAGATAAAAGAAATATCCACACACATAAGTGGGTGAAGATAAATACAATAAAGGTAAATAAAGTACCTAGGTGAACATGAGCTAAGGTAAATACCTACTCTAATGAGACACTTGCACCTAGATTGGAAACTAACGCTTTCAGGCGGTCTTGTCCTCATGTGGATACTCCTGTCTCAAGAAGTCCTAAATCTCAATATTAAGAAAGAGCTTACGCGATTCGGATCCAACATGTTCTTGTCAATTTCCAACCTAGAATCAACCCAAATCTCCGATACAAGCTAAGTTATTCTTATCTCACTATTGCTTATGCTTGTACTTTGCATGCTAGATCTTGTTTGTCATTGTTATATTCATTTGATCTCAATCCTCTGATATAAGATTTAAGATTTTATCAAATCAATGGGAAGATGAAGCATTTCTGCAGCAATATCCAGGGCTTGCCAACATTGGGGACAATATTGCTTGGAAGGGTAGGGGCATGCTACGCACTCAATCCTATAGCTTTTATCGGATATGTAGGGTCGACTTGTGGCTGACACAATCCCTTTTCTTGTCATATGTCATTCATTTATGCTTTCATATGCTTAGTAGGTCGGTCTAAGTGTTGGCCATAGTATAGGAAGGGTATATGTAAGAGGTAGTAAGGAGTAGTTAAGCATCATATTGAGCACTTGAGTCTTATTATATGGTTTGGAGGTTGCCCCCTCGAAGTGGCTAAGTCATTCTACTTGCATATTGTGATCATTTCTCTATGTTTCGTGTTCTTTGGTGTTCTGTTGTTGCTGATATTCAAATCTAAGTAATTTCATTACGAGAATATGTAGTGAATAAAACTAAACATACACAATTTTTTTCAATGAGAAAACATAGCATCTATTTGTCAACAACGAGAATAATTAAATCCATGGTGAATGCGTATTTGTTATGTGGTGCACCTTTTTAGAATAATGTGCATTTAAACATTGATTAACTAGTATGGTCTTTAACTCTCAAAATCCTACATGTATTTGGCGAAAGTTTTTCTAATGCACTATAGCAAAGATTTTAAAATGCAAGAGGAAAGGGGGCTTTAATAGTGTGCCATGGGAAGGCAATGAAATGAAGATGGCAAGCAAACTATTTATTAAGTTTGTTGATAACATCTTTTATGATGAAAAAGGTAAGAATGGAGGGAGTTTTACAATCAATTAGGTCAAATTCGTCTTTAAGAGTAAAAGCTATCTACTTTGTAAAATCTATATAGGTCTTTAATTTTAAAATTACTATCATAAAATATAATGGAAACGACTTCTACAAAAGAGATGTGATCAAATTTAACAACCATTTAGATTTCAAAACACACTACTCAATTGTCAATATAAAAGTTATATTTCGTAAATTGAACATAAACAAATACATTTGACAAAATGATTGTGTGAAGTATATAATCTTACTTTTAGATACTCCTTTATTTTAAATTTCAAGAATTTATTTATACTTGTCTAGGATAAAAAATATAGTCAAATAAGAGTAACATAAAAACAAGGTCTTAACATCAAATTGTTCTTAATATTTGGTATTATGTAGAAATAAAGTCGGTCAAGTTGTAGAAGATTTAATATGATCATGTTGCATTTGTCACGAGGAAGAGTGTGGATTGGTGAACATTGAAAAATATAAAAAAGTCTCATAGGTACCTATAAAGACTTGGATTTATATTTTTAATTTTAATTTTCAATGTGCACCATCCACGTGTCCATAGAGGCTAATCATAAAGGCCACCAACAACAATAAATATTGACCATCCAATGACTATGGTTTTTACGCATCGAAAGAAAGGGCCATTGTGGTGGTAGGCAGGTAGGTTGCAATTTGACTTAAACAAATTACGTATTCAGCGTCTCTCTCTCTCTAATGGCGGCGGCTCCTCTATATATGTAACTGCCTAATCTCTTCATTCGCTCATATCGCTTGCACATTGCACGGGAGGAGTCCTGTGTAATGAAGGTGCCTCTGTGTGGCTCGACAAATGGCAGAGCGCATCCACATCCACATGGCAGAGATGCATGCGTGGATGAATGCGAGGATGCAAACGCCATGGGAACCGACTCAGATTCGCTTTCTACCATCATGTCTGCTGTGAAGGTTTTATTGCAGGGATTGGGCGAAGATGTGAATAGAGATGGGCTCAAGAAGACTCCCCTGCGCGTTGCCAAGGCTTTCAGGGATGCTACTACAGGTGTGCCTCTTATACTATTTTATGTTTACTGCTTCTTCCTTTTATACTGCTCAGTACTGTCTCATTTTCGCGCTTTATTGTTTAGGGTCGGTTAGCTTTACTCACGGGACCTTCGGATTCATTTCTGTTTGATCTGTTCAAATCCAGTGTGTTTTTAAACAGGAATCCAAAACTAGAGTATTTTGAGTAGAGGAGTATTTGTTGTTTTTAGTTCGCATCTCTATTGAAAGGTCAATCAACACTCCGCTGAAAATAGATTGTGTGGGGGTCGTGTATCTTACTGCTTCCCCCTGGTCCATACTTTTTAACAATTTCTTGTTGGACAGTTATCTGATCTCGTCTTTATGCCCATTTCTTTGGCGTATGAGGTCCTCCCTTGGAATCCCACAAGGTGATTTCTTTCCAATATAAATTGTTCAAATTTTGCAACCCGAGTCTCAACCTTGTGACAGAGCTCGGGAGTAAACCAAACGTTTCCAATCGACCTACACTATCATATGTCCAATCCATAAGAGAAAGCAAAGAGGCTTTAGAGTTTTCTTATTTGTCATTGAGTGGTTAATGTCTGAATTACGGTTCAGCCTCTTTAAAATGAGCTGTCTGTGTCATTTAAAAATGTTTGGGTCCTGCAGCTTACCCTTTGATTATTTGGCTCCTGATGGCTTTTCATATCCTCTCATAGTCTCTGAAGTGCCTCTAAGCTACGAGATGTCTCCCATGGTTTATTCTCATTTTGAATCAGGGTACAGGAGTGAACAAATAAAGGTACAGCTATCATATATACACACACGTGGTCACCAAAAGATGTGGGTATAGTGATGTGGATGTGGTCTTTTTCCCTCTACTGCAGTTTCCTGGTGACTACTATGTTTTCTCACTTAAGAGCAGGAAGGCTTCTGACCATATTCCACTAGCAATTTTTTAGCCTTAAGTTTTAGTGAAGCTTTTTTATACCAATCTTCATATAATGTAATTTTCATGTGGATCCCAGCAAAAATCCGGGGACAATAAATCAGTTGCGGATTGATACGTTAGGCATTTAAAAAGTGCAAATATAATTATATAATTAAATCATTAATCTATAAGTGACGTGAGACCATGGTTGTGATACCACGCTTGTACCAGATTAGAATAGAACTGAAATCGATTATGCAGGAGTGAATTCAAACAGGCCAAGTACTAAAAAGTGTGTTTATTACTGTAACCTAAGTTACCAAAACGCAACCCCTGGGGACCTGGTACGGGTATGGCCCAGACATGTGCCCAGAAACGCCCTGGAAACAACTGGGCAGGTCTGGGTACAGCTGGGTATGTCTGCAGATGTACCCAGCCATAACCGGACCTGCCCAGCCATTTCCAGGTCTGAAACAGTTTTTATTTTTTATTTTTATTTTTTTGCCACTTTAAATTTAATATATCATTACAGCAGAAATTACAGTTTTTGCAGCAGCATTATTCTACGGAAGGTACCAAATAGAAGCCATCAAAAACAAGGACAAAAATAGCATGTATGAGATAAATGTAATAAACACCTCAACTAGATGTGGTAGGGATGATGCTTGTGCCCAGGTTCAATGAAATTATGAGTAGTTTGTTGTGGTTATTTAGCTTGTTTTGTTTTTCATATGCATAATATGTGGTTAATTCCTATTTATTAGGCTGGAATTTATATTTTTTAATATTTATATATATTTTGTATGGCCGTATCCAATGCTGTATCCGGGGCCAATTTTGTTTTCACCGTATCTGCAATTTGAATACTTTAATATCTGTAGCCGTATCCAAAACATATTGGCAACTTAGACTGTAACAGTAACTCAGTACATGGGTATAGTACATAAAGGTCCAGCTTGTTATAGAGAATCATATGTTGTCGTTAATGCATATTGATGAAGAATGCATGTGTGAAATGTAATCTGCGGGTGCCTTTGGATGTTGACGAAATACATGTATGCATACCTGGAGCAGGGGGTTGCAAGGGCTGTTGTTTCTGCAAGGATGTGTGTAGAATCTCTATATGCAGGTTTGGGCTGTAACTGTGAATGCGTAGTGCAAAGCTGTGTATAACTCTGGTGCTTCAAGGGAACTGAAAGATGTTGAACCCCTTTTCTGCTCTCCTCTATGCAGTGTGGAAGATGTATGTATATCCATTTAAGGCACAAAGGAGCAACAACTATGAGTCCCATTTGGTAGAGACATGCATCCATGCTGATGTGGGATATGGTGTTGAGGTGTTGATGCCAACTGGAATTTTGTCAGTAGTGCCAAAATCTTTGACTGTATGGTTTACCATATAAGTTTGGGCTGGGGTGTTGCCCTTCTATGCTCCAAGGGGCTACTGCCTATTTTTACCATGTAAGTTCAGGCTGGGCTGCTGCCCATCTATGCCCCAAGGGGCTACTGCCTATTTTTACAATGTAAGTTCAGGCTGGGTTGCTGCCCTTCTATGCCCCAAGGGGTTATTGCCTATTGGCTCTGCAAGGGAGGTCAAGGGAAAACAGTATATGATTCTGATGGTGTGGCTGCACACTGAATCATAGTGTTGTGTAGAACCGCCCTGTTTGAGCTTCCACTCAAATTTCTTATTTAAAATTAATAGGGGTACAAGTAGTTATATAAGTGGACTCACTAAGAAGTGACATTAAATCGATAAGATTGGCTTCCACATGAACTGAAACATCGCTTTGATGCCTGCCAAAATGCATCATAGCTGCTTTAAATATTGGATCTGCAAGGTTGGTAGTAAAGATCATTTGGAGTCAATGGAGCTAAAACTAGTTGATAACAACTACATCAATGTGTCAAATTTGAAAGAATGGATAGGTAGGAAGAAATTTGAGAGCAGTCGTCCTACAGAGAATGGACGCTACAAGTAAAAAGTGGAATACTAAATACTCAAAAAGCCGGCAAACTTTCCTTAATAATTACTTATATATTTTTATTAAAATGCTCACATTTTGATTTTTCACAATATATGGTGTTAGCAGAGGCTCCTGGCATCAGCTACCAGGGCATGCTAATAGGTAATATTCTATGTTTAATTATACGTGCAGAGATGGAAACATGAACAACAAACCTGACATAAATGGAGGCAACACAACATGATAGCTTAATTAAACGAGGAGCAGAGTTACAATTCTCAAGCCAAGAGGCTATAGAGAAAAATAATAAAACCATGCAAACAGCTCTTTCTTTCCTTCTCTTTTTCCTTGTGTATTTATCCGCAGAGATGACCCTTCAGATTCCATGTCGCTCTTCATCTCCTCTGTGTCTTCTTGCATTCTCCATGCTACAAGACTAATTTAATTTAATTTAATTTTGTCTCCGCTAACACTTTCCCAGACTTAATAGGCGTCTCGTCCTGAGGCACAAGAACAAATGCTGCATCTGGTACATGCCTGTATGTGATCCTAACAACTACTGCCACTCCTATCACTATCCTCAGGGTCAACGGCTCCTTGTGCAGCCTTTCCACTATCTACTATCCTCCAACTAACATATAGGCATCCTGTACTCCTGTAAGAATGCTTTCTCCTATCTGGCTGTTACAACTTTTGCAAGGACAAAATCATTCTCCATCAATGTCGAAAATAGGAGATTTCAAACACTATACCTATTCATACCACTTCTGCTTTGCTAGTTCTGTTATTGCATCTCTATTCACTGCGTGTTCATTGCACGATCCATTGCACAATCATTTTGCAATTTGCTGCACAATTCTCCTGACCCATTATTTGCTCCTTTTTATCATTGTGCGCCCGCATTCATATTCTGCCTCCTCTTTACTTTTCCATTGTCAAATGTGCTATAGATTTTGCAATCCATCGCGCCATATATTCAAATTATACCTCACAATTGATGCCTTGCTGCAGTCCTCGATAATGTTTTGTCCAAATTCAGATCTGCCACTAATGTGCAGTCCCTTGCACATTCTTTGCACATTCAATTCTTCTCCTACCGTGGTCCAGTGCGCAATTATCACACTTTATGTTTGTTTCTAATGTGCAATCAATGGTGCAAACTTCAAACTGCCCTGCCACATAGATGATGCCACAGATTATTCTCAGGCCTCTGTGTCAATTGCTGGAGATTACCTAGCTTGGCACACCTGTTCCATATTCTTGACCATATCATTGGGTGGAGTCCCAACCGCTCCTTCCTGTTAACACCCTACAACAAGCACAAAATTCAAATGCAGGGCAGAGTGGCCATATTCCCTTGGAATTGACTGCTTTTCCTGGACATTGCAGACATTTGCTCAGTGATAAGAAAGTGCCTATGCATCATATGGATGCCTGCATGAATGCCATAACCAGTGCCATTTTTACTGTTTATGGAGGAGTCACTTTCCACAAAGCTGAGCAGATAGAGAACTCTTGGAGGTTTTTTCCAATGCCAACTCCCTTTCCTCATTCCAGCTCTTCGTCTTCCAATCAACGCTTCACAACAAACAATAACGAATATATACAATCGCTTTTAATAATGTTACCTCTGTGCGAAGTTGAATCCACACTCACTTCCCCTGCTCAGTTCCACGCTTCATCTTTTGGTTCTTCTCCTGCTCGATTCCACTACTTGGTTCTGCGTTTCATCTTCTGGTTCTTCTCCATGTTCAACTGCACCATTGATAGCAGACGCTCCTGACATCAGCTACTAGGCATGCTAATAGGTAAATGTTTAATTATATGTGCGGAGATGAAAACATGAACAACAAACCCAATATACACAAAAAGATGCACATAATTGGAGGTAACACAACATGATAACTTTATTAAATGAGTAGAGTAACAATTCTTAGGCCAAGAGGCCGTAGAGCAAAATAATAGAAGCATGCAAACAGCTCATTCTTTCCTTCTCTCTTTCCTTGTATATTTATATGCAGACGCGACCCTTCAGATTCCATGTTGCTCTTCATCTCCTCCGTGTCTTCTCACATTCTCCATGCTACAAAAATAATTAAAGTAAATTTAGTTTTGTCCCCGCTAACATATGGCAACTTATTTTGAAATCTGTTTGTTTTCTTTTTACTTTTTGAATAGAAATCTGTTTTTTACATCTTTGTATGCAAGCTGAAGATGTGATTACTGGGAAGGCAATGTGTTAGATTTGTATTGAGAGCATTGGATGAAACCTTGTACATGTGCTAAAGACATTGTTACTTGTAGTTGAAGTTTGGAACAACAAAGAAGGTGTTGAGCTTATTAGAATAAAGATGTTGCTCTAGCATTCTTGCTTTTGATTGCCGTACTTAATATCACATTCCAGGAGTAGCATGCTAATTCTTTTTTATAACTTGCTGGAATATCTCCATTTTAGCTATATGGTTTTGAATTGACCCTGTTTATCCTTTCTAGTCATGTTTACATAATTACATTCCCGCTGTTGTGGTTGCTTTTAGGTCCTAAGGTTCTTTTTACCATAGCTTTTCAGTCCAATGATCTATTTCGGTCATTTGTGAACATCAATTCAATTTCATTATGATTCCATCCTGAGCAATTGAGGATGCTCTTCATATCTTCCAAATTTTACTAAAAATCCGGTTTTGAATAATCCCAGATGCAGTCATTTGCTACAGGCAATGGTTATGGTTACTTTTCATGAATGAACATGGCAATAAACTGTGATGAGGTATGTTTGTGTATGAAGGTTTCTTCTGTGTATGAGCGTAGCTGTCTCTGTGTTTAAAGACGGTGTTTGTGCAGAATCTCAGCATTATTTATCTGCAAGCCAATGTTGAGTTTCACTGTAGATAAGTTTTTTTGATTACTGGTGGTGGGTATTATATACAAATTCAAAGCCTCTTTCTCACATTTATTGCATTGTATTTTTTTACTCCATTGCCTTTTTGTGGCTTGACATGGTTTTACTGTTTTACCCGTGATACCTGGAAATGCCAAATAGGGTAACGTACCTGCGTAGGGACGTACCAAGTATGGCTATGGGTCACAACATGCTACCAAAACGCCATACAGTCCTGGGTATGGACCAGGTGTACTGTTTCAGCAGTACATCTATTTTTAAATGCCAAAAACAAAAATACAACACTAAAAAAAAAGACCCATAACCCTGATCTACCTACCCAACCTCCTAAAGACTCTATCTAAAAGCTATATAAGCACATCTTTGCTCCATTTCAAAACACACTTCCAGATTTTCATATTATATATATATATATATATATATATATATATATATGTATGTATGTATGTATATGCATGTATAGATATGTGTGTGTGTGTGTGTATAATACACACATGCACACATATTGTATGGACGATTCTGTGACATTTCATACTCAATGGTTTTTTAAAATTGACATTTCTGCATTTCGAAGCCGTACCTGTACCCATACCTGTTTCTTGGCAACCTAGGTTTTTACTGGCGGAATATACCATATGTCCTTATATTATCATGTTTTCTACCTGTTGATTTCAAATTCCGTTGTTAAGTAATAAAAATCCTAGATGCTTAAGTTAACATTCTTCTTTCTCATCAATTTTACAAGAAAATATAGCTGAAGCTGGTAA
Organism: Taxus wallichiana var. yunnanensis; assembly: GCA_018340775.1. Lineage (NCBI taxonomy): Eukaryota > Viridiplantae > Streptophyta > Pinopsida > Cupressales > Taxaceae > Taxus > Taxus wallichiana. The sequence continues at coordinate 634,938,981 of CM031237.1, read as the reverse complement.
TGTAATAGAACTTTAGAAGGAAGTAGCATGTAGTACCCTTTATGTTGACTTATTAAAATGAATGGAATTGACAGGTTATTCTCAAATAGTCAAGGATATAGTTGGGGGTGCCTTATTTCCAGAAGCTGGTATAGAAAGTGGAGCTGGTTGTGGAGGAGGATCTGGCGGGTTAGTTGTTGTGCGGAATATTGACCTTTTCTCATGTTGTGAGGCCTGTTTGTTACCTTTTAAGGTTCGTTTTCATGTTGCTTATATTTCATCAGGGCAACAGGTTGTTGGGTTGAGCAAGCTTTCCAGGGTTGCGGAGGCATTTGCTAAGAGACTACAAGCGCCACAGAGATTAGCAAATGAAGTATCGAAGGCATTATATGACACCATAAGGCCTTCAGGTGTTGCAATTGCTCTGGAGTGCTGGCATATGCAGTTTCTTGGAGTAGATGAAAATGCTTATGAAGTAAATTCTCATAACCAGGATATGTGGGGTCAGACTAGCTTTTCCGTCTGTGCTGGTTCTGGCCTTTTTGAAGATGAATGCAGTGATATATGGAGTGAGTTTATTGCTGTTTTAAGCCTTGGGGGCATCAATATTGAGAGGTCTTTCTCTAATGTATCTGTTGGTCAGCAAGGCAGTTGGTGTCCCTTTCAGGCATTTCACAATTTGCAGTTGCCTCTAGTAAATGGTATAATACCAGATGATAATGAATTAAGATCTAATGGTCATGTGCCGAAAAAAATTCTGGTATAAATTCTCAGCTCAGTTCAAAGTTACAAGCAAAATTTGGAGTCAGCTTCTCTGCAATGATTGCTGCAGTGGAGTCCATTATTTCTGCTATTGGGGAAGATCCTAGGAGGGAAGAACTTCAGGATACACCACGTCACTTTGTTTGGTGGCTCTTAAACTTCTGTCCACGAAAACCAGAATTTCAAGTGAATGGTTTTGATTGGGATATTGCCGACTCTTATCGACAAGGGTCTTCTCTTTTATTAGACACAACATTGGGCAACAAAGATGCTGTTTGCAGTGGGTTTCTTTTAGAATTTGACGTGCCTTTCTTTTCACAATGCGAACATCATCTTCTGCCCTTTTTGGTGTGGCACACATAGGCTACTTATGTATTAAAGAGCATCAGCAGGTTGACAGGTCAAAAATGAATGCTATAGTTCAATTTTTCAGCCAGAAGCTTCAAGTTCAAGAAAGGCTTACAAAGCAGATAGCAGAAACTGTTGCTTCTACTTGCAACACAGCTGGTGTTATGGTTCTTCTTGAGGCACGCCACATCTGCATGCTTTCTAGGGGTATTGAAAAGATTGGCAGCAGCACAGCAACTATTGCTGTGCTTGGCAGATTTGTCACAGATTCAGCATCCAAAGCTGCATTCTTCAAGAAAATCTCAAGTAGATATCCTGAAAGGAGATAAGCACTCGTGCTTCAATTGATATCAACAAGTTACTTCATTATCCCACATGATCCCAGTTTACCATTTCATTATCCGTGTTAACTATTCTTGATTGTTTACTTTTCCTAATCAAGTAAAGAATTCTTTGAAGTAAATCCTCGCTAAGAGCAGAGGAGATGCCTATCTAATGTAATAAAATATATGAATTTTTGTAACACAAATTTGTTTGACATACTACAGAGGGATTTTTCTCTCACTGGGTAGTACTCAAGCATATATGACACGTGCAAAGCTATTCTGAAGTTTATGCAAGCCTTTCTCCATCACTGTCTTTTTGGGCAAAGATTCGCTAGTTTTGACCTATACGGTAGGTGATATCAGGTATGGCGGTTGTAGGGTTCGGAAACCACAAATTTTGTTATCGGAAATATACAATTTTTGTTTGTTTTAAATGGCTGGGACATGTTTTTGTATAATTAGTCAATAATTCTTTCCTATAACAAGCTTAGACATTTTCAAATCGGCATCATGCTATTATGATGCTATTTTGTAGTAGTGAAATATTGCTAATTAGCTTTTACTGGGAAAGCTTGAACAGTCAGTCGGCTGGATTAGCATTCAGCATGATGAGTAATTTTTTTGTGTTTTGCCTAGTATTTGCAAAGGGAAAACATATTGACAGCTGATAAATTATTAGGATCTATGAGTACTAATAAGGTTGTATTTTTTCCCGCCAAACCTTGCTTTCAAATATTTTCAAGATTGTATATATAATTTACGTACAAGTACACGATAGCTATTGTATATATAAGTAAAGTTCTGCATGTGAAGTGCTATTAGATCCCCATAGCTTTACAAATTTCTGACATTAATATCACTAATATGCTGTGGCATTGTGAAGAGGATCGTACTTTTGACAGGATTATACCTATTTAGTTAACAATTCTTGGGCTTGTAGGTGACTTATGATTATGCACTTGCATTTCATGTTATCTAATACTGCTTTAAGAAGCGAAGTGAAGCATATGGTAAATAAAATCCAGTGTTCCAAAGGGACGTGTCCCCTGCCTTTAGGGGCCGTCTTGTACGTTCTGGGAATACGGTGATGGCTCCTGTGTCCCCGTTTTCTCTGAACTTTTTCCGCATGCTGTGGGGACAATGCCACAGTTGGCTGCAAGCTGCAGGATGTAGAATGCACAAAAATGATTAAACTAATTAATCTACCAAACACATTCTACTGCAGAAATCTGATATGTGGTATATTTCAACTTATATTCAATATGCAGAATAGGGAAAGTACATATGTATAAATGATACGATCCTTCCTACGAACAGATTTATGTAGCAACAAAATTATAGCGAATTTGTACTGAAATTGAAACTAAGAACACAAGATTGTATAGAATCACAGAATTGTATTGCAAAATATTGTGGGCCTCTTTTAGGGGGCAACCTCTTTTGAGTAATGTTCAATACAAAATTTTCAATGAATACCTTTTACTCTTATATATGCTCTACATTTATGCTATAAGCGACATTTCAAAATGGCAGCCGGTGTGGAGGTGGCAGTGGGTAATAATTTTAATGAGTGTGTTCACTTCCAATTTTGATCTTAAATTATATGTCCATTTGATTGTCACTCTGAAACTCTTCCTATTTTCCTTCAAAAAGTCAAACAAAAATACACCATTTGCCATCTTTTAGTAAAAAATTTGTGTAGGCAATGAAATTAATAATTCTGCTAATGACAAAAATCCAAGATAAAGGCCTCAAGATCGATATCTCTTGATGTTTTAAAGATATATGTATTTAAAATGCCCGTATTAGTTATATTACTCTATTTAAGACAACTATTAGTGTCTCATCCATGTGGGATAATTATAATTTAGCAATGGGACAACTTACAAACCATACACATCTAAGCTTTTATTAATAACAAAGAAAAAAGTTAGGACAAATGTGACATGACATGCCCTCCCCTTAAAAAAGCTGTCCTCAGGTTGAGAGGAGGGAATTGTTGTAATTGGAGCAATGTTATATGGAAAAATCCTCGTTATAAATAATTAGTAGAGGCAAGAAATAAAGAGCAGTACTTTATAGTGTACCTTTGTTAAAAGAAGTGTAAACAAATAATTGGCCCTTCTTAAAGGAATGTAATGTAAGAACACTTGTTAAAAGGTAGTGAAAAATATTAATGTGACCCCACTAATGAGAGCGAAATAAACAAATAGATATGAACGAGTATGTTGATTTTCAAATTATCCGGAGAAAAGCCTATAAATGGTGAAACGATCATTTTCACAAAGGTGAAGGGGGTGGTGGGCTTTAGGAGAGAGACATCTCGTGTGTCCCAACCAGAGTACATAGTTCAACCTTAGATGGTTCCTACTTAATGCAAGGTATGATTTTGTGATACTTTCCATGGATAAATGACTATAGCTCAAGGTGTTGGATCCTCTCATAGAAGAGAAAGTTAGATTATGATTGATCTCGAATAAAAGATGTGTATTCCATTGTTATAAAACACAATATTTTGATTTTTGTAACTTGAATGATACTTATATTAAGATAATTACATATTTAATTAACGAGATCTTACTATTATTTGTGTTTGAAGCTATAAATCACAGCTTTGATATACACATGTATAACAAATTAATGGAAACACTTTGTTCATATATACTCTTGGTAAAATTTCTATCTTAATGAATAATTGTGATTTGATCTGTTAACAACTATTAGAATGATCTGTGTATACTTTATATTATTAGAAAAGAGCACATACAACTGTTTTTTATGTGGTACATCTCAAAAATTGTCTTCTATATTCATATATATCATTTATTTGGTAAACCACACTATTAAATTTCTATTTGTCCACTTGTCTTTGAGTTAGATGCATTGTGTCCCTTGAGTAGTAAAATTGAGTTAATTCGGGTCTCAAGGATTTTGTTGTGTGGTAGCATACTATTTATCACCTTCGGGCCCAACTCCTTTGATTCGTAATTCTCCCAACTATCGAAAACACGTAACGACCGCCACCGTCCCTATCTCTACTTCGCCGCATACCGTGGTTGGAGTATGAAGTATCTCTAGTTTTAGATTTGATTCCAACTTTAGCCTAGAAAGGTGCGTGGCCCCGAGTTAGGTTTGTGGACGAATTTGTCTAAAGAACCTTCTCTTGTACTTGTAATGGCCACCTTTTTAACTCGCATAAGTTATCTTGGTCAACTTATTAGATTCGGTTGAGCGAGAAATCATTCGAATTTTTATTTATGTAAACATATGCACCCCTGTTCATTAGGAGCAATATAGATCCCATATCAAAGACATAGTGTAAGAAGGTCATCCAGAAAATCATTGAAGCACCTCTCCTTTAGTGGACACCACACCAAAACTACTCAAATATAATACATCTCTATTGTTTCCCTAGATAACACATCTATGCATTATAGTCAAGCCAAACATCAATTGCCAAGTGTTGCAAGACACATTAAGAGTTTCATCCTGTTTACTCTCTAACCTCAACATCATCATATGATTGGGAGAACTATACATGACTTGATCCCTCTTTAGAGTATTGGTATGTAGTGTAACACTCATCATACCATTGAGGGTGGGGTGAGGCCAATGTAGCTCAAACCATATTAGCCCCCTTTTAGCTCAAAGCAATGAGAAGACATATACAAACATAAAAATATCATCACATAGATCTAGATACAAATTCTAAGTCCAAAAACATAGGTGAAGCAGTGCGAGTTAGATTGTAGGTTAAAACCTCAAAGGACACATTTGTCAATCCTTTAATAGTTTCACTCGTAAATGTGTCCCCTGTCGGACATACACGTCTCGTGCTCAATTTTAGATTCCCAAAAAACTATACAACTTGACAACACTCTGCACAACTTTGTCATTCAATTTTAGCTCAATGTCACACATTATGAGCCCAAAGATCATTAACTTTTTCCAAACCCTACCCAAGTTGTACTTTCACTCCTATTTATAGTGTATTGAGCGATCGATGTCCTTACATAATTTAGGATTGTTTATTTACTATCTTGTTGTTATGAAATTATAATATACAAGTAATATCTAAATTACGATAAATCCTAGGTTTTATATTACATTTTAGTAAGCCTTCTTTTTCCATCGATACACACCCACCTAGGACTTTGTTCCTCATCCTTAAGATTACAACTTCAACCCTTATGGTTTCCATTTCTGATATGCTCTTATGTTGTTTTCCTTTATCCTGTTAGGGTTTCGTTTGTTGGCATCTTGCTAATATCACACTAGCCATGTCTTCCTTTTTAATTGGGCCCCGACTCTTACACTTGAAATATTTGATAAACTAATGGATTATAGTTTTGAAAGACAAAGTTGAACAAAATGCTCTAATAGAAGAAAAATATAATCCTACATAGAACATGACTATAACGTGATTAAACTAAAATGGGATATTCTAGTGTAATCTAAATGCTATGCAAAACAATAAATAACAATTGAATAAAATAAAGGAAGTGACCTAAACAAGCTAAGTAAATAGAAATGTAAAACCCTAATGTGCAAGAGGGGTTAGGGATTCCTTAGCTGATTCAACGAAGGTGTGAGGCTGTGTCGTAGTATGAACCAGCAAACATGAGGAGGAAACAACGACACCTAAGCCTCGAAAGCTCATATCCGAGCTCCCCGACCGGGATTGGGGTGCCTAGAGAGGGACATGGGCACTTGTGGTCACCTTGGTATGAGATCCGGGTGCCCCGGTATGCGGAAATAGTCTGAAACCCTCCTCTACGGTGTTCTTTGGATGTTCATTTGTAGTTGCTTCTGTCGCGCACTAGCTTCGCTAGATTGCGTAGTATGTCACCGAAAATCGGTGATGCAAGAGTAACCTGCAAAACCCCAAGACAAACATCAAACCTCTAAAAAAGAAAGATGCATATGAAGGGGTCAGACTGTCCTTAGCGGCCATAATGACGGACTTACTAATTGAGCATTACACTACATCTCGGACCGAATGTAGTTCTACGTGTCTCGTGTGCAAATCGTGCCCTAGGTTGCTCTTGTGCTAGTCGCACTTAGTGAAATAACAAGCAATAACTAGATGAACCATCCTTGTGTGCCTTGTGATGGAGCTAGATGGATGCAATTGTAGCTTTAGGTGCCTTTGATGGATGCAACTCTAGATGGTGATAGTAAGTGCTTAGTGTTTGGTCCCTCATTATGGTCTCATAACTTTATATTTATATGGTTCTCTTGTTCTAATTTCGTAATTAACCCCAAAAAGGCCGACCACTAAAAATATGGAAAGCTCAAACGGCTAGAAAGTGCCCAAAAGATGGAAGCAAAGTACAAAGAGGATCAGGGTGCTTGGAGCGCCCCATTTAGGAATAGGAATAACACAAAATGACAAAACAAACTGTGAAAGTACATGCAAAAGGTCAATAGTGATGATATAAAGCGAAGTGAAATGGCCAAAGGACATGGGTTAATTAGTACTTTCTTCACTCAAAACCATATGAATAGTAGTATGAGACTCGAGACTAAATATTGACTCAAAGTGTGTGATTTAGTGACTAAATTTTCCCCACTTTATGTTGGTGAGCGGAAAGCTTAGTAACATAAAGTAGATAGAGATGCGTACACTGATAATCCATGTAGAGTGATGTAGAAACACACTAAGGGACTAGACAAAGCGTGGAGTGACAAAAAGATGGAGTGTGGAGACTAAAGATGCAAAAGTGTAAAAAGAGTGATGAGAGTGAACCTAGGGTGAAAGCGCATGTGTAGATGCCAATGTATGTAGTGTACCTACATGGTTAGTATCATGTGTGTACTCACCATGTGTGTGTTGTTGTTGACTACTTGCTTCCCATACGAACGAACCTGCAAAAGAGAAGACAATCAAGTAGTCAAATACACATGTATATGTGTAAAATGCATGTATGTATGTAAAGAAACATGTGAAAATAGTACGAAAATGACAATGAAAAAGGAACATGTGCACCTAATCCGTGATGAGACAAAGGGTGTAGAAAGGATATCCTGTAACTATTGGTGTAGTGTGAGTTTTTTGGGTGATCTCACACCATTGTGGCCAAAGTAGTGTAGGGAGAAAGTTGTGTTATTCTCCAACCTGTAATTGCTTCCCTGAGATTGGTGAAGAGATCTCTGTACTATTTGGTTTTTTGGGCGATCCAACGCCATTGATCGAAGTAGTGTAGGGAGAAAATTCCGCAGTGTCCTCCAACCTCAGTGCTTCGCTCCCCATAAATGCTAAGAACAATCTTCCCTATAAAATCTACTGTGTATGGGGTTTATAGACTGGTCCGAACCCACTCCAGTAAAAGCTCGAACTATGTCATGGACGACGACTATAGACTGTACTATAGACTAAATTGTATTGGTACCGTGTGTAAACCCCAAATGATGCCCCCTCTTTGGGGGCGCATGCAACGTCGTGAATATGAGGATGCGACCCCAAAAGAAGATCGATGATGTAAACCGTGCCTGCAGGGGGAAGGGAATGCGCTTGGTAAAAACCAAGGCGCACACAAACACGTGGCTAGAAACAAGTGTTTGTATGAACAAGCATGCATATAGAAAGCAAGTTTAAGCTACCAAACAATGTAGAAACTAGAAAGCACGTAAACACGAAAGAAGGAAATATAGATCATGCGACCACTTCGTGACCATATTATCCCATTTACACACACGATAGTTTTGCTACAAAAATAAATTATGATGACGTCATTGATAGTTTTGCTATGACAAAGGAAAGAGAAAAGCCTTTATAGCTTTAATTGAATGTGTTAAAAGTTATACTATAATTGTTTAAAAAACGTGCACACGCAGAGGTGGAGGGGGGCGTATGCTCCAAGTATTGCCTAGGCGCTCCCAAACCTTAATTCAGCCCCGGGTGGAGGTGCAAGGAGGCGTGTGGGTAAAGGGATTTTACATGTGGCGGTGTTACATGGTTCGGAAGGCATGTGTGCCCTCACAAAGAATATACACCATTTCAACAAAATCTTCAAATAAACCTCCAACCAATCAGTTCACCTTTGCCATAATCCTCCATGCTTGTGCCATTTTAGAAGCTTGAAAGAGGTATCAATGTCCACCAAGCATTATGGAAAAGGGACCTTGTTAGATTTTTTTAGTTGCGGGTGTGCTGGTAGAGATTTATGCAAAATATGGAAGAAAACACAATGCCTGCATACTGTTTGACTAAATGTTTGAAACACATGTGGTCTATGGGTTGCATGGATCGTTGGTTGTGCAAATAATGAGTTTGTTGAATAGGTGTAAAGCCAAACTTTCCCAACCTTTTCCAATGCCATTCCGAGCTATGCCAAACGGAAGCTCCTCTCTTGTCTAAAATCCTTTGCTGGCCGCTTGGCAATGAACGACATTGTTTTTTTGTTGTAGCGTCTTTCCCCTCCACACGTCTGCGCCAAAATGGGAGCTTTGTAACTGGGCATGTACATCAATTCAACCTTGAAGCATGGCGTCCTTTTTTCAGAGTTTTTACCTGTCAATGCTTGGTGATGATACACACGTCTTTTTTATAAGTGCCAATCTATTTTCTGCCAATGTATTTCTAGCCTATGCAAAACACGGCAACAATTATGTTGTGAGATAAACTCTTGAAGGGAATGTGGTCCCATGGGGTATGCATTGACCATATAAGACTCATTTTTTGTTATACTCTGCCTGTTATGTGTATATTCTTGCATGAGGGTTATAATACTTCAATGCCGCATGCTACACCCAACTAAGGACACTATAAACTTTATCTAAACCTGATTAATAAGCCTATGACAGTTGTATGGATGTGTTTTCTTGGTGCTTGGGGAACATTAGAATAGTGAGTCTTTTTATTACTCCAACAATTTTCCTTGGCGTTGGAAATGTGCATTCTACTCAATCCTCTTTCACCACAAAAGAAAAGAAAAAACTACCCCTCCCTATTACATGCTACATTCCTCCTACACTGTGCCAAAATGGGAGCTCTAGATAGGGTATGCGTACCCATGAGGCATAAAAGATAGAGGATTTTTTTTTTTGTCAAATGTTGTAGTTGTAAATGCCTGGGTAGACGTGTATGCAAATGTGGAATTATAGAAAAAGTTGTGGATTGTTTGAATTTTTTTCTCAAAAACAAGGGGACGTCTCTCACAGGGAACGTTGGCTGTAAGTTGCATACAATGTGGACTTATTGAAAAGGCACTAGAAAATTTTATGGGAATGCATTGATTGGTCTAAAGTCCGACCCTACAACCTTTGACCAACATCTTCTTATTGTTTGTGCCAATGGAAGTTTTGGATCAATCTATGGGCATCCTTCAACAATGTTGGAAACAAAATTTTGAGTCAGATGTAAAAGTGTGGAATCTTACCATAGGCGCGAGAATGAATGGCAATATGCATCAACAAAATGTGGCTCCATGGAGTGCGTGTAAAAGTGCCTCGAACACACCTTTCCCTCATTTCCTTGTCATCTGCAGGAATAGTTTTCTCACCTTAAACTTGCATAATTTTTATATTGGTAGTTTCCCTTTTGCTATGATATCATGTTTATAATAAAACTAAGGACATGTGCACGGATTAATTATATAAATCGTAGTTTCAAATGATAAAAAAGGGGGTTTTTACCTATGTAACCTGATTGATTATTTGACCATCAACTGTACTTACAATAACGACCTATTACGTTGTAAAACCAAGGTATAAAAACCACATATTTGTGTCTGTTTGTATTGGCAAGATTGAGTTGAGTCATCAACTAAACTACCCTTTTGTTTACCTTGCAAAGTTAATAAAACACAATTTTCGGTGACTCACAAAACACCCCTCTGAACCCCAAAATGGGAAAGTCGAGTTGTGATTGTGTTCCCTATCATGTGGGGTGTTGTATCAAACCTTAGAACACCCTTGAATGACTGTTGTGTACTTTTTGTCACCTCTCTAGGAGCCCTGTTAATTATGTTTTTGGCTTTAGGAAGTTGTTGAAAATCAAAAGTTGGGTTTGGTTTTGGTTTGCCGTTTTGGCCCCAATTAAAGAAATGGATATTGGCCTCTGTAAACCTCTAGTATTTATCCATGAAAATTTCTTGCAACCCTTAGTTATGAGAAAAACACCTCGCTAGTTAGTTTTACAAGGGGGTTTTATAGGCTCCAGGTCATTGGTTGACCAGGTCAAACTAGCCCAATTACAATTGGTGGCTCCATAAAGGTAATCGACATTTGTACCCTATTTGCTAGTGCTAGGTTCCGTCAACTCCCGTGAAATCTCCGTGTATAGATGAGCGTATAGGATTTGTCTCGTGGTGCATTCACCCTTCGAAACTTAATTTTTGTGCGTAGCTTATTAGCCCTTGGGTTAAATTTGGTTGTTTTTGTAAACTAGTCGAAAATGTGAAAGAATGCTGTGGGGCCCTCTTAGGTCAAATGACTGACATGAGAAAATTTATAGACACGTATAAACGATTTTATGGATCTCTCTTTTGTGGCTTGTTTTGATAAATTTTGGTTGTCAGGAAAATGGTGTTTTTTCTCTCCTCTCTCTTCTCTCTCTCTCCTACTCTAGTTAGGACATGAAATGAAATGAATGTATCTCTAACTCTCTCTTGTTACGTGGTAAGTATTATAATAATGTGATTGAAAAACTATGATAAGATGAATTATGCTAGATTTTGGGTAGATGCCATGCCGACAATTTGTGTTGACCATGTGTTGGTTACAGGTACCAAGATAAGGAAAAAGTGAAGTGTTGTTGTTGTTTGCATAATAACATGCGAATTTGAAAAATTGTATTTGTATATGTTATATCAATGCTATTTCTATGAATAAAACTGTCATTCTTTGTTTTCTCGTGATGAATACGACATTGTTAGCCTATTGAGAAGGTTTATTATTTTTGTACTTTGTTGCTCTTTTATATGTTGACTAAATTCCTACTTGGTCATACTTTTATATGTCGGTTAGGTAAATTAAGTTGTTTGTACCTTGTTGCTATGGAAATTGATGTAAAAAGAAACCTATTGATAGTATTTGAATCATTAGAGGAGGGTGAATTTTGAAATCTTGTTATTTAAAGCTAATTGTACCATGGTAATTTTGGATGTTGATTGTACTAGTAAATTGGATAATAATAAATTGAGAATGGCGTATGTTTTTATTTACTAGTGATGTGTTTACCTAGGGAACTCTCTTAGTCTCCTGAGAGAAATAACAACGTGTAGGAGCATGTTTTCATTTGGACAAAAATCAATAATCAAACTTATGTCTTGAAATATTAAACCTTTCCGTAAGGAATGGTCCCCTTAAGTTTACCCCATGTACCTTATTTCCATAGTGGAACCAACTTGGTCAACTTTTAACCATGTCATTCCATTACTATATTGATATTAGTTTCTCCCGTATTTCCAAAATGGGTCTCACCCGACCTTCCCGATTGTATGAGTGTAAGTTAACTTTGTACCTTGTTAATCATTCATGCATGGTCCATGAGAATGCTCCTTTCCTTCCTCAGGGGCCAATTTTTTTCTTTCGCAAGTATTGAACTAGAAACTTGTTAATGGAACCAAAATCACATCATGAATGAACCCTATCATGACATTCCTAAACCTTAAGATTAATACAAATGTTCCCGTGGTAGGTAGAAATGGAATACCTTGGGCTTTTACGAAGGTATTATGAGTTAAGGATATTGTAATCTAGTTGGATTTGTAGTAAGGATTAGAACCTTTGGGCGTAAATGGAAATATATTAAACCTAGGAAATCTTGGGAAGTTTAATTGTGGCCAAAACATGTATTAACTCGTAACTATCATCTTAAAGATGATGGTTTTGAAGTAAAGTGGAATTTGAGACTTGACCCTTGAATCAATGCAAACCCCTCTAACGTTAACACATGTGAAATGTGTTCTTCCATGTGTAATATGATTTGTGAAACAAGAAACCTAATTGGGGTAATTGGATTGTGAATCACATCACGAGTGATGCAAACTAAATAGTTAAATTACATAGTTGGTTGTAATAATTTGAAAGTGAAAAGAGTGTATCCATAGTGCTTAAGTGTTATAATGAGAAGGAACATGAAATTTTCCCACCCTTAGATCTAATAGATTTACTTTTTCTCTTCACGTGAATTTTCCCTTTTGGAAATGAAGGTAAAATCCAAAACCCAAGAAAACATGCTCTTTTGAGATGAATCCTTAGGACAAGTACTAGTAGCCTCATGTGTGTTTAAATGTTTCTATTAACAATCAAGACAAATAAATAAATTTCCATAAGAGTAATGACTAAAATAAAATGAAACTATTATAAGTGAAATGTTAAATGAAATAAAGAAAAATCTAGCCTATTTTAAAGAGGAATGAAATTTTACATGTTAAGTGCTTTTTCAAATATTTAAGGTCAAATAATGAAACATGATTGTAATAAATATGTAACCATAAAAATGTTGTGTCGTGGAAAGTGCCTATCCGTAAGTTTATATTTTAGTTGGATCGTTATGTTGTACTTTGTCATTTGGGAAGATGTGGTTTTGATGTGCATCATGTGTTTTCATGTGGTTATGTTTCTTCTTGTTGGGGTGAGGTTTCATCATTGAGTATTGGAGGAATAAGGTGTAGCTAGTGAAGGGAGGAATAAGGGGAAGTGTGTGTTTTATTTTGGAGGAACCAAAGGAATTCATGGCTAGTCTTAGTGGAGGGATAAGTGTGTGTTATAATGGAGGGATAAGGGGCTTGCCGAAGATGATGCGGTGTGTATTCTTTGGAGGAATCAAAGGCTAGTAAGGATTCCTTCTTAGAGTGATAAGGGATACTTGCAACGATGACCTCTCCCCATTGTAAGCCTCATTGTTAGGCTTGGAAATGTGTGTTGTCTCTACTTGTGGTGTTTATATTTTCTCATCATGTTATATGTGTGGGTTCATGTTTGTGTAAATGTCTCATGTGATGTTGAGTTATCCTAATGATCCCATGTGGTGTCGTGTATCAAGTAATGTAAGTCAAAAAAAAAGTTTCTGGTATTTTTACTTGTTATATTTGTGTGCTAATTTTTGGATGTGACATTTGGTATTAGAGCGGAGGTTCATGCTCTCGAACCTCTGGGACAATTGGTGTTGTGATGATTATGCATGATGGTGGAGGAGTTGGAAGAGTAATGTGATATTATGTTGTGATGTGACAAAAGTTTGTACTTGTGATAATATGAATGCACATGTTGTGCATACCACTTAGTGTGGATTTTTTATGATGTTGTTGTGTTTTGTGATGAGATTATTCACTCTCTCTCTGTGAATTTAATGAGAATTTCATGTGTGATGTACCACCTTGTTGTGTGAAGAAATGTTATTGTGGAGTACAAAAGTGTTGTAGTGATTCCGTATATGTGTATGAAAAAGTGCTTCGTAGTGAATTATATAATATCATGATGTTGACACTATGTTGTATTGTAATTATTTGTATGTTGTGATGTCGATGTTACTATGTTCATCGTAGATATGTATTATTACACTATGTAATGGATTCATGGTGTGGATTTGGGGCATATGGTGATCCCATGACCCCTATTGTACTATACTTGAACTTTGGGGTGTGTCATATGGAAACATGATGTGTTGTGAGATGTGTAAATAATGTTATGTTATACCTAACAAATAGGACCTTGCGTAAGACGCTATGGTTGTGCATAAATTACCATTGTGTTAGTAATGTAGTGATGTGTTATATTGTGTACCCTACACTTACAATCCCTACATGTAGTATCAAAAGTGTATGTGTGGAGAGAGAAGGTGTGAAACATGTGACCATAACCTTGAGTTGAGTACGACTTTGGAAGTGAAGTCTCATATAGACTAAAAGCCCACTTTTATCCATTTCGTGTACTTCAAGCTTGCTCGATATTGTGGATGCACACAACCTTATGCTTATCTTATGCAAAATAGAGTCCTCACTCTCTCCTATTTGGGTTGTCCATCAAATAATCCTATGTGATACTTGACTATGTTGAGCCTTGTGGGAGTTTGAAGGGATGATTCAGATAGAGATTATGATAGTTATATTATTTGATCAATTATTATTTATATTCGAGATGGATTCTTGATGCCAAGATGCACATTTGATGATATAGTACCGGTGAGTAACCTCTTTGGAGGTTACTATAGTGCTTGTGATGTGAATATTTTCATGTGTTTTATTTGTAAACTCGATTGTACTTGGAACCAACAATTTTATTTGATTGTTTCTAAGCTTCGAGACTCTTTATCTATTTTGTTATTTGAATATGGATACTTAGCCATTTTTCTTGATTTATCAATATTTCCTTTGTTTTAGTTTCTTTCAAAACTCAAAGCTTAATGATTTTGATGCCACTTGGCTATTTGTTGTCCAATGTGGACCTTATTAATGTTTGAATGAGATGGTTCTACCATGTTGTATGTGCTTATATGTTTTCCATCAACTTGATACGGTCCATGTGTGGAGTGCGGGGTACACCCAAATGTCGTAGAATTTTATTTCCCGAGGCTGCATGTCGCTAGGACTTTGGTTTTTCAGGTGACGAGGCTCTATGTGTTCATGTCCATAGAGTGACCTGACCTAGTTTGATATTATGATTCTCTTCTCTGTTTTGGGAGGTTTATGGAGTTGTTTGGGAGGTTTATGGAGTTGGTATTTATGATTCATAAGTACTCATGTGAGTTTGGTTATGTTTTATGTTGTTGAAGTTTGATGCTCCTCATTGATGATGTGATATTTGATTCTATCTCGACATTGTGCGGTTACATTTGTGATTGGGCTATGTGAAACATGGGCATGTGTTTTGTTGTGATGCCTTATTGTTATATTAAGCTCGTGTTGTGTATACTATCTTTTCCTGAGGCATATGTGTGTTGATTACTATGTTATATGGGATGTATGTCTCCCCCATGGTTGGGTTGGTGGTCTTGTGCTCAGTTTCAATCATTAAAATGTGTTAAAAATATGTCTTGTAGGTTGTTAGTGTTGTGTTTGAGCTTTGTGTGACCCTTTGATGTCATGTGTTGTTGGAGACTGTACATCTAAGAATAAACACATGAATCTAGGATGTACTCGACCTCCTAAGGTTGTGTCAGACAACCGATATGAGATGGAAGATGGCTATGGAATGGATAAATAGGGTGAATAGGTGGATAATGCAAAAATGGGAAAAAATGGATAACAAGTAATCAAGGCAATCAAATTTCCTCTATGGGAACAATGGGAATATGCTTATCTAAAGCAATGAATGCTTGTCTAATTTGGATGGGAGAAATGGAACGGTCGAGGAGAATGGACACATGAAGGAGTCTATCAATATCAGTGTCATCGAACACCCTCTGAATCATTTGTGGGATGCGTGGGACTTGTCCCATGTTTTCCTCATAAAAGTCTCCAGAAAAGGTCATGGAGGTGTGAGAGGAAATGTGTGGGTAGGAAAATGGGTGAATCGCAGAATCTAATCCCGACCAAGATGACTATTCTAGAACACATAAGTGCTATCCACTTTAACGTTCAAATCCATCAACTATGAGATAATAATAGGTGGAAGTGGGGTGGTTTGGAAAATGAGGTGTCTGAGGCCTTGGTCAACGTCTGTTAATTGTGGAGCTAGGTTTGGTTGAGGTACATGTGGATCACACACTAAATATCTGTGTTGCCTAGGGCCTTGAATGGTCATATGGGATATGTAAACTACTAAAGCAAAAAAACTAGGAAAAATCCGCAAGAGGGCAAGGTCAATGTTTAGGAAACCTAAGCCAACTAAGGATAGTAAGGAGTTGTGTTAATTCCTTTCTAATTAACTCTATGTTCCTAAATTAACAAATGAAATCTAATTAATTAAACAAAGGAGATAGATCTAATCTATTTACTTTTGTGCTTTTTCAATGATTTTAAACAAAAGGGGATAAAACAAATAGAAACAAACTAATTAACTTAATATAATGTTTTTTTGTATTTTGTGTTTACTAGATAATGAAATAAATGTGCATAGATAAAATAACTTCTTCTAATTAAATGAAATTACTTCTACTCTAATACTAACTAAACTAAATAGTGAAATAGTTGGATGTGGCTATTTCCCTGTGCATAGAATTTAATTAATCTAATAAAAACAAAGGTTTTTCCTATTTGTAATTGTGGATGAAAATTCTTCTGAGTCTACTATTGATGGCGAATCACAAGACTTCGAATGTCCTGCAACTCGATGGGTTGAGACTCTCGGTGACGATTGCATAACATGGAGCTTTTCCCCAAGTGTGGGACCCTGTGAATCGGGAAAGCTCTCCGGATGAAGGCCGGTACCTACTCCTCTGTTCAGATGCACACATAAAATGTAGAGGGTTTACTGAAAAAACCTAATCTAACTTGCCAAGGAGATAGGGTAAGAAGATGCATAAAAACAAACCTAAACTAACAAAGGTGATGCACCGAGGAATGAAGAACACCTGTCTTGCCAATAAACACAAACCATTAACATGCAATGCAAGATCATGCACAGATAACCAAATTTGCAGTGAAAGATCAGGAGGATGCAAATGAAAACTGAGAGGGTTGAGAATCATCCGCAGACATGCATTATTTGCTCCAAAGATTGATACAATACACTACAAAATGCCAAGAGGCAAAGTTGCATTACAATTTTTAATGGGATGTTTTAATTCCCAAATTCACCGCCAAAGAGAAGAAGGGAGGGGCAAAAAAGAATGTCCAAACTTTAGAAAGAAACCCCTCCTTACATTTTATAGGAATAATGAGAGAGGGAAGAGAGAGGAAATCCAAATCTACCCCAACTACCTCCAAGTTGTATTTAATTCATCTCATTATGGCAGGTAGGTGAGAACCCTAACAAACCCAAAAAATGGTGAAATGTATTTTACATTTTGAAGAACTTGTTCTCACCCAATTAAAGATATCCAATCGTAGTTCGACATAGGACCTCATAAGCTTTCCAAAAGTCCAACCTTGCGTGAATCCGAGCCCCCAGTGAAAAGCTATGGCCATCTGAATATTTCCCGTCAGGGGTATTCTTCTGTCCGGTTCGGGGTTCCCCTCTGCATTTGCATCAGGTTTGGAGGATGCCTCAACATGTGTTTGATGCTTGTGTTTTCTCGAAACCCGCTTCCACTGCTATTGCCAAGATTTCCTTTGTTTCGGGTTCGGAAATTGGACTTGCATATGCATCGGGTTTGGAAGGTGGCTCGACATGTTTTCGCCCCATGCTTTCCCGACTCCAAAACCCGATTTTCCTAGGTAGTGTTTCAGGTTCTCGGAACTCCCAAGCATCGGGACATGCCTTGCGATTTTCATGCTTCATGTCTCATGTTTCCTGAAACCCAAAACCTGAAATTCCTTGTGTCGGGTTTTTGGACCTCTCCGACATATTTTCCTTGTGTCGGGTTTTTGACCTCTCCGACATATTTTCTTTGTGTCGGTTTTTGACCTCTTCGACATATTTTCTTTGTGTCGGGTTTATATTTACCCTGGGGTAGATATATACAACAATTTGGCGACTCAACGGGATTACCTACCGCTAGGTAGAAGATCACTAGATTTTAACGATCCATTGGGCATGGAGTCATAAGCAATAACCTCAAAACCAACCTCGATATCCGATCCCGAGCTTGATACCACAACTCCTTCTTCGAGAGCACGCCGAATCGTAGAAATCTGACCTAGGAGCAACAAAACTTGTGCCAAAGCACTTAGGGAAACTGAAACCTAACTACAACAAGACAATGTGCATACACACTTAGAGGAATTGAAATCTAGGCTAATATTTACAAGGGTAAACCTTTTCTTTTCAGTAGCAATGTTTAAGATAGATTCCATTAACTGGAATTGGGAGTTCTTCTCCATCCAATGTAGACAATTGGAAGGCATTGCTATTCTTACATCTCGTGACCATGTAGGGGCCACTCCAAATGGCATCAAACTTGGAATGCCTTCCTGGTTTTTCCCGATCTACATCCCATTTCAGAACTAGGTCCCCTTCCTAGAAGGTCCTTGCTCTTGCTTTCTTATCAAACCATCTTTTTACTAAGGCCTGATCTTTCTCAATTGTTTGAACTGCATGTTCTCTAATTTCTTCCAATTCCATCAACTCTGCATACCTGGCCTCCATTGGTTCGAACTCAGCCAACTCCAATTGCTTCATGAAATCCAATGCACGCAGTTCTAATGATATAGGCACATCGCCTCTTTCCCATAGACCATCTTGTAAGGGGAATTACCTATAGACCTCTTTGGTGTTATTCTGTCAGCCCATAACACTGATTTTAGCTTGGTATGTCATGTTCTTTGATTTTCATCCAGAGTCCTCCTGATGGTTCTTAGCAAATTTTTGTTCGTGGACTCTGCCTGTCCATTACCCTGTGGGTAATAATTGGAAGAGGTGCTCAAGTAGATTCCATTCTTGACAGCCCATTTTGTAATCTTGGAACCTATGAATGCCAATGCATTGTTTGATATGATAGTGGCTAGCACACCGAACCTGGTCACTATTCCTTCATAAAATTCTAGTATATTAGACTCGTTTGCTTCTTTGAGCACTACTGCTTCGGTCCACTTGGTGAAATAGTCCGTTGCCGTGAGAATCCACTTGTGGCCTTGGCTTGAGTTTGGATTGATGACCCCGACGAAGTCCAATCCCCATTGCATAAATGGTTGGTCAACCAAAATTGGGTGCAATGGAAGTGCTGCTAGTCTTTCTTTGCCTGTGAAGAGTGCACATTTTTGCACTTTTTTATCCATGTATAGCAGTCATTGAACACCGTGGGCCAATAATACCCTGCCTTCATTATCTTGAGAGTTATTACCCATGGGGCAAAATGTCCTCCAAAATCTCCATCGTGAAAATCTCGTAACACCCTCTCAATTTGATCTGTCCCAATGCACCTCAATAGAACTCCATTGATGTCTTTCTTGAACAAAACACCATCAACAAGCACATATGGAATAGCTTGTAATCTAAAGTATCTCCTCTTTTCTTTGCTCATTTCTGGAGGGCATAGGCCTGTCTGCAGGAAGTGTATCATATTCTGAGTCCAATAAGGAGTAGGCACATCATCGTTTTCTTGTTCTTGACCATCATGTAGTACCAAGATAGTCTCTTTTTCATCACCTGCTTCAACTTGTTGACTCAAGGCTAGCTATTCACATAGTCCCTTTCCATGTACTAGTTTGGTGACCTTGATCTCGATGTCATATTCCATGACATGAGTGATCCATCCTACATGCTTCTCATTTAGATCCTTGTTTAGAAGGAAGTCCTTGACTCCCGCATGAGAGACCAACAATTGGATCTTGTTGTTTGAGACTAGGTGCTTGAATTTCTTTAAGCTCCTGATCACTACAAGGACATGCTTTTCGATGAAAGAGTACCTAGTTTCATATTCCTCCAAGCCTTGACTGAAGAAAGCAACTGGTTGTTCCGATCCCTCTTTGTTTTGTTGTATTAGGATTGCAGAAATCGTGTCCCCACCACCAAAGGCATATAACATGAAATCCTTGGAGAAGTCTGGATTGACGAGAGTCAGAGCTTGAGATATAGCCTCTTTTATTGCCTCAAAACTTGCCTTGCCTTTAGATGTCCACTTAAATGCCATGCTCTTCTTTAACATCAGTGTTATTGGCTTTACGAGAGCTGAAAAGTTTGGAACAAACCTGTGGACAAAATTGATCCTTCCTAAGAAGCTTTGAAGAGCCTTCTTGTGACTTGGCAATGGAAATGCTCTAATTGCTTCAACTCTCTCTGGGTCAATCGTCAACCCCTCCTTTGAAACAATATGGCCTAGAAGTTTTCCTTCGTGAGCCAAGAATATGCATTTTTTGGGATTCAATGATACCCCAAATCTCCTACATCTCTGAAATACCTGTCTCAGATGAAAGAGGTGATCCGCTGCATTTTTGGAGAACACAGTGATGTCGTCAAGATATATCAGAACTATTTTATTGATCAACCCCTTGAATGCCATATCCATTTCCCTTTGGAAAGTGGCTTCAGCATTTGATAGCCCAAATGGCATCTTCTTGTAGGCATAGGTGCCCCATTTGGTGGTGAAAGCCATCTTAAACTGGTCATCTTCTTTCACCATTATCTGATTATACCCTGAGTAGCCATCTAGGAGAGAGAATCTCTCCGAACCGGATACCACTTGCAATATTTGTTCCATTGAAGGAAGTGGGTAATGGTCTTTGAGAGATGCCCTGTTGAGGTCTCGGAAGTCCACGCACAGCCTGATCTCTCTGTTCTTCTTCCTGACCGGTACCAGGTTTGCAACCCAACTTGAGTGCTTGATCGGGAATATAATGCTTGCCTCTATTAGCTTGTTTAGCTCTTTCTTCATTAGAGGCTCGATGTGAGGGTTGACTGGTCTTTGTTTCTACCTGATGGGCTTAGCATCTGGATCTAGTTCTATTGTATGTTGTGCCAACTTTGGGTTGAATCCTCGCAGGTCCTCATAGCTCCAAGCGAAGACATCTGGAAATTCTTGGCAAAGTTGTATGAAATCTGATTTCTCCTGTTTAGTGGCCACTTTACCAATTTGAAGTGTTTTTCCTTCCCCCAGAATTGGCTCTGAATCTTCTCCTTTGACCTGTATGTTAGCCTTTTCTTTACGGAACTGGTCGTTAGGATTGAATATGGATTCCAATGTTACTAAACCCTTGGGAAGTTTGTTTGTCCACAGCTGCACTACTTCATCCCCGTACTGCTGCTCTAGTCTGTCCTGATTCCTAGCCGAGAATTCAACCTCTTCTTGCAAGAAATTGACGATCTGTTGATCGTTCTCAAACACTGCCACTTGTGTTATTATCTGCACTCGCTGGCCTCACAATCACATGGATATGTGGTCTGTGTTTTTTCCTTTTGATGTTTTCAACCACATCAAACGTTGCTCCAACCGCCGCGAGCCTATCCATGAATTCATTTTTCTTCCCGGGTATGGATACAATGTTGAAAGCTTCAAATCCTCAATGAGGTCCCATACCCTGCTCTTGTAGCTCTTTAGCAGTCGTTGTTTGTAGCATGTTGTCCCCGACTTGGTTGACGATTAGCTCACTATCTTCGAACACTAAAAGTTCTTTATGCCCTTTTTCCCGCCCAATGAAGTCCATGAATCAATGCCTCGTATTCAAATTGCGTGTTGTTTGAATAGGAAAACTAGAAATGAAAAGCTAAAAATATTTGATGTCTTGTGGTGAAATCAACATTGCACCACCTCCAGCACCTTGTTTGCTTCTTGAACCATCGAAAAATAGTTGCCAAACTTCGTTGTCATCCTTTTGTTCAGGCTGAATGATGTCAGGAATGGGTGAATTTTCTTTGTGTACACAATACACGCCCAATTCAGATTCTTCAATTTCCTTATATGGGTCAAATTCATGACTCTTGTTTGCCCATTCATCCAAAGTCAAATCAAGAATTCCCTCGACCTTAGTACTTGTTTCTAGATCATTTGAACACTCCTCCTGATCAAAAGCTGAGCAATTTGCATTGATAGGACTTGGTACATGAGGCTCAATATGGAAATTGGCAATTGGTTCTGACCTGATTGTTGCTTTGGCCCCATACCTTGTCCTGAAAATCATGTGTGACCAATCTACAGATAAATATCCATCAATTTTTGCAGTGAAGTCTCTTGATAGAAACAATGCAAAGAGTGGCGGAAGGTCAATCACGAGACATCTTGCGAATCGTAACATTAGGACAGGCATGCAGTGTTAGGCTTAACCCTTTGATGACCCCAACTGCTCGAATGCTGCTCCATCCAATCCGCATTTCTCTTTCAACACTGGCTCATACTTCAGACCCAGTTGATCCACTATTTGCTTCAGCATCACTGAACTACTTGCCCCTAAATCTATCATGCAGTTGTGTACCAAGTGGTTTCCAACAACCAATGACACATAGAATGGTGGAGGCTTCAAATTCTTGCTTGTCTAGCCCCCATCATGTTGCACTGCATTAGTGAGAACTTTCTCATGTCCCCGGTTTGATACATTTGAGGCAGACCAATTAGCCATTACAGCTTGCAATAAATCTCGTTGCCCTAGGATCGCAAGTGATTCCCACATGGAAATTTTCACATGTGTCTTCTTCATTTGATCGATGATGTTGAAAGGGGATGAATTTTCCTTTGTTGTCCCTTACTTGGCGCAACCTTTTCTGGAGCTTGAATAGGTGCATGTGTTGCTACAAAAGGTACCTTGGGCTGATTTTGCACATTTGGAGCTGCATTTGGTCTACTGACCCCTTGTTGTGTAGGAGTGGGCTGAGAAACAATTGGATTAGACAGTTTTCACTCTTCTATGCTTCTCTTCTTTGACCGTGTGTTGGCAGCCATGCCTTGAAAAGGTTGTTGGTTAACTCCATAGAAGTCTTCCATTTTCCAATTGGCCAATGTGGTTTCTGTTAGAGGTCCTTCTTGTTGCATTTCTTGCTACTGATTCTCTTCCTGGCTTGGTTCTTGAGGCACACCAATGGTTTGCACCATCAAGGCCTGATTTAGTGCACCATTGAAACACGCTGACTGATTGTGAGGTAGATTGCAAGGGTAACACCAGTCGTACTCTTGTGACATGTTATTTTGTGTTGGGACCAAGGCTCTTGAGGATGTCGTTGCATTTGGATCATACGGTCGAAATGGCTTGGCAGCTTGAGGTGGTCCTTGGTTTTGGTTTTGATTTGCAGCCTGAGGTGGTGGTCTATTTTGTTGGTATGGGGGCCTATCCTGGTATTGTGCTTGAGGTTGATACGGTCTAGAAATTTGAGCTTGTTGTCTTTTGATAGTCACTAGCTCATTTCCAAGGTTCTGTAGTTGTTTCATAACCTCTTGCAATTCCTTTGAAGTATTTGAAGGAGTCGATGCCTCATTATTGCTTTGATTTCTAGGAGTTGGAATGGGATTCAACTCTGGTGCTTGACTGGTTGTAGGATTTCCCATATCTGGATAGAGGGGAATTGGTGGTCTTGGTGCAAGCTTGCCAGCTTAGATCAAACAGTTCTCTGCTCTGATAGCTGTGTCGTAGGCTCCTGGCAGCGTTGTTCCTCCCATTGATTGGATCATCATGGCTATGTCTGAATTTATAGCCTTTAAGAAATAAAGGAATGCTCCTTCATGGTTGGCCTAATGGCTATTGGAATCCTGTCCCATGTCCGTTGGAATCGAAGTTGAAATCATCATTTGTTCGTTAGGAGCCCTTTTGATTGTTGTCGCTTTATTCCAATAAAGACAAATTGTCCGCCCTCTCCCCAAATTGGTTACAAAGAGCTGAACAAAGTTGGCTCCAATTCGTAATAGACCTTGCTGCTAGGCTTCTAAACCATTTTAAGGCCTTACCTTTGAAAGATAAAGCCAATAACTTGATCGTAACATCCATTTCATTTATTTCATGGATTGCACACGCATTAGCAATATCCTGGATGTGGTTAATAGAGTAGTATGATTTTCTCCTGTGAAATAGGGGATATTCTTTAGCGCTGCAACTGGAACTTGATTCTGAGCATTTAGGGCAAGTGGACTACTGCCCGTGAAATTGACAAAGGGATTCGGTGGTAGATGTGCCATTATGATTGGCCTAAGAACCCTGGTTGATGCGAGAAAAGGTCTACCAGGTGGAGGTGTAGACAAAGTCCTGTTAGGTGGAGATGGTGATCTTTGTGGTCTTCTTCCTCTCCTCCCTCTAGCCTGGTGATAGTTGCAAGTGGAAAAATAGCCCCTCTTCTCGAGTATCAGACCTGGTTCGAATTCTTCTCATGTGCCTGGGCAACTTGTGTTGCTACACCGCTGAATTCTATCCCTTCGGAGTCGCCAGATGTGTTAGAGAATGAGCCTCAAAAGGCTAGATTTTACCAAGTTACACACCAAACTTGACAATATTGAAAATAGAATTTAAAACTTCGAAGGACCCAGAGGATATAGTCTTCAATTCAGAATTTGGGTCTTGTTGTGTAGCTGCTAATCCCCAAAAGGTACAGGTGGAAACTCAGGTCATGCAATGTAACTTACAAAACCTGAATTTCCATGTGTCGGAACTTGGGACATGCTTAACACCTGGGAAAACCCGAAACACTAAAAACCATGAAATTTTGAAAGTCAAAATCTCAAAAATCTAAGGATACCCTTTTGAAGATTTTTCCCTGATCTACCAACTGGTGAAATTTTTGACTTGTCTTGAGCAAGTTAAGCCCTTGAAAATCAATTTCGAGTTCAGCTTGGAAGGTGAAACATCCAAAAATTGTAAAACTTGCAATTTCTAAGTCCAAATTTCTTGAAAATTCCTTCAAATCTTATGGAATGACCTCTTGGTCCCACCGGCATGCCAAAACTGTTGATGGCGAATCACAACACCCTTGAATGTCTGCAACTTGATGGGTTGAGACTCTCAGTGTGATTGCATAACATGGAGCTTTTCCCAAGTGTGGGACCCTGTGAATCGGGAAAGATCTCCGGATGAAGGCCGGTTCCTATTCCTCTGTTCAGATGCACATATAAAATGCAGAGGGTTTACTAAAAACCTAATCTAACTTGCCAAGGAGACAGGGTAAGAAGATGCATAAAAACAAACCTAAACTAACAAAGGTGATGCACCGAGGAATGAAGAACACCTGTCTTGCCAATAAACACAAACCATAAAAATGCAATGCAAGATCATGCATAGATAACCAAATTTGTAGTGAAAGATCAGGAGGATGCAAATGAACACTGAGAGGGTTGAGAATCATCCACAGACATGCATTATTTGCTCCAAAGATTGATACAATACACTACAAAATGCCAAGAGGCAAAGTTGCATTACAATTTTGAATGGGAGGTTTTAATTCCACAAATTCACCTGCCAAAGAGAAGAAGGGAGGGGCAAAAAGGAATGTCCAAAATTTAGAAAGAAACCCCTCCTTACAATTTATAGGAAGAATGAGAGAGGGAAGAGAGAGGAAATCCAAATCTACCCCAACCACCTCCAAGTTGTATTTAATTCATCTCATTATGGCGGTAGGTGAGAACCCTAACAAACCCAAAAAATGGTGAACTGTATTTTACATTTTTGAAGAACTTTTTCTCACCCAATTAAAGATATCCAATCATAGTTGGATAGAGGACCTCGTAAGCTTTCCAAAAGTCCAACCTTGTGTGAATCCGAGCTCCCTGTGAAAAGTTATGGCCATCTGAATATTTCTCGCATCAGGGTCTTCTTCCTGTTGGGTTCGGGGTTCTCCTCTGCATTTGCATCGGGTTTGGAGGATGCCTCGACATGTGTTTGATGCTTGTGTTTTCCCAAAACCTAATTTCACTACTATTTCCAAGATTTCCTTTGTTTTAGGTTCAAAAATATGACTTGCATATGCATCGGGTTTGGAAGGTGGCTCGACATGTTTTCGCCCCATGCTTTTGCGACTCAACAACCCGATTTTCCTAGGTAGTGTTTCAGGTTCTCAGAACTCCCAAGCATTGGGACATGCCTTGCGATTTTCATGCTTCATGTCTCATGTTTCCCAAAACCTGAAACCCAAAATTCCTTGTGTTGGGTTTTGGACCTCTCCGACATATTTTCTTTGTGTCGGGTTTTTGACCTCTCCGACATATTTTCCTTGTGTCGGGTTTTTGGACCTCTCCGACATATTTTATTTGTGTCGGGTTTTTGGACCTCTCTCGACATATTTTCTTTATGTCGGTTTTGGACCTCTCCGACATATTTTATTTATGTCGGGTTTATATTTACCCGGGGGGTAGATATATACAATAGGTGATGGGATTTGAATGTTACACACGCATGATGAATCAACATAACTCCCAATTAAATATGATTAAACCAATTATACTTTATTAAAGTGTTAGATGAGTGCACTTATATCATTGTTTGCATGTAATGATGGATGTGCATGCTTATTTAAAATGGTTCTTGGTTGCATGAAATTTTCTACAATGTTGTGGACATGTGCTTAGTGGTGTTGGTTTCTCCTAACTTCAAACAGATGATTCCCAGAGAGAGGAACTCTAATGCATTGGGGTACCAATAATTTCTCATCCATCATCCACATGTGCATGCAAACCATAAGTTCTTCAAAAATATAAAGAAAAAATAGGGGCTTGTTTCATGTGGCTGCAAGTGGAACTTCAGTTATTGCACTCTCTCCTTGTGATGGAGATCATGCTCTCCTGCATTCACTTGATACCAAACCCTGTAAAATAAAAACTTCATAAAATAAATGTGTTAGCAAAGTGTTACTAATCACTCATAAAGGCTAATCATAACACTTTTATTTTACCTTGGAATATTCAACAAGCTTAATATACCAATGTCACTGAAATATCCTCAATTATTTGAAATCTCATAAGACAAGCTAATAGGCTCAAATTCTCGAGGTTAATTCTAATGTTTTTTCTTCTATTCTTCTTTGACCTCCTCTCGAAGCTGTTCCATGAATGAGCCTTTATCAACTAGAGTTTTATACAATCTTAGCCTGTGGCCATTCACTAATAGCTTGAACCTCAGAGGATTTATGGTAGTGAGCTTTACAGCTCCATTATAGAAGATCTTTTCTATTTTATAGGGGCCTAACAACCTTGTTCTTAGCTTTCCCATATAATCATTATTTTTTAAATCAAACAAGAGTGCCCACTCACCTTCCTGGAACTGTCTTATCTTGATGTAGTGGTCATTCCATTTGGATCTTTGCTTCTCTACAATACCTTTGTGTTATGTACTTCATGTCTTCTCAATTCATCCAACTCATTGATTTTGAGGATTATTTATATTTGAGCTTCGATAAATATATTCATAGCTCAAGGTTGTCCTCAATGTTAGGTGCTCAAATTCAATTTTCAAAACATCAGTCTTACCATATAAGAGTTAAAATGGTGTAAATCTAGTTGTAGTCTTCCACATTGTGTTAAGTGACCAAACTACTTTTGGAAGCTTGTCTACCCAGTATTTCATGTGGAGTGTAATGGTCTTTGTCCATATGTCCTTTATATCTCTATTTGTAACCTCATCTTGGCCATTAGATTAGGGATGGTATGGTGTAGAATTCATATGCCTAATTTCATATTCTTTAACCAAGTCAAAAATTACATCATCAGAAAATATGTACCTTGATCATTCTAATCTCTCCTTGGAACTCCATATCTAGTGAAGATGTGATCATATATGAACTTGGATGCTTTCTCACTTTTTTAAATCTATCATCAACTTATTTATTTCTTCCATAATTATTCTACAAGATATTGGAGAGAACAACATCTTCCTCCTAATCTTCAATTGTATAAGACTTCTCCAACATCAGGAGTTGTTGTATAGAGATTTGATCCAATTTTGGTTCTTCAAACCAAATTGTTTGATCTTCCTCATTCAATAACTAGGCAAGAGGATATCACATTAGATTGTTAGTACCGCTTCCATTTGAGATAATCATGTTACAAGATCTACATCCTATGAATGCATCAACAATGGCTAACCATGGTCTTCCCAATATAATAGGATAACCTCCTAAGCTTTCTTTTGGTTTAAGGAAAATGAAATCGGTGGGGTATTACCAAGATTATAAAACCACAATAATGTCCTCAATGACTCATTCATGACTCATAGTTGATCTATCTTCTAGTTGTAATCTTTGTAGTTGTTGGCCTTATTCCTTCCAACTTCAGGTCATCCATGATTTTCTTGGTCATGACGTTGATTTCTATCCCTAAGTCAATCAAAGTATTCTTTATTATATTTCCATTGATAGCAAAGTTTAACAAAGGACTTCTTAGATCTCTGTACTTGGGTAATACAAAGTTCCCAAGCATGATGTCACCCAACTGTCCAATGACTTGCATAGTGGATGGATCTTTCCTTTTTCTTCCTAGATTTTTGATGCATAGATCCTTAACCAACTTGTTGTACATATATGAACACCCTTAATGCATTGAATGAGTGGAATCTTCATGTAAATATATTTTAATTGATTGAAAAAATCAGAATATGAATCTGATTTAGGGTCATATTTATTCTCTTGCAATCTATTTGGAAATTGGGGTTCATTAACTTGCATCTTACCCTTTCTAAAACTCTATTCATGTTGTTACATATCAGCTGGAAACACCTTCTAGATTTGTCATGGATTAGTCTATAGTAATTGTGGTTCATCTGCAATCTTCATGATGGTGGGTTTACTGGTGGGAGAAGTACTCTTCTTGAGTGGAGATTGATATCATTTACATCAACTAAATAAGAAGAGTATTGGGTTGATTCAGTGGTGTAGGATTACTGAGAAACTTTATTGTTGGGGTTAGGTGATGGTTGAGATGACAATTGAGTAGCTTTTGGTTGAGAGATAGATTGGGGGTTTGACATAAAACCTTATTATTATGGATGGGGAGGTTGTTGGTAGTTAAGAGGTTGTCTTCCCTATTGCTTCCCTCCTCTCCACTTTTCTACCATGAATAAGGGGGTTGCTGCCACTGTTGGCTGAGAATTGAGGTTGTCAAGTTTGTTAGTATTGGTAGGTCGGATTCCATCCTTGCCGAGTATTATCCCAAGGTGGGTGATATGCCCTTAATCATATATCTTACATTGGATGTATATAACCGACTTGTGGCTATCATAACTTATTATCATGATGTATATCTTTCATATATGTTATATTATCATTAGTGGACCAGCCTTGCTAATGGCAATAACATAGGAATAATATATATAGGGGTTAGTAGGTAGTGGTTGATCATCATATTGAGCATTTGAGTCTTATTGTATGGTTTGGAGGTTTCCCCCTCGAAGTGGCTAAGCTATTCTACTTGCATATTGAGATCATTTATCTATAATATTATGTTATTTTTTGGTATATTTCTACTCATAATCAAATTTATACAAGTAATTTCATGACAAGTGGTATCCGATCGTGATCTCGACCAATCTTTGCATCAAACACTAATTATGAAGGTTTTTCTATATCTAAAAATTAGTAGTGAATTTTTCTACAAGTTTTTATGTGGCGTGGAAAAATCAGTTAGGTAATCTCCTCTCCAAATTTCAAGCATTTTTGACTTGTTTTGCAAAAGTTATAGTGGTTTTATGTTTTTTCATAATTCGGCTCCCTAGGGTGCAATTTTTGGAAATTTTCTAAGTTTATTATATTTTTGAAAGCTTTCCAAAAATTAGATAGGGTTTATTTATTTTTATGATTTATGAAACCCCAAACCCTAAAATTTTTCCCTATTCCTTCTACCCCGAGTCCCAAACCCTACATCATGACTCTCATATCAACCCGAGGCCAAGGGAAAGGTCAAACAACTCTAGGAATGACTCTAAATAAAGAATATATGGATTTATAATCTTCTGGTTTGGGAGTATTTGAGGTGGTCATTCAACTTCAGAAAAGGGTAAATAATATGGTAAGGATGACCTTAATAATGAGCTTCTTCATCTGAAAGGTAGCCTTAGGGGTGAACTTGATTTAACTTTCAAGTAATGAAGCAAGATCTGTTGCTTTCTCTTTCAAACACAACTCCAAATTCTAGTCATATGGGTTCCTCTAACAATACTCACACATGTCCAAATCACTCCAATCAAGGAGGCTCCTTTACACATTCAAGTGGATCTCCTCACCAATGGCAGGAATTATTCCAAAAGTTGAAATACGTAAATTCGATGGAAAGGATCCACTCAATTGGATTATCTAAATGGAGAATTTATTTTATCTTCATCGATCCTATCCGAACAAAAGGTAATCAGACATCCCTATATCTAGAACCTGACCAATTTGTTTGGTATCATTGGTTATGTGTTCAAAGGAAGAAGAATGGTATACATATCACAATGAACAATTTTCACTAAAGAGATTCAATTACACTATATTTATAGTGTTTGAGAGAATTATTTCAGCCAATTAGCAAAGCTACGGAAAACAAGTTCACTTAAGGAGTATGTCCATACATTCCAAAATATTTCCTTACATGTGGAGGATATTATAGAAGAGTATTTAAATAACCTATTTCTTGGGGTATTAAGGACCATATTGAGCATGAAGTTATAATGGTTAATCCACTCAAGGTTTCGATTCTATTTTCATGGTGCATAGGGCATAGGACAAATTTATTTCTAGTAGAAGGAAATCCTTCTCTAACATAAAAGATCATAGGACCTTGCCTCCATCGTACCCTCGTCTTGTTTGGTGACACCTCAAAAATTGAAGAAAAAGATAAAAAAGGGTTATGTTTCAATTATGATATAAAATATGGACCAAATCATAAATGTTATGAGAAAAAAATATTCTACATTGAAGGCGTTGGTGATGAGGAAGAATATGAGGAAACATCAAGTGAGGAAGTGGAAAATTTAGAGGAAGAATCTAACGATCCCCCCCACTATCTCATGCCATGCTCTATCACATATTAGTACTCCAAAACCCTTCAGTCATGGGTTATCTTAAGAATAATAAGGTGAAAATATTTATTTATTCGGGAGAAAACGTAATTTCATCAATCATAGGATGGAAGCAAGAATAAATTGTTTCATCTACCAATCAACTGAATTTCAAGTAATGATCGCATATGGTGGAACGATCCAATGTTTAGGTAAATTCTATAAAATAAGACTTGTGATGGGTGGCTACACATTGTAATCTACGATGTTTGTTATTCCCATGGGTGGAGTTGATATTGTCTTATGTTTTTAGTGGCTCACAACTTTGGGCACCATAGAGATAAATTTCCAGGAATTGTTCATGCACTTTCATTATGAGGGTAAATAGTTTGAAATTCGAGGACTACAAGAAAAAATTACTTAGGTGGTTAGTTCTCACCAAATGTAGAAGATTCTTAAAAGGGGGTTGAAGGTTTTTAGCAGGATTGTTCTCCATGAATGTTCAACCACTAATGAAGGTAGTGCATCCTGATCTTCAGAAGGTTATTTATAAACATGCAATTGTCTTACAGGATCCTAGAGGATTGCCTCCTAAAAGAGAGCATGATCATGCCATTCAGTTGATTCCAGGAATCCAACCCCCAACATCAAGCCTTATAGATACCCCTATGTGTGAAAGACTGAGATTTAGAAAATGGAGGAAATGTTAGAAATGGGAATTATTCTTCAAAGTCAGCGTGCTTATTCTTCTCCAGTGGCAATTGTGTGTTGCAAGGATGGAAGATGGCACATGTTTCTAGACTACTCAAAACTCAACAAGTAAGCTATCAAATATAATTTTCCTATTCTTGTCATTGATGATTTATTAGATGAGTTACATGCTGTAATTTATTTTACAAAACTAGATCCACGTTTTGGGTATCACCAAATTAGAGTAAAGAAATAATATATTCATAATACAATCTTCAAAATCATCAAGGGCGTTATGAATTCCTAGTGATGCATTTTGGTCTTTCTAATGCACCCTTCACATTTCGAGTTTGATGAATTCAGATTAAGACCATCCCTACATAAGTTTGTCTTGGTATTTTTTGATAATATCCTCATCTACAAAAAATCATGGGATACACATTTACAACATATCAATGCGAGTCTCGGAAGTCGTAGATAAAAATATATTACATGCAAAGCTTTTGAAGTGTTCTTTTGGGGTAGAAAATGGTATAATTGGGCCATATTGTCTCTCGGAAGGTGTTAAGGTGGACTTTCACAAGATCCAACCCATGGTGGAATGGGAAGTCCCAAGAACCCTCAATCAATTATGAGGTTTCTTAGGTATCACAGGGTATTATCACACATTTTCTTAAAAATATGGTAGTATAACAACACCACTTACAAAATTATTAAAAAAATACTCCTTTCAGTGGAATGAGGAAGTTTTAGGGAATTTGAAAATTGAAGGTGGAAATGTGCACCACTCCAGTATTGGAAACTCTAGATTTCTCCAAGACCTTCATAGTTGAAAGTGATGCTTCAGGAAATGGGATTAGAGAAGTAATCATGCAATAAGGACATCCCATAGAATTTGAGAGCTGGTAGCTAAAAATAAATAATTTGTTGAAACCCACCTATGAGAAGGAAATGATGTCAATATTACATGCAATAAAACAATGGAGACCATACTTGATGGGTAGACACATTAAGGTAAAAATTGATCATGATAGTTTGAAATACTTCTTGCAGCAACACATATATTTAGAAGAACAACAAAAATGGGTCACTAAGATGCTGGGGTATGACTTTGAGATTATTTATAAGAAAGGGAAGGAAAATGTGGTCGTTGATGCTTTATCTAGGAGGGATGAGTCCATGGAAGAATTGTTATGTTCCATCTCTATACTAAAGGCATATTGGGTAGATCAAGCAAGGGAAGAATGGCAAAAAGATGCAACAAAACATTCTCTCATTCAGAATCTCTAGGAAAATCCAACCATATCAAAACAATTTATATGGAAGGGGATACATTGTGGTACAAAGATAGGTTATATTTGTGTAAGAAATCTACTCTTAAACACCATGTTATTTCAAATCTCCATTCTTCTCTACTAGGTGGCCATTTTGGGTTCTTGAAAACTTATCATAGAGTTAAGCAGGATTTCTTTTGGGAGGAGTTGAAAGGAGATGTTCAAAAATTTGTGGTAGAATGTTTGGTGTGTTAACAAAATAAGGGCAAGACCATTAAGACAATAGGTCTCCTCCAATCTTTGTCTATTCCTAGTGAGGTATGGGAAGAGGTATCGATGGATTTCATCTCATGACTATTTAAATCAGAAGGGAAAACCATCATCATGGTTGTGGTGGATAAACTTACCAAGCATGATCATTTTTGTGCCTTGGCTCATCCTTTCACAACTAGTATAGTTGCAATCTCATTTATGGACATAGTTAAAAAGCTCCATGTCACACCTAAAATTATAGTAAATGATCGTGATCCAATATTTACAAGAAATTTTTGGACTGATTTGTTCTCTTATTTGGGTACCTAAAAATATCTAAGTTAATCTTATCATCCTCAATCGATGGGGAAACCGAGGTGGTAAATAAATTCTTATAGGGATACCTTCGATGTTTTACTTAAAATAAAAAAGAACGTTGGGTGTAATGGTTTCCACTTGCAAAATGATGTTATTATTGCTAAATTACTACACCCCCGAATGGCGAATGTGAACAGAATGTTTGGTGTGATTGGGTAACATGTGATCACCTCTCAAGATATGGGACTTGGGATCGAGGGAACCTCCCGAGAAGGCTGAATTCCTCTTCCTAAACTAAGTGCCATAATATTCCTAGTGCAATAAAAACGGTTAACTAGATCTATACTAACATTTCATGGGATTAGGGAGAGATATTTACAAGAAGTAAAACCTATACTAGAAGTGGTGTTGCACCAATAAAGTGTGTTACTAGAAAAAACATTAGTTTTCCAAAGTGAAGAAAGATAAAAATGAGAAGGATGAACAAGCATCACAACTCAACCACATACAAAACTTCACTCCCAGATAAGCACATAACTCCCAAAATCTGCAATGGAAACTTGAAATTACATAGTATACTTGCAAACATGAGAAAGGCACAAAGATGTAGAAAAAACTATGAAATGACCAATAATTAGTCACAGAACACAATATTTATTACTTCAATATCATGCACAATGCATCATTACATAGGAAGAGGCAATGGTTGCCATTACAATCTTGGAAAAAGGCTTGAGATTTCCCAAATCTTGTGAAAAGAGAGAAAATGAAAAATTTCCAACCTGTCTAACCATTTGGAATGATTTCTTCGTTTATATTTATAGAAAAAACACCTTGTGAGAGAATAGAGGAGAAATCATAAATTCTCGCCCTAAAATGAAGGCACATGAAGGTCAACATTAATTACAAAATTGGTTTAACCACTTAAGAACATTACGAGTTATGCAAAGTTGAGCTCGATCTCCTTAGCTCAATGTTACATCCATATAAAAGGCTCACTAAGTCATTTCCTGAAGGCACTAGGCCCGAGTCCCCTTCGCAAGTCTTTCACCATGTGAGTAACTCGATTGTCAGTCATTGAACCAATGTGAGCAACCTCCTTCTACGCATTTTAATCATCTAGCTCACCCTATTTTAACTCATCTTCCTCAATGATTTTCCCAAGTCTCCATAGTCAAATTTGAATGTAATCTGAGCTTGGTCTTCCCCAACGTTTGATACCGAGCCATTTCTTCATTTTACTCGGTGACTCCGGGCTCATAATGGTCACACCATCGAGCCATTTATTGGCCGACTACTTGATACAAGAGCCTTAAACAAACTCTATGGGTTGTTCATCCCACAAATGGCTTACCTATTAGTTTTTCCTTTGACAAAGACATCTTCGCATACACTAGATGGTTCAATCGATATCTTCACAAAAACACTCCTCCAATTTTTCCAACGTGCTTTGATCTCCCTAGTGGCCCACCCGCTCAAAAGTCTCACGATCGCTTTCCATTCCAACATCTCCACCTGGAAATCAGGATGAATTTATCCCACGCATAGAAGTCTCATGATGGCTTTCCATTACGTTATTTCCACCATGGTCGCAACCATCAAAACTCCCAACTTGGGTTTCCCCTACAATGTTTTCCTAGGTTCTCCCACGTTCTTGGTAAAGTGTAGATCATCGTCTTACAATAAATCGGTTGACCAAGCCAATTCACAATGGCTTATCCAAGCTCTGCAGGACTCAACTCATATGACCAAGATCCTTATGAACATGCTTAAGAGCTCTTCCATAACTCGATGCAACAAGGTCTCCCAACATCGATTCAATGCTCAAAATGCTTCCTTGGGTCTCCCTTCCAAATGAGCTCCCTTGATTCGCATGGCCCCAAGTGACTTGGGTATCATGGTAATGCATCCTCACCTAGGGATATTAAACTATTTATCAGCCGATACCAAGCTTCATGGCTCATCTTATATAGAAACTCTTCACCTCCCTCTTCATTTGGCTATGTTAAACTAACCTTCGATCTCGTTAGAAACATCTCGTCACTTTGTATCAAGCGGGATATCGTCCATCCACCACATCAATCCATGCTTCGAATTCCTCTATCCTCACGAGACTTGTTTGTTTTGCATTGGCACCGAGATGAGTCTCGTAATGTCGATGTGTCCCAGCTATGCATCACCTAATGAGCTAGAATCAAGTGTTGCAACATTAGGTGAGCCTTTGGTTCCCTTCAACGAATCCTTCATAAGGTCTACCAAGTTCCTTGTGTGCCCCCACGATCTTGTTAGACTCCGACTAGTTTGTCACACCATGTGTGTATTGTCAAATGCCATCTTAGCTTGAAACCAAACTAACTCCATCGAGCTCGAGCATCTCATGGTTAGCTTGAACTAAAAATAACCTCGGTTCTCGCAAGAGTCATTCAAACTCAAATCACCGCATGATCTTGTAGCTCATCCAAGATTTGTATTGAGCTCACCAAGTAGCTCGTCGAGCTACTCGGCGAGATGGCTCATCTAATGGTCTATTCCACTACTACAAACATGATCCTACCCTAATTTGTTCACCTTCATGACTCCTATCAAAACTGAGGAATTAAAGGAGAACTAGGACATTCTAAACACAATTGATCAATTTTAATATATTTCCCACACTACTTGGTGGAAGGTGAGCTCGTAGAGGCTAACC
Source organism: Taxus wallichiana var. yunnanensis (assembly GCA_018340775.1). NCBI lineage: Eukaryota > Viridiplantae > Streptophyta > Pinopsida > Cupressales > Taxaceae > Taxus > Taxus wallichiana. The sequence continues at coordinate 634,902,986 of CM031237.1, read as the reverse complement.
ACACTATGGGAAAACTCATTAACCCCTAAGACCTAAAATGGAAAAACAATCCGAAACAATCCTGAAATTTCCCTCAATGCCACGGATGTTCCTTCAACACAAATTTTTTCCTGCTGAGCATCCAAGACGTTTCATGAAGGGTTTTCCAATCTTAGGGTCCCATTGGCCCATGTTGACCAATTTTGTCACAGGGGAAAAATTGGGTAACTTTTTTGGTGACTTCTCGGGGATGATTGCCCACTAAGGATGATTCCAATAGCTTTAAGTCATCCATTGGGAATGGAGTCAATGTTGGCATCCTGAAACTGATTTGATTCTTTACGATGGATCCCAAAGTCTCCTTGGCATTGATGACCTTGGATCTTTTGGTAATGCTAAGTAGGAAATAGAATGGATTTGATGAATGCTTGGCATTTATGGCACACTAGCGAAATTTTGAATGAAGCATATGCTAAGTTTGGAATATCATGAAACTCTCATTGAAACTTGAATTTTATCTTCTCCTAAAAATTCCACCTTCGACACATTGTGCAAGAGCAACAATGAAAAACAACACACACTAAAACTAAAAACCATACATGCTTCAAGTGAAACATGCAGGGTGTGTCAGGAACTTATTCTACTAAAAAAACCTATGTCTACTCTACGCTAACTAGAGGCACATGTGAGCTAAACAAACCCTATAAATAGTTGTGTAAAATATCTCCCTTTCCTCACACTTTGGGTAGCCATACGAGATGATTTGAAAATGGACATGGTTGAAAATGATAGTGAAAAATAGAACAAGCCCAACTCTTCGCTTGGTCCACCAAGGCATCAACTGGGACTAGAAAGAATGGCTCCTTTATTTTCTTTGCATTTTTCCTGTAGAGGCATTATAATTGATCCTTGAGGATGTAAAAGTCATCCTCACATTCTGAAGTGAATGTAACTAGTTATGGCTTCCCCTGGTTTTAATGAAGCTAGGTACCTGATGGGACATGGTCACATCCTTTAAATGTACAAACTGCTCCAAATCTAACTTTGATAATGGATTCCTACAAACATTCTTGGATAACTGGTGTCGAAGTAATGTCCTTTTTGTACCGTTTTCCTTCTTTGACATTAAGAAAATATTCCATAACATGAAACTCTTTTGAATCATTCACAGTCTCCAATGTTGAACCACTATAAATATCTAAAATACACTTCTCATATAAGAATTCCTCCTCCATCATTGGTTCATAAAATTAATTGATTCCCTAATTGAGAGAAAGAAATTCTCAATGATATCATCTCTGTCAAATTCTTTTAAAAATGTACTAGCTTCTTCCATGTCCTCTTTTGAGGCAACAAGCCTTTTGTATTAGAAATGAGGTAATGGGACAACCAAATTACCCAGTTCTAGAGGCTCTTGTTCAACAAGGCACTCCTCCAAATCTGACAAATAGTCTACTTCTCCAACACCTGGATGTTGCAAGGTTTCAACTTCTTCCACCATGATATTATTTGGATTGGAATTTTGTTCACCTTGATTTTCCTCATTCTCAAACATGAAATTAGAAAGATCAAATCCATCTAAGAAATCATATTTTTGCAAAGATGAAGAGGAGAAAGGATTTGAAACCTCTAAACTTGCATAAGAAACTTTTGAATCTGCATGGTCTTTGTTCACAACCTGAAGCTCTTCATGACTAGTTGTAGTATGTGGTAATGACCTTGGAGGAATAATGCAACATTCCAAAATTTCTATGAGATCTTGACATGCATGGAAGTTGGGATCACTGCACTCATTAGAATTACCTTGTACACTTGAGATTCTTTCTTCTTCAACTTGCACATGCTCTTCTTTTGGCAGATTTGGAGTTGGCTCTTGCTCTTCTACAACTGGTTTTTGCCACTTGAGTTGATTCAACCTCATTTTATGATATGACATCAATATGAATACTTTGCATTTTGAATAGGTAGACTATTGGTCTTCATCCTTCATCTATGGATTTGTTTCTAGTACAAAACTAGTTTGTTTCACTTTTTCTTGAGCCTTAACTTCGGAAGAAGGTTTGGTCAAAAGTGGATTTTTCTTGATGTTCCGTTTTGCATCCCACTCCTTCAATTTTCTTGCAAGCTCTTCCTTACAAGCCTCTTAAACCATATACTCCTCCCTTTTGCTCATTTCTTGATGATGCTCCTCCCAAAATGGGTTTGGGACTACAAGAGGAGGGTTGGTTTAGGATTCAATTGATTCCCTCACTGTTTGAGGAAGTGGAAGAGATTAAACTTCTTGTCTTGATGGTCCTTGTAGAAAAGAAGGAACTTTAGAAGAACGAGGCATGGAAGATACATGATGGGATGGAGGAATAAGAAATGAAGTAGTGAATTCCACCATAGGGGTTACAACTAGAAGGTTAGGATTATGGGGCTCAAGTTGAAATTGCATGGATGGAAACACGAAGAGGATTAATAGATGGTAATGCAGGGACCTCCCATCGATAGGATTAACTAACATTACATTTGTGAGCATCCCTATTCTTGATCCATTCTCCTACTTGAGTCATTGTCTTGATTATGAATTGAAGCTTTTGTTGAGGATTAAGCTCACATGGTATATAACCAGTCTAGGGGTGTGGAATGTTGAATCCAATCTAGGTTGCCTTTTTCATTTCATTGATCCTTATTTGCACCATGTTATACTTCAAATCTCGAACCTTCTTCTGAAAGTGGTCTTCCTAAAGTGTAGGATGCCCTCTAGAATCTGCATGTCATTTTCCTTCAGTAGCCCCAAATTTTGGTGGGCGACCAAATTTATTTGCATCTTTCTCATGTGGACATGCATGCTCAAATTGATATTGATCATGAAACTAGTCTCGAGGTGGATTATAATATCCTAAAGATGGAAAGATATGTTGCTTGCTGCAAGTGGGAATCCCATCAGGGAATGAAACCATGTTATGCCTTTAACATGGTTGATATCTATGATGACTTATTTACTTTAAGTTACAAACGTTGATATGTGATTCTTGTTTGAAGATGATGTACTCTTGTGAACTAAGTAATCATGTTTGCTTTAGATAATATGTTATCTTCGAAAATAGATACAATCTGTCATGTCTATCCTGAATTTAAAATGAAGTATTTCATTTCTTCTTATGTTTAATGTTCACTGCATGTGGATAAAGGAAATTTATTTAACCTAAAATTGTTCATAGTCTTTATTGCATTTGAACTTGTGCTTCAGTATTTATGATTTCTGATGTAGGATAGCTATACCTTGGATCAATTTCAGTGATCCAAGACATGCTTTTGATTTTATGACGTCAAGGTCATCTTGACCGAGTTGGGCGAATGCTTAGATTTATGAACCCGGACTACCACAGATCATGGGTGAATTTTTCTACTCACGTCCTTCTTAAGTGATCCAATAACATCATTTGGATTCTTCATTCAGTAATGTTGAATTGGTATTTTAATAATTATTAGGGGACCTAATGTTATCTAAATTCCTAAGTTGTTATCCTATCCTAAGACTAAACTAATAAACTAACCTAAGGACCTAAGTTGGTTTCTAATCTAATGTTTATGAACCTAACCTAAGGGCATGGACTAGCCTAAAGGGGATGGCATGGATGACATATAAAGAGGTGTTGGTGGCACCAATATCTAAGTATTAAAGAGGTTTTAATGGGGCTTTAAACACCATGTTACCGCTAATTTTGGTGAGTGCATGGAAGTTTGGAGGAGGCTGAGTTTTTACCTTTGCTAAAGTTTGGTTGCATGGAGTTTGAAACTTTGGTTATAGCCAACTTGGAGTTGGTGAAGGCAGGAGATAAGGAAGGACTCTCTCAGTCTTTTTACATCAATTGATCTCAACCATTACAAAAACAACCTGGGAAATAGAAGAAGTTGGAGAAAAAGGTGGTTTTCGGTTTTCATTGTTTCATTTGGTTTTTGTGATCTTTATAACTCTACATGTGGTTTTTCATTTTTCAAACCTCTAGTTTGAATCATGCATGCCTATTTTCACCTTGCATGGTGGTGATAGTAATGATAATTAAGAAAGGAATTTATAAGAGGAAGAAACAAAAGGTTTTAGAGCACGGTTTTTGCATTTTCGTGGAACATTTACTATCAAGGTTCTGCTTGAAGATTTGCAACAAGGAATAAAAGACAGGATCTCTATCAGGCATGATAGGCCCTATATCTTTAAATCTTCTACTTTTATTTAAGTGTGTTTTTGTGTGGAATATGAAATATGGGTTGTATTGATTGATTTATAGTTGTGTTATCTTGTTTTCATATGAAATTTCTTAGATAATGATCAAAGTTTGTGTTAGTTTCATTGATTGGATTGTTTACCTTGTTTAGGTAACTTGAAAACGTGAAAAGGATGCCAAATTTTGATGAAATCATATGGCTTTAGCTTAAACTATTTTTCCTTGTTATTAACAGTTGGAAACCAACCTTATTGGTGGTATTTCATTTGAGCTATTAGAGATTCCAATTTTACTTGTGGTTTCACAAAGGGCTTACATTGTGACTATACTCTTTTCGTTCATGAAGCTCTCTGCAGATTTTGTTTGGGACATATGTCTGTGATAGGGTGAAAGTCCTTATGTTCTTGTATTGATCTATTTACTTGTTGATAGAAGTGAAGACCAAAAAAAGGTTTGAGGTTGGGCATATGGTGTTACTATATGATTCCAAGTTTTTGCACCATCTTGGGAATTTAAAAGTCCATTGGTTGGGTCCCTACATCACCTCATACATCCTCGATTCAGGTGCATGCCAATTACAAACGCTAGATGGGATGATATTACCCAAACACTTTAATGGGAGTAGGCTTAATCCCTACTATAAATAATTCTTCTTGGTATTTGTAATAAGGCAATATTGCCAGATAGGTTAGGATTTCCTTTAATACATTTTCTTTTCTTATGTTTCCCTTTCTTGTTGTTGTTTTGTGTTGCACCTTGGGTGCTGGTAACCTCATTACTTTTTGAAGGTTGTGAATGCGCAGAGGACCGCACATCATTTTAGTATGGGGTAGAGTAAAATGGAAGAAATTGCAAAGTGCGAAGCACAGGAAGGATTGCATTGGAAAGCCCGGTTGGATGGCCCAGGGAAGGAATTACATGGAAGGAAAGGTTAAAAAGGATGGTTGGTGTCGGGGTGAGACTACATTGAGGATCCACATACAAGAGATGAAGAAGTGCAAAAGAAACACAAGGTAGGCAACAACAAAAATCATGAAAGTACCTTCGGCGCCGGTGATACGCACGTAATATTTTCATGTCAAGATGGATTGGTTACACGCCAAACGGTTGGGGGATTGCCCACGCAAGTTGGGCACATGAGTTGGGGCGCTAAAGTCTGGCTTATTGTAAAAATCCACAATAAGTGTTGAGGTACAGTAGTAGGTGAAGTAACATTTAATGCTAAAAAGTGGGAAAACTATAAATAGAAGGTCAAGAACTTCATTATGGACATTGTGAATACAAAAGAAGATCTCTTGCAAACTAGGGTTCCCGAGTTAATTTGTGTGAAAAAAATTGGAAAAATTTAACCATGACTGACTAGTTTGGATCTCAGTAAACTAGGAGGAAGTAGTTCACAAAGCGTAGAGAGAGTTTTGGAGAAGCATCATCTCATGAAAGGGATTTTCTAGTTAGGGTTTGGCAGCTAGGGCATAGGTTTAAAAGGATTTTCTTCACAAGTTTGAGATCTAACCTTGGGAAGGGTAGAGAAGAAGAGCAAGAGAAGTTGAAGTACAAAGATAACCTACACAATGGCACCCAAGAAACCAATTGTAACACCTAAGAAGGGAAAAGGGAAGGGCAAGGGAAAATAACAAGAAACTACCACAAGTGCCAATGAAGAATGATATGCGAAATGCAGACCCAAATGGGGTTTTGCTTAGAAAGGAGGGGGAGTCCCATTTAAGAAAAATCACACTAAGTGATTATAATCATCACACAAACGTGACTTTGAAAAAGAAATGGCGCTAGAGTTAGTGTTCCCGATAAAAAGATGACACCGTAGGATTACCCATTTATAGTGACAAAGTAATAGTGAATTTGGAGAAGGTGGGATTGTTGCAACTCTATGAGTTGCCCTACTTCAAGAAGCTTGAGAGCCTCTATCGGGGTTGATGTTGTGCGTACATAAAGAACACTTTCACTTCGCGGGGCAAGATGTGCATAACTCCTCACCTGATTGAAAAATTCACAGTCTCATTTGTGAAGGATAAAGTATAGAGGAAGACCTATGCGACAAAGAATCCATCAAAGAGATCATCACCACATATGCATACAAGAAGGGGTCAAGGTACTTTGATATTACGAATATCCAAGACCCGGTGATGAGAATGGTCATGCACCTGGTAACCAAACTTAATGACCAAGAGAGGTGGATGCAAGTGAAAAAGTCATGGATCAATGTTTGCAAAAGGATATCAGAAGGCGCCATCTACAACTTGTCCACGTACATCACGGATAAGATCATCAACAGCGCACATGAAGGTGACAAGATACTTTTCAGCAATGTCCTCTTGACTATTATGTTTTCAGAGATCGAAGTGCCAGATGCGGCAGATAAGTTCATTTGGGAGTACCCAGAGGAAGACCCCTTACCCGCAAAGAGATTTAAAAATACACTTGCGATAGCATGATGGCTGTTCACAAGGCGCGTCTTGAGAAGTGGTATACATGCTTGAGGAATGTGTTTGGGGTAGAGTGGAGGATCCTAGAACAACTACCAGCGCTCATAGAGGGAGAAGCTGAATTCACAGTATACCAACACTTTTGCATTGGCAGATTTAAGTTGGTTGATGAAAACATGAGCCCATGGTGTAAACTTCCATTTTCCTTCACCACTTAGTACTTCCAAGTGGGAGTAAACAAATTCAAGGAATCCAAGAAGCTAAAGTTTGACCTTGGAAATATGGATCGAGACCACGGGAGATGCGCAGGATGTTGGTCTACCCCAACAAGCGTGCGTACGTGGAAAAGTACGTATCACATGAAGTTTAGATGATGAGACCTTTGACTCTACCTATTGTAGGGAGGTCCACAACGACATGTATACCTTCACATAAGGCCCAAGTTTGAGAAGGGCGCTTATCTTGAAAATGAGGTATCTATACCTGAAGACCCAACAGTAGAAAGAAGACCGCACCCAAGAAAAAGGATATGGAGGAGATAAATAAAAAGGTGCCAAGTGTCCAAGGTACACAAATGGTGGGAGCCCCAGAAAAGTGATAAAACTAGCACTTACACACACAGAAGAGGTACCCATTCAAAGGTGAGGCGTTGGAATAAGAAAATCCTTACATAGAGAGAAGCACACGGGAGGGAAGCACACGGAGATACAGAGACCAAGAATGGACTATATTGATGATCCAAACAAGGTGTTGTGAATGCATTTCCAAAGCACTGTGCCAACAGAACAACTCTTGGCCATGAAGTCATTTGATGAGGAAGGTGCATACCCTCAAATGAGGAAGATGCTTTCATGGGAATTTGAGTCCCAGCTCAATGAGTTTGAATTCAAAGTAAGCCAAGGGGAATTGATGGAAGTGCTAGAGTCTAAAGGAACCAACCCCTTGGTGAACACTCGAGAGATTTCGAAGAACAAGTCTCAGTAATGTGTTGAATAAGGTCTCGGTTGAACTAGAAGCCAATTTATTTAGGAGGAATGACAGGTGAAATTCCTAGAAGCGGAGCCGAGAAGAAGGAAGAAAAGCTCGAAGAAAGGACCAATGACTTAAAGCAGGAGGAACTAATCAGCGCACAACTAAAACATGAATTGAGGGAAGAAAAGGCAAGGGTGCACGAAGTATACAAGAAGATAGAATCTATCACATGTTTCATTGTTTGAAGCATCCAGACTTAGCTCCACCAACGCAAAAGTATGGATCTTCCCCGGAGTTCCTAGGAGACTAACATGTATCCTCACCATGGAGAGGTAGCCATTGGCCTTAGAAACCATGGAAGAAGTAGCAGTGTGCCTAGAAAAGGAGGACAAATTGAAGGTTGTAGCAATCATTTTCGAGTACAGAAAAGTTCTTACTGATGTAAAACTTGCTACCCATATTGTTGAGGCCGCGTATGATAATTGCATAGACAAATATAAAGTGGAAAGTATTTTGGTCACCACTCATGAAGTAGAGCTCAAGGAATTCCTAGACAAGAACAAAGGAAACAGAGTGGAGTGGGAGAGGATCCTAGGCGAGGTTGAGAAGAAGTTAGAAGCTATTAAAGCCTTACGAGGTTCAATTAAAAATGGCTAAAGGACTAGGGATTTGTACTGACAAATTACAAGAAGGATGGATGCTTGAGGATGTGGGAAAGGAATTGGAAGGAATTTTTAAACAATGAACACTCGAGGGGATGGACTGGGTTATGAGGGGGTAAGCACCCTATTCAGCGACCTTTGCCAAAGAGCCTAAAATGAATTCGATGCCTGGAACAAGTTGGAGGCCGAATTGCAAAGATATTTTCCTATCTTGTCGCAGAAGATAACAACACTTCCCCATTCTTTCATCTTTCCCAATTCTTCTTTCCCTTATTCTTTTCCTAAGATGTTAATTCTATTATAATTCTTTCTTTTCTTTGAAGAAGTGTTTCTAAGGGCGAGAATAGGTAAATTATGGGGTGATGTTGGGCCCCTAAAATATTGACTAAGTACAAAATGGTGCATGAGCGCGCAAGGCCTAAGTTGAGGTGTGGTCGCACAAGGAGAAGGCATGCAAGGAAGGATTCTCGGGGAGGATTTTAGAAGGACCCGTGATATGCTCTAGCGAACAAGGTCTTGGTACTTGGCTATATTTGGTGTATTGGGAAGGACACGAGAAAATCATGACTCACCGCGCATGATGAATGGATAAGGTGCCACTGCAACAAAGTTGGCCTAGGAAGGAATATACCCTGCGATGGAAGCTTCTAGAAGACCATCATGGAAAGGAGTAGAGAGCTCAGGCTTAGAGGAGCATGCTCCCATAGAGGACCACATTTGGAAACTTGGCAACGGATTTGAAGCCTCAGAAAGGTGGGTTGGCACTTCAAGAGGCCTATAAATACAAGCACCCGCAGAAGAATTAAGTAGTGGTGAAGGGGGTATAGAGAGAGAGAGAGATCAATAATGAGCGAAGCTCTACTGAAACGATGCGGGAAGTTGTATTGGGTTGGGTAGATGAAATGTAGGAGGAGGATACATCAAGGGGCTTGGAACTGTAAATTTTATTTTGAGAGATAAGGGATGTAAATCTAGTTATGATTTATGATTTCGGTCTACCATACTATGATGTTTTGTAATGGATCTAATGGGTGTAATGAGGTTACCAACTTATTTAAATATGATCATTAATGAGTATGGTTCATACATATATCTTCATGGTTCTATTTCATGTATGTTTATGGAATGAGTATGAATCCTTATGCATTTCCCTTTTCATTTTGGTTCACCCTATAGTTTATTAAGTATCTTTCTATCTGGAATGACCGCATTGGTCTAGAATCCGTTCTGATCTCTATGATGATTACATGCCTTGTTTCCGCTCACTCTCCTTTAGTTCCTATCATAGATGATGTTTCCCACTAAACTCACATAAAGAAGAGACTCGGTACCAATGCGTGCCTCGAGTGAGCTCCCAACACCTGGGGTGATAGGCCAACGTGCATGGATTCCCTTTTTCTTTGGTGGGTTTTAAAAAATGACTACACATGAGACAAACTACAATTTCTTGATGAAGGTGACTCGGAGGTAAAATTACAAAACTTCAAACTTTTAGAAATCAGTTTGAAATCCTTAAAATAAATCATAATGAGTCAATTTCTACATATCTTCTTAGATTTTATAAATTTTTGAATAACATGAAAGGTTTAGGTGATGAAGTAAAATAATAAGTTGTGGTTCAAAAGGTTCTAAGGTCTTTGACTTCCAAATTTTATTCTAAGGTTTCTTCTATCAAGAGTCTAAAGATATTACCATTTTGAAATTGGATGAGTTGCATGGTACTTTGACTACTTATGAAATGAGGATAGGAGACTCAAAACCAGCCAAGAAGGAGATTGCATTCAAATCTGAAATGAAGAAAAATACAAGAAGGTAAGGGATGATGATACCACTCTAGAGATTGAAGATGAAGAGATTTTTCTATGATGGCTAGAAGATTGAAGCAAGGTTCTAGTAAGTATAGAGGTAAACTTCCATTCAAATGTTTAATTATGGAGAAGTAGGACATTTTTCTGCTAAGTGTCCTCATAGGCATTAGAAGGAAAGTGATGATGTTGAGGATCATGAGGAGGAACCTAAGAAGAAAAACTAATTTTTTTAGCAAAGGTAAAAAGAACTTTAAAAGGCCTGACCATAGAAAGGATAAAAGAATTTTTATTCAAATCAAGATGATGAGTTTTCAAATGCAAGTAGTGGTGTATCAGAATCTGAATCTGAAACTAAATATGAAAGCATAGAAAATGAGTCCTTATTCATGACTAAAGAATTTATGAGGTCTTCAAGTGATGGATCTTCTTTATTAGGGGATTTTATTTCTAGTTATGATAACTATTCTGATAAGGAATGTGAAGATGGCATAAATGATCTTGAGAGTGTCAAAAGAGAACTTGAGCAAGCTGAAAAGAGAATAAAAATTGAATTTTCAGATTAAAGAATATGAAAATCAGTTTCATAAGTTAGATGAACAATATGTGGTTGAGTCTACTAAACTAATTGAAGCAAACAAGTTACTAGAAGAAAAGGTGAAGTTTCTTGTCTCTAACCTACAAGATAAAGAGAATTTTTGCACCAAGTATGAACAAGATATAGAGTTTTTAGGGATGAGTTGTTACAGATCAGTAAGAAGACTATGTCATTGTAAAAATTTTAAAAGAGTACTAAGGATTTAGATGACCTACTTGGCAAACAAAGAGCTGAAAATGATAGGAATGGTTTGGGATTCAAAGAAAAGCCTAAGGAAAAGATCTAAAGCAATATTTTGGTGTTTCAAGAAAGGAATCAGATAAACCTATGATGAAAGAAGAAAATAAAGTGACACCTATCAGGAACAATGAAAAATCAAGGTCCATTAGACATCCCAATGCTTCAACATATGAAAGAACTTTCAATGGTCATTGTTTTGCTGGTAATGCTTTTGGTCATAGAGTTATTAAGTGTAGAAGATACTCTAGAGATGATCATCCTTGGAGATACAATAGAACTAAGTTTTTAAAAAGAATTGTATGCTATAATTGCAATGAACAAGGACACACTGCTAGGTATTTCTAACATGATAGACCTAATAAAAGTGAAGGACTAAAAAGGAAGAACTCAGTTGTTTTCTACTATTGTAATGAGATTGGTCCTATGGAAAGAGTGTTTTTTCATGCTTATTGAAGACAAAAATAGATGAATCAAAGGCCTAGAGTGTATGAGAACAGTTTTCAAGGAGCTAGAATGCATGGTAATGACTCTAGAAGAAAATGGGAACCAAGGAAAGATAATTTTGTCCCATCAAGATATATTTATATTGAGAAGAGAGTTGTAACATAATGTTTAGATCAGAAAAGAAAGGATGAAGGAGTTTTTAGGTTCCCAATAAATATTGGGACCTCTTGAACCTTTTTTAGGTCTCCATGGAGCTTATATGCCTTCACTATGCTTCTCGAAGGAATATCATTACATATGAAGCATCTAGGTGAGGGAGAGTTGTCCAATTAATTGTGCGACTCTTCCAAAAGGTCAAGGTATGTGTGGGTATGCTCCTAATAGTATTGTTTTGGATCATGTTTTTTGTTCTTGTGCAATAGTCTTGAAAATTAGTAAGGTAAAGAGGTCTAAAACCCTAGTTAAACCCTAGCTAGGAGCAATCGATGAAAGTTAAGTATAATGATCTAGTTATGGTTGCTTCATAAAAGTTGATGATAATATTTTGTAGAGGAATCTTTAATATTTCCATAAATGTATTATTGAGGTCATGGTGATGAGTGGGCCCCACCTATAAATAGCGAGTTTACGAAGAAGAAGGTTTTAAGACAAGATGGTCAAAAGGAGAACAATGAAAAATTAGTGGTGCATGATGCTTGGGATTTCTTATTAATTTACATTGAGGTTTCAAGACATATTCATTCATGTACATTTTTTTGAGGTCCAAACATGGTGACTAGTCAAAGGGTGGTTTGGGATCTCAAATAGTAGGGTCCATAAAATGAGCATAAATTGATCTAAAGGTGGAGTTTTGAAGTGATTAAAGTTGTGTTGGAAAGAGGATTCAGAGATATTTCAATTGATATGATTTTTTCCTCATGATGAGGTCATTTTACAATATTTACATGGCATTATTTGAACTAGAATATTTTTGGCAGTTCAAGACAACATGTGTTTTTGGTGCAAGTTTTATGTTGTTTGAAGCATGATATGGATTAGGTGATGCTTCCTATAACCTATAATATGAATAGGGATGAATTGTACATCCAATTAATCCATTTATAATTCTTGAATATATGTAGAATTTTTTTATGAGCTAACCTTTGGAAACATATTTTTGGTAGGTTGTTTTGGTGAAGAAAAAACGTACTTGTAGTTTGAAGAAATAGAGGTTTCATGACTTCTAAATTTCTTAGAAGTGTTATAAAATTTATAGAATTTCCATAAAGTGATAACGTGGCATGTATTTTTCTTGTTTAAGTGATTTGATGGTCTTATGAAGTTTCTAGGGTGATGAAGGGTGCATGAAATAGTTGTTTTGAGAATTGTAAAGGGAACCGGGCCTAGTAAATGAAATAATTTGATTGGTTGATATTAATTGAAACTATGTATGAATTTTTAATGATATTTTATTCATATGTAAGGGGTTTTGGGTCATGAAAAATTATGGTACTAATGTTAGGGAAATTTTAAGATTGTGCCCATGGGGTTTTGAGCCATTTTGGCACATGAAATGATGGTTTGAGCTAGGCAAACCTAATTGGGTAACTTGTGATTGTTGTATTTCAAATTTGAATTTTTTCCCTTCATTTATGGGTTGAACCAAAAGGTTGGAAAAGGTTATTCATAAGTTTCAAAAGTGGAGAAGCATATAAAGGCATGTTTTTAGGTGTTTTTGGAAATAGTTGAGTGTGTGCAAGTGGAGCGACCTAGGTGAGGTTTGATTGCAGGTGTTTTAGCATGATTTGGAGATTATTTAGAGCTGATTCAAGTGTGATGTATTTTGAGAAAAATTATACGACATGAGTGCAAGATTTTGATTATTTTTATAGTGATTGAAGAGCTTTCTTTATGAAGTGTGATCACCTAGGGTTTGAGTGAAGAAGTGTGAGATGGATATTAGATCTCCTTTAATTGTGGTAGAAACAAATAAGAGATTTTAACATCATAAGGTGGTTGATTGGGTGCTTGATCATCTTGGGGTGTTGTAGCCTCCTTATGGAGTTGGTGCTTCACAAAATTAGGGGTTTGTGCTCCTTGTAGGGTTGGTGCTCTGCTAAACTAGGGTTTTGCGCTCGTTGTGGGGTTGGTGCCTCACTAAATTAAGAAACATATAAATACAATATTGTTTTTCAATGGTTTTTATTCCCTTGAGGTTTTCCCACTTATATAATGTGTTCTTGTGTTGCTTCTTTACTTTCATGGTTACATGTTTCATTGATTATTTATAGGTGCGCACACATTAAATCTTGAATAAGTGTTTATTGTGATTTTATGTTTATGGTATGTTGAGTTTCAGATCTAAAATATAATTTGAAGTTTTTATAAGTATTGATTCACCCCCATCTTCGTCCATTGTGCTTCTAACATGGTCGACCTTGGATGCATTGAATGAAGGACATTCCATATATTTTGTTATAAGAGGTTAGGTTCTTACATTTGGGTAAGGTCTTCGTAGCTCAAGGTGACCCAAAGCCATTTGATCTCCATTTGGCCAACTTAAAGAAGAAACGGGGTTCATACTTATTTCGAGGTATCAAACAACCAATTAAAAAAACCACAAGGACAAACGTCTACATCTAAGCTTGTCCCCACGACTGAGTTGGAAGCCCATAAGGAAATTGAAGGGGTAAATCCTAATGAAAATAAAATGGCCGTAGTAGAAACGGTATCAATGAAAAACTACGGCTAAGATAGTTAATATTTTGGAGAATTATTTACTTATCATTCTTCCTTTTTATTCCTTGGGAATAGGCCATGCTCTTAGAATCGCCACTCTTCCAAATGCTAATGGCTTTGAAGAGATTTACATGGTTGAGGTTTCAAAATTCAAAGAGGAAGATTCCATGAATGATCGAGATTCCATCTTCCCAAATGATTGCTATACTCTCAACTATGACGGTAAAAATTTCCACTTTGGCATTGGGGCTGGGGTGATCCTCACTTTTCTTGAGAGGATCGTTATTCCTTTGCCTTCAATCTAAACTTTGAGTGTACAAAAACGTAGTTGAGTACAAATATTTACTTATTGGTCTTATCATAGACAAGAGGATGGGTATGAACAATGTTAGGGTCTTGGGTGATTCTCAACTCATCGCTAATCAATTCTCGTAAATATATGAAACTAGAGCAAAGCACCTATAACTCTATAAGTCTCATTGTTCTAGAGCATTGTAAGGTTTTTCACTTCATCTCTATCAAAGCTATCCCACGAGATAAATTTTTTGGCCAATTCTATGGCTACTTCCTCCTCTCACTTTTTCCAAGTGAAGATATGAAAGAAACCAAATTCATTATTTTGGTCCGATCTGAACCTCTAGTTTGAATGATGCCAACCAATGCAATTCGACATATGTCGAGACTGAGAATAAGCCTTCCACTTTTGACTATGCGAGAGAATGATGAGGAAATCCTAGGATACCTCAATGTATACATTGATCTCCATCTCACGCACCATAAGAGGGGATTTTCTCTTATACCTCACCCTTCCTCCTACTTTGGAGATCACACGATGTATCCTTCCTCATCGAAAGGTCTTGAGATCTATGAGGTAGAGGAAGAAGAATTGGAACTACCTCCATCCCCACCTAAGTTTGAAGAGGGTAATGCCTCTTTGATTGAAGGAACCATAGATATAAACATTGGGATGGAGGAGGATCCTAAAATCCTGAAACTCGGTTCTTCTCTGACTCCATAGAAGGTAGAAGTCAATACGAAGGTTCTTAAAGAGAACTCAAAATCCTTCGCTTTCAGCTATAAGGAAATGATGGGAATTTTTCCTAATGTTGTAGTGTAAAATATATTTATGAAGCTTGACGCTAAGCTCATGAAGAAAAAAATTGAGACCCATGAAGCCAAAAGTGGCTTTAATGGTTAAAGAGGAGGTAATGAAACTCCTACAAGTGGGGTTTATTAAATCGATTGATTATTTAATGTGGGTTTCAAACATTGTCCCCATTTAAAGAAGAATTGGAAGATATGCATCTACATTGACTTTAGAGACATCAACAAATCATGTCCCAAAGATGATTTCCCTTTTCCCTCAATCGATGTCATCGTAGATGCAACGGTTGGATATGAGTTGTTGTCTCTTATGGATGGCTTTTCTAGCTTTAACCAGATAAGAATTTTTAGGAAGACCATATGAAGACTACCTTTACAACTCCTTGGGAACCTACTCTTACGTAGTCATTCCTTTCCACTTGAAGAATTTTGGATCCACTTACTAGCATGCAATGACATACATCTTTCATGATCTTATTCACAAGATTGTGGAATCATATGTTGATGACCTGCTGAGAAAAAGCAAAGAAGTGTGGCGATCACCATAAAGTGCTCCATGTCATTCTCTCGTACCTAATCGAATATGGAGTAACGTTAAATCCTAAGATAAATTTTTGTTTGGCATGATGGGAGGAAAATTTTTGGGATATATCATTTCATCCCGAGGCATTGATGTTGATCAGGAAAAAATATGAGCAGTTTTGGAGATGTCTCCTCCTACAGATGAATCAAGCATCAGGTATTTTATGGGAAAACTTGGGGAAATTCATAGGTTCATATCTGATTTAACATATGTCATTCACCCTATTAATGGTTTTCTTAAGAAATATTGTTTCATAATTTAGATAATCAAGTGTCACAAAGAATTTGAGTCAGTGAAACACTTCTTATGTCACCACCTACGCTCATGCCTCACGAAAGTTGATCATCCTTTGATCTTATATTCTTGAGCCACTAATGTCTCGATTGCATGCATGTTGGCATAAGAGGATGATGATTGTTGTGAGCAGTACCTTTAATTCATAATATGTACTCTTCTCAATTATGAGAAGTGTTACACACAAGTGGAGAAAGAGTGCTTGGAAATAGTTTTTGTAATAAAGAGATTAAGGAATTACATGCTTAATCAAGAAACATGAGTGATTTTTTAAATCAAAAAAATTGTGGAATTTTAAAACCAGGTTGCCTTATCCAAAAATGTGGGCCTTTTCATTACATTGATGGGTGAATTTGAGCTCACCTTTGTTAACCAAAAGTCCATCAAGGGAAAAATTATTGCTGATTGGTTAGCTAGATAACCCTATAAACTATGGGGATCTAGTAGATTTATATTTCCCATATGAATGTGTATTCTATGTAGATACAAAGCCTCCCATTTCCTTGTGTCTGTGGTACATCGACATTGTTAACCATATTGTGGACTCGACATGGATCCTAAGGGAATGACCTCACAGTAAAGATGATGGATATGTGTTATAGTCATCAAGTATGTGATTATAGAAGAATTGATCTATTAGCAGATCCTTTGACAATATGCTGTTAAGATGCCTCGATGAAGAAGAGATGGAAAATATCCTCTTCAAAGCCCACAAAGCAGAGTCCGAGGTGGTCATTTTGGAGGACATGCTATCGCTTCGAAAGATTCATCATATGGGTTATTTCTCACCTACTTTAGAACATAACACCATAGAGTATGTACGTAGGTGTCAGAAATATCAAGAATTCTCACACGAGATACACATTCCTACACATGCTCTACACAACCATTGTGACAACTTTTCCCTTCTCTACTTGGGGCCTTGATTTAATAGGGAAATTCTCTCCCTCATCATCGATGGCCATAACTTCATAATCATGACCACATAATATTTTACAAAGTGGGTTAAGGCTATGCCTCTTACGACTATACTTGGGTCTATGATTTCCAATTTTATTATAAACTAAATCATCTGTAGGTATGGAGTCCCACAATTCATTATTTTAGATAATGGCACACCCTTCAAGAATGAATAGGTATAAGAATTGTGTGCTTAGTTCAATATATCTAACCACACAGACCTCTTTATAGTACCCACAAGATAATGGACAAGATGATGAAAAAACAAAACCCTAAATTCCATTATCCTTAAGAAGGTTAAGGAGAACAAAGGGATTGGCATCTCAAGTTATTTCCGACTTTATGGGCCTATATGACATCAATTAGAATTTCCACAGAGCAACATCCTTTTCTTTAGTCTTCGGATGTGAAGCAGTTACCATTATAAATTGAGTTACCTAGCCTTCACATATATTTGTAAGGCATTTTTGATAAAGACGTGTACCACGAAGTGCGATTAGTAAAATTATAAACCCTTAATGAAGCTCTACTTAGAGTTGAGCGGTGACATAGCGTTTATACTTTGAAAGAATTTTTCATTGAGATAATAAGAAGGTATACGAGCATGAAATACATGTTGGAGATATAGTCTTAAGAAACAATATCCAAATTGACAAGAAGACCGGTGAGGGGATAAAAATTAGGCCCAAGTGGTTAGGTCCATACCAGTACTAGAATACTTTAAAAATGGTGCATATCACCTATGTACTCTGAAAGGTGAGGAATTCAATGAATCGGTTAATTTGCTTCACCTTAAACATTTCTACACATAATTCATTTGCATCTCCACTTGTACATTATTGCATTCATATTGCATCCATACTACATTATCATACTATGAAATTGTAAACTGGAACTTACTTTTCAAAGCAAACTTTAAGAAACTTTCAAAAATTGGAAAAAACATTCAATCAAACCTCTTCAAGTATTCATCATATCATCACTAAATTATTCTAATCTTTTCATCATCTTGGCCATTAGGTGGAATTTTTACATTGGTCCTACTAAGACTTGCATGCCTAACTCTATTCACATTTTCTCCTAGCTGAGGTGTATTTTCCCATAGTCTGTACTAGAAGCTTCTTGGTGTCACATGTTTCCCTAAAGACCTATTTATGAAAGAAACATTCTAAACATTTCACCTGGATCTCTTGTTTGTGTATCTCAACCTTTGATGTTGGGCCCTCGTATCTTACTAGTTGTGTAGGGTTGAGGCTAGGGGCAAGCATTCCTTCCCAAAATCACAAGTCTAAAATAAAAATCAAAACAAAAATATATATAAGCCAACAATAAATACAAAAATGCTTTCTTTCAATAAATGATGCTACACCTCTTTTCCCTACCAACCTTTGGTAATGAGCCCATGCCTCCTACTTGGTGGTGTGAGATTGGGAAAGGAGGGAGGTTACCTTACTCACCTATGTCTTATCTTCGGTGATGAGCGCATACTTATTACTAGTAGCATGGGGCAAGATGTAAGGGGTCCTGTAAAACAAGTCAATAAGTTGTAAATAAGTCAATGAATAAAAAGTTCTTTAAAATATCAAAATCCCAAGAAAATTAATTATATGTTATGTTACAAGAGAGAGTCAAATCATTAAAACCATATTTTTCAATCAAGAGGCCATCCACGGATCTAATTCTAGTTAAACTTGGTAGTTGGATATTTTTCAAAATTTGGTCTTTCTTTCATCATTTCCACTCATTAAATCACAAACTTCATGTCCCTCTTGGCTCTTGGTGATGAACCCTCACATCTTACCAGTTGTGTGGGGTTAGGGGTTGAATGGATTCATTTGCTTATTTTATCACATTCATCATCTTTTGCCAATAAAATGAAAGTCCTAAATATTGCTTGAAAACCAAAGTATCAAATTACAATTTGTCCTCATATGCATCATCATACATATATACAAAAAAAATCATTTGTTTACACATTTGCATATTCATCATCCATAGCATACATCTATAAAAACATATAAAAGCATCAAAGATTCTAAGCATCTAAGAGTACATAAGCAAAGAAAACCATCACTGAGTCAACTCTTACATGGAATAGCCAAACCAAAAAGAGATGTATATATGTGTATATAATAAATTCCATGTCTCATGTATAATTCCATCACACTCTAAGTGTGGTCAAAATGCTCATCTAGGAGCCGAAAATAAAAAAATGATATACAATAAAAAATGACCCAAAGCAATAAAGGCCTATGGCCTATCCCTCTCTACAGGATCCCCGGGACAGGAAGGTACATGGTGGGACTTCTATTTCAGCTCCTATGATGGGAGTGACCATGAGACGATGAACCAGGTGATCTAACAGTGGTAGTAGCCTTGTTACGGGAATTTTCTCACCGTTGTCTCCTCTCGGCCAAACTGGTATCTTGTGAGCTTGGATCTCATCTTGGTCATGGTTCTTGTTGCATTCCATGCCGGTGTGAACACGTTAGTGTGTCACCCCACTATGGTTGATTGTCCTGAGTCTATGAGCAGCTCATCTCATGTCATGCCCATGGGATGTGTTAAAGTATCCATGACAATCCTACGAATAAGATCTCGACCAACCCTTAGCATTAGTTGGAAAACACAAGTAAAACAATAGAGAGTCAATTTTTTTTGAAAAATAAAACAAATATAATGTAGAATAGTGTGTCATCTACTAACAATCTGGTATAAGAAGAAGGGATGAAAGAAGAGTATTCTACTTGCTCAAATATCCTAGCATCCAAGTTGTGTCAACTAGTGTCAATGGTGGTGAGGGAGTTACAAAATGTATTTCATCTGCTCTAACCTCCTCTACTACTATCACTCCTCCACCCTCTCTTATCATCATTACACCGAATCCTCATCTCCTCATATAGTTTGAAGAGTTTCCTCCGAGTACAAAGTATCGAGCCTCATCCCTCGCTACTTATGAAATCCTCTCTAGTGGTCATCCACCATGTATCGCCTACTCCTCTCCTCCCTCCTTGGCCTTTGTCTCCTCCTCCACCTCCATCTTTGTCTCGGCCTACTCCTCCTCATCCTCCCGCTATGTGCGTGTGTGGCCTCGATCTAAATAATTGGTCTTGGTCTAGTAGGGTCTCGTACAAATCATGGAGTACCAATCAAAATCCCAATAACAATAAAAATCCACTCAAACTTGCCCTTTGGGCCAACTCTCACCTCTTGGATCCACCGATAGATTGTGGGTACCATCGAGAGGGCATCAATGTAGGGTAATCGAAAAAATTTGGGCACCCTTTGAACCAGGTGGACCTCCACCCTGTTGGTCCTATCCACTAACTATGTAGTGGAGCTTTAAGTAGTCAAAATAACATTTCCTCATCCTATAAACTGGCCATGTCTAGACATGATTGTGCAATCATGTCATCAATGGTAAGTGTGGAGACTAGTCTGTGTGGACCCTTGAGAGGATCCATACTAACCCACCTCGTTACTCTAATATCCACAGGATCTATTATCCCAACACCCCTCTCGATTGGGGATGATGTGCTCATAGAATCAACTCATCACTAATGTCAAATGACTAAGGGCCTTGCCCTTCAGTTGAACAACCCTGTGTAGATCATGATAAGTGGCACCAAGGATGTCAATGCCCCATGTATAAGTGTGGTTGTACTGCTCTATGCTCTGAATGATTTGTGCCCATAAGTAAAGTAACTTGTCTCCACCCTTGTCCCCTACCAAGCGTGAAGCCAAGATGTCAATAATGGCCTTGCATAAGGTGGGGATAGGTGCAGAGGAAAATGAACAATCTCATCTCATTCTTGACACCCATGTTGGGTGCCTACGCGTCTCCCATATATGCAGACCAATTTTATGACTATGTTGGACCTGCACTAGATATATTCAACCTCCTTTCAGTGATAGGAAAACCCAAAATTCTATAGACATCCTTGAGAGTAATCGTTCACTCCCCTATCACTCTAGGAATCCAGAAAGTGTTTTGGTCTACGTCCCAATATCTCAATAGGTCACATAACAAATAATTGGCTAGTGGAAGTAATTATGTTTAGGATATCCTCCATATTCAGGCCATGTTCGGTGTGTCCCTCTCATCCTGAGTAAGAGCATCCAAAATCGGGGGCAACTAATCACACTCTCGAGCACTTCTCCATCTTATATATGGGACCTACATTCATAAACATAAAAAAGAGAAAATTAGGACCATAAAAATGCATGATAAGCTCACCAAAAACATCATAAAAACAATCGAAAACCAAATTTTTTTTATACTTTTTAAAATTAGGTTATTCCCTAGCAATTACATGACCTCTGCCTTTGTGTAGAGAGGGTGGTTATGTAACCACCCTTACATATAGAGCAGCAGTTGTGTAACCACCATGGAGACCCCACATTTTCCTCTAACCTTCTGGCAGTTTCTTAACTGACACAGTAATTATGCAATTTCCACAACGATTTTGTCCATGAAAAGCAGGCCGTACCCCAGGGCCCTAAAAATGCAAAAAAGAAAAAAAAATAACCTTTTTAAATTAAAAAAAATCCACATCGCATGTGGTGCCCCCGATGAATGTTTTAACTGTAAAACTATTGAAAATCTCCCCTAGGCTAAGTTTTTACGTTTTTAGGGAATAAATGAATAAAAGAAAATAACTCACTTGCTTGTGACCCACCGATCCTCCCATTGGTTGGACTACCATCATGTCGGAATGCTCGTCATTTTTACTTTACTCTCATGTGAAACCATCACAAGTGATCTAGAGCTCAAAATTCACTAGGTGGGTAAGTACAAATGATTTCTAAAAATAGTAATTTTGATATATATATATATATATATATATATATATATATATATATATATATATGTGTGTGTGTGTGTGTGTGTGTTTTTAACTCTATTTTGAGTGTGTGTGTGTGTGTTTTATAGGGCTAGAGCGTTGCACTAGCGTAGGCATATTTCTATCCCCATCGATATGCTAAGTCCTCTTGTTGTTTATTTTCGTACGTCTTGTTGATTATATATTTATCTCGCACTTGATTCTCACTTTCTTCTTGTAGGCGGCGAAGCTTGGATTGACTTACTACTGAACACATGGTCGCGTTAGGTATAACTTCTAGCTTTCCCATTTTCGAGATCCATACTCGGACTCTACGTTTTACGCCTCTTTATGGCCAAAACACTTTTCCGAGGGGGCAATATGTACACACCCAAATTTTCATAGTACAACATTTTCAAAAAAGTTAAATCCCTAATGATGAAAAATTATCTTTCTAATGATGTTCAAGTCCAAATCTTCACTTATAGTGTATTCTTGCAAGCTAGTTTGCTTTATTTGTCCATTTCTATGCTTTTCTCACTTTCCTTTATCATTTTGCAAGATTTTCCTTAGCTTTTCAGCTTTAAGTTACAAAACAATGTCGGTTACTCAACCACCCTTGTTGTGTAACCATCGGTCTACCCTCAATGGAGGTTACGCAACCTTTGTGGCGGTTGTGTAGCCACCGCTCTACATAGACCAAGTGATTTTGTGAGCATTTGATTGATCCTCTTTCAGCGTGTTCTTAACGCATGTCACCTTCTTCAAACTCATTTTTAGCACACATTTCTTGACCAAATTGGTTGTTCTTGAGATTGTTAGATGCGTAAAAACTTATCCTTCCTAATTACTATTATTAGTGAGTTAATTGCCCCTTCTTTGAGTGATGTGGCATTTCTTGGCTGCCAAGTGGGTTGGACCACTTCCCTACCAAATTTCTATAAGAACCAAGCTTCTTCCCAAAGCATTGGTTGGATTTTCTTGATTGGAATTACACTGTTATGTTGTCAAAATCCCACTAGGAAGTATGTAGTAAAACCCTTTCTTTTTCTTATTGTTCTCTTGCTTTGATTATTACTAGACCACTTGCAAACCAGCTAGCTCCAACATTCTCCCATTCTTTCTACACACTTTCCATCATAGCTCTCTTTGGATACGTTGAACACACATTGGAAAAGAAGTTGAGGGGACACCAGAAGCATTGCCAACATTAGATTTATATTTGCATAACATTTCCAGGTTAGGGTGTCTTTAAATTCTTGCAAGTTTCTTTGTTTATTTTGAATAGATTCAAAGCTTTAGTCTGATTAAACACATTTCTTTAGAAAGATTCAATTGCAATAGTGGTTACAGTAGATTTCCTTTACAAATATTCCATTGAGGATTTCTAATTAACTAAAATATGAATATTTTTATGTTAATATAATAAGTACAATAGTAAATAAGAGCTAATCAAATAAGGAGAAATGACCCAAGAAACTAAGAAAGTAGATATGTGAAACCCTAAAGTGAAAAGAGAGTTAGAAAGAACTCAGTTGATTCGACTAGCTTGCTTGGATCAGATTGCAGAGATGGATAGAGAAACAACAAGAGGAAACAAATATGTCGAGGTCCAAAGTATAGATCTCAGGCAATGAGTGAACTGGGCACCCAGGATAGGTGCGGGGGTGCTTGTGGTCACCCTATTATAAGATATGGGCACCCTAGTCTGTGAAAAAATCTTGTAAACGTCCTCTAAAGTGTTGCTTAAGTGATCATTTGTGTTCACTTCTTATCGCACTAACTTCACTAGACTGCATATGTCATTGGAAATTAGAAATAAAGATGATACCTACAAAACCTAAGACAAACATCAAACCCCTAAAAATAAAGATGCATATGAAGGGTTCGGACTGTCCTTAGCTACCACAATGGTAGACTTACTAATTGAGTGTTGCACTACATCTCAGACCTAATGTAGTTCTATGTGTATGTGTGTGTGTGTGTGTGTGTGTGTAATCATACCCTAGGTTCTCTTGTTTCGATTGCGGTTCGTGAAAGTAGCGAGCAATAACTATGTGTAGAAATGTAATAAATGGTGGATGGAATAGAATAAACTTCCCTCCTATGATGTGTGATGTAGATGAACCAACCTTGTCCCTTGTGATGGAGCTAGATGGATACAAATGAGCTCTAGATGGATGCAATCTTAGATGATGATAGTAGTGCCTAGTGCTTTGTCCCTCATTATGGTCTCATAACTTTATATTTATATGGTTCTCTTGTTCTAATTTCATAATTAACCCCGAAAAGGCTGACCACTAAAAATATAGAATGCTCAAATGGATAAAAAGTGCCCAAAAGATGGAAGTAAAGTGGTAAAAGGATTAAGGTGCCCCGACTAGGAACATGGTTCTGTGGGCGCGCCCAGTCTAGCTCCTAAGGCGCCCAGGGTTAAAATGATGAAAAATGGAAAAAATAGATTGGGCATGTATGTGCGAGAGGTCAGCAATGACAATAGAAAACAAAGTAAAATGGCCAAAAGATGGGGGTTAGTTAGTAATTTCTTCACTCAAAAACCATATGAATAGTAGTATGATATCGAGACTACATAATACCCAAAGTGTGTTATTTATCATATACAATTTCCTCTCAGCTTATCCCTATGGATTTTCCTGAGAAAGATTCGAGAGGAAGTTTCTGCTAAAATTTTTGTTATCATTTTTTCATAATTACATTGTTTAGGAATGTTCTATGCATTCAAATTTCAATATTAGTTGCACATGAGCAAAGCTTATGTGAAAATTTTCTTCTTTTCTTATCCCTGTGGATTTGCATGGGAAGTTATCTTTAGAAGCTTCTACATCTATGTTAGATTTATATTTCTTCATTAGAAAGCTTTTGTGCTACTAGAGAAGTTTCAGGGGAAGGATTGCTTTTGAGAAGCTTTTCATTCTTCCCGTGATTCTCAAGTGGATGTTGTATATATCTACCCCCTGGGTAAATATAAACCCGACACAAAGAAAATATGTTGGAGAGGTCCAAAACCCGACACAAAGAAAATATGTCGGAGAGGTCCAAAACCCGACACAAAGAAAATATGTCAGAGAGGTCCAAAAACTCGACACAAGGAAAATATGTCGAGAGAGGTCCAAAACCCGACACAAAGAAAATATGTCGGAGAGGTCCAAAAACCTGACATAAGGAATTTCAGGTTTTAGGTTTCGGGAAACATGAGACATGAAGCATGAAAATCACAAGGCATGTCCCGATGCTTGGGAGTTCCGAGAACCCAAACACTACCTAGGCAAATCGGGTTTTGGAGTCGGGAAAGCATGGGGCGAAAACATGTCGAGCCACCTTCCAAACCCGATGCATATGCAAGTCAAATTTCCAAACCCAAAACAAAGGAAATCTTGGAAATAGTGGTAGAAGTGGGTTTTGGGAAAACACAAGCATCAAACACATGTCGAGGCATCCTCCAAACCCGATGCAAATGCAGAGGAGAACCCCGAACCCGACAGGAAGAAGACCCTGATGCGGGAAATATTCAGATGGCCATAAATTTTCACAGGGAGCTCAGATTCACACAAGGTTGGACTTTTTGGAAAGCTTACGAGGTCCTATGTCCAACTACAATTGGATATATTTAATTGGGTGAGAAAAGTTCTTCAAAAATGTACAATACAGATTTGGTATTTTTGGGTTTTTAGGGTTCTCACCTACGCCATAATGAGATGAATTAAATACAACTTTGGAGGTGGTTGGGGTAGATTTGGATTTCCTCTCTCTTCCCTCTCTCATTATTCCTATAAATTTTAAGGAGGGGTTTCTTTCTAAAGGTTGGACATTCTTGTTTTACCCCTCCCTTCTTCTCTTTGGCAAGTGAATTTGTGGAATTAAAACCTCCCATTCAAAACTATAATGCAACTTTGCCTCTTGGCATTTTGTAGTGTATTGTATAATTCTTTAGAGAAAATAATGCATGTCTGTGGATGATTCTCAACCCTCTCAGTGTTCATTTGCATCCTCCTGATCTTTCACTGCAAATTTGGTTATCTGTGCATGATCTTACATTGCATTTTTATGGTTTGTGTTTATTGGAAAGACAGGTGTTCTTCATTCCTCGGTGCATCACCTTTGTTAGTTTAGGTTTGTTTTTATGCATCTTCTTACCTTATCTCCTTGGCAAGTTAGATTAGGTTTTTTTAGTAAACCCTCTACATTTTATGTGTGCATCTGAACAAAGGAGTAGGAACCAGACTTCATCTGGAGAGCTTTCCTGATTGACAGGGGTCCCACACTTGGGGAAAAGCTCCATGTTATGCAATCACACTGAGATTCTCAACCCATCGAGTTGCAGACATTCAGGGGTGTTGTGATTCACCATCAACATCACCTTTAGAGAAATTATTTGTCCACTTCACCTCCTCCACATAAGTGAATGTTGTCATGTCACCTTGTCTCACATGCTCCATATTATCACATCCATTAATGATTGATTACCCATAACTATGTTTCTTTTCCTCTCAGTAACAAAATTTTAAAAGATGAAAAACAATCAATAAAATCAATTGTGTAAAATTATTTTGAGGCATAATTATATTGTTGCATATTAAACCCATAAGTAGTTGGGTATCAGCCATGGGATGTGACTTGATTAGACATGAGCCCATTGTGCATTTGTAACTTTTGAATAATCCTTAGATTGTGTAGTATTTTGAGAACCATGGTTGGATGAATTACATCAACAAGTTTCAGGGTTTTGATGAAGCAATTGTGAAAGAATTTTCCAACACACTCACTAATGGAGAGGAAAAGGTGAAAGGCTTAGCCGTTAGGAGAAGTGATGAAATTTTTGCAGAAGTTAATGGTCTACCAGCTCAAGGAGAATCCGTCCCATAAAATTCCAATCCAAAAGAAACAAGGAGGGATTTCACGATGATGATGATGAGCTTGTCTAAAATAGATAATGTACCAATAAAACATCTCTTAAACCCTTCTAGGAACAAGTTGCCAAATTTTTATTTAGTAATTTACCTATGAATGGAGATACTATAGATTGAAAAAGTGCTTTTTATTTAAATCATCTGAAGAACAACCATCAAGTAAATGTCCCAAACTTCTTGCATGAAATGTTGAAGAAAATGAGTCAAGAAGTACAGAGGGGTAGGGAAACATTATCACATCATTGTCTTATAACCCTAGTGGTTAAACACACCCTACAAAGGGATCATCCAAAAATACTATGGGAATACTTTGTAAGGGTAAAAAATCTTGAAAATTTGTTGAGACATAGGGGAAACAAAAGGAGCAACACCGAAAGATCTTCTGCATGAATGATAGAGGATGCACCATCCACCTCCCAACCTCAAGAACCCCTAACTTTTGAAGTTCTGTCTCCTACTAAAGGAAACCATGTAGCTATCTATCCGAGAAAAATTAATAGTTGAAACCATATTGGAGTTCTCCACTCCTAAAGCCTCCACTTCCAAGGCCAAAAAAAAATTCTATTTCTACTCCTACACCACCTAAACGCTCCCATAGGCTTAGAAAAAAATGAAAAAAATCTCCAGACCAACACACAGTCACATCTCATCTCACTAGACACTAATTTGGAGGCTACGATGGAAACTTTGAGCCTCATAAAGGGAGACAGAGCGGTGAGATACGATACCATAGTTCATGATAAAAAAGAACCCATGGAGGAGAAAGAAGATCCAACTCAAAATGAAGAGGTAGTTCATGAAGTGGAAGGTCATGAAGAGAGAAAAGAAGAGGAATTTGGAGGAAGTGAATACCAACCAATGCCTATAGTTTTTGAAAAATTCATAAGCGAAAAGAAAAAGAAAAAGAATGAATTCCTACAATTGTTGACCAAGTAATTGAGCAAGTTGTTGAGAAAGCACAACATGATAGTGTGCAAGAAAAAATGTAACACCATTGCAGCCCCAAATTTTTATTCATGAAATTATTAGGGAACCTACAAAACCATCTTGCAGTGAGATGG